>RJVU01057109.1:532390-587636 GCA_003731715.1 Anabarilius grahami | reverse complement strand
TTTTTTTTTTTGTTCAATCTTACTGAGATATTTTGCTATTCCCCAGTTCTCATCATTATCATACCACTGCCAGATTTCATTCATGGTCCAACTCACTGAGAGAGAGAGAGAGAGAGAGAGAGATGTCTAAAAAGGTGTCATAGACATCTCATTACATTTTCATGTGCCACTAACTGCCCCGTATCCAGCGGCAGGTCACGTGGCAAGAGGCACAGTATCATCCATGATTTAGCGAACTGTTTTGCTAGAGGCAGACGCCTGTGCTCACGCTCCTGAACGTTAATTAATTTCCCACTCGTCACTTCACACTTCCTTCCCTGCAGCCATCTTCCTCTGCTCTGTTTCAGGTAGCATCTTGTGTGCCTTGGATTATTTCAGAGTGCTTTTATATTGACAGGTCAGATCTAACAAAAGTCTGGAGGTGCTTAATTGCCTTGTTAGGGCTTCAGGAAGCTAGCCTAAAGAATTCTGAAGTAATCCCTGGCCAGTCCATATGTTTGATGGTGCAAGACGATTTAGAGTGACTTTTCTTTATTCTTGAAAAACTGCATGTGGAGATTTTCATGTTACACAATGATGCAGAAGAAAATGTTTTCTTTCTTTCATAGTTCAGGAGACTCAGTTATGTTTCATTTAAAGGATTAGTTGAGCCGAAATGAAAATTTATTGAATGAAAAATCCTTTACCAACCCTTCGGTAGCTGTTTGAATTCCTTTCTTCCATAGAACACAAAAGCAATGCTGACGCTGCTCTGATACAAATGAAGAATGATATGGTGAAGCTACAAAAATAAAACAAACAAACAAAAAAACACAATAAAAGTAATCTATATGACTTGTAAGCTATATTAAAAATCTTCAGAAGTCATACAGTATGACAGCTTTGTGTGAAGAACAGATCCAAATTTATTTGTAGTTCCAAAACAGGCTTAGGATATTTTTTTCTTTCTTTTTTTCTTCAAAACTCCAAAAACATACCTATACATAAAAATCCACTGCAGATTATGCAGTGGATTGTATGTTATGGACTATGCTCAAGATTATCGATTACCCAATTATGACGACTTCCGCCTCTGAGAAACCCGTAAATGTGAAAAGGGTCAATTCTGTGTATTCAGACTTGCTGCTTCCTGATTGGTCACAGATCAAATGTGTTTTGGATCGCAGAAGCGGGGGCTATCAGACCTTATGAGGTCTGGTACAAATATAACATACAAAAATACATAGGCTATAGGCCCATATACATACACAGTTAATCATTAAAAGATTGCAATCTCGATTCAAACACACACGTGATCTTATTCCTAAATGACCTTTGAAATTACGATCACACCTGAATATTTAAAGGGTTAGTTCACCCAAAAATGAAAATTATGTCATTACTCACCCCCATGTTGTTCCAAACCCGTAAGACTTTCGTTCATCTTCACAACACAAATGAAGATTTTTTTTAATGAACTCAGAGAGATTTTTGTCCCTTCCTTAACAGTCCACACAACTACCACTTTGATGCTTCAAAAAATGTCATAAAGAGATTGTAAAACTAATCCAAATGAATTCAGTTTTCGGATTTGATCGCTATATATGATTTTTTATATTTTATTATTATTATAATTTTTTGTCTGAAACTCTAGAGAAGATATGTTTTAGTCTTTTCTCAGGAGAAACCTCTGAAACATTGAACCAGAAGTCAACATGAAATCAAAATTGATTATTTTTGGACCTATTGTGAAGGATACTTTGGTGCACATTCCACTAAACAATATTCCTATTTGGCTCTCACTTTCACAATCCAGTTCTTTCTGACTAGAAGAAAAACATCAAATCAGCCTACATTTTTCTCATTGACTATTTTATTTGTAAATATATCACATAATGCAAGTAAATGCCATCATTTTTTGTTGACTCAAAAGTCTCAATTTGCTGTCTATTTAATCTCAAAGCTTTCTAAGATAAACATTTAAGCTAATAAAGAGATCATTTTAAAATTTTCTCTCTTATGGGGAGGTGCTTACCATTCATGATGCATTGGAAAGTAAAAGCTGCCTTTCTTGTGCAAGATATCACGGAGACATGAACAGACATGCATATGCGGTGCCCTGCGGGAGTTTTGAGGAGACGGTAGAATCAGACCCCCCACTTGCTGGAGGGGTTGAGAGAGAGAGGAGGGGGGAATGAGGGAGGTGTATCCACACCTCCACTCATCTGCCACACTACATCAGTTACTCAGGCTTTGAGTCTACAGGGTCCCAGGACCACATCCCCACAATGTCAGCAAATTCAGCTTATGGATGGCCCCTACACACACACATTAGAGGGCTAACATGATATTCTTAAAGGGATAGTTCACTCAAAAATTTAAATTCTGTCGTCATTTACTCACCCTCGTGTTCAACAGAACAAAGAAACTCATACAGGTTTAGAACAGCTTGAGGGTGAATAAATGATGACAGGATTTTCATTTTCAGAATGCCTATTTTCACTAGGTGCAAATAGCATCCCTTGTTGGCAAACGCTATACACCAGCTCTGCCCACCAATGTCTGGTAGAGCCACTCAAGTTTTAAAAAAGACGCTCAGTATTCAACGTCTTCAGTGGTGCGGCAGTAGGGAATAAGGCTCGCAGTTCTGGCTTTTACCGTGATCGACGCGGGTTCGAATCCGAGCACACTCTCATTCTTTTTCCCATCACATATCACATCAGAAAGACATTTATTTTAAATAAAAATAAAAATAATGTTCTAAAAGTGGAAATAAACTGCCTAACGAGTGTTTAATAATATTAAAAGTATTTATTGGGTAGGGTTAGGGGAAGGTGTAGGGAGGGTTTTTATTCTCCTAATAAGGCAGCGTCCATTTAATAATTTTAATAAATATAATCATTTACACTCTATGATATTATTGCATCCTGTTAATGTACAAAAATACTGAGGTGCAAATAGTATCGGCCAATATAAAGTATATATAGCATCTAATTACTATTTACACTTATTGCAAATAAATGCTATTTTACACTTCCCGGCCAGTCGCTGTTTGGATTTAAATAGGCAAATGCTTAAGAGTCTATGACTGGATCATTATTGCAGTGATTATTATGTTTCTAACATGTTATATGTTTGGCAACAGTTCTCCTAACCCTAATTGATGGAGTGTGTAGCTTTTCATTTCTGAAGCAACCATCTAGGAAAAGGCATCATGGCCATATTCCAGGATGACAACGCCATGATTTATCAGGCTCAAATTGTGAAAGAATGGTTAGGAAGGAGCATGAAGAATCATTTTCACACATGAATTGGCACCTCTGAGTCCAGACCTTAAATTTATTGAGAGTCTTTGGGATGTGCTGGAGGAGACTTTACAGAGTGCTCGACTCATGTATTGTCAATACAAGATCTTGACCAAAAATTGATGCACCTCTTGATGAAAATAAATGTTGTGATGTTATTTATCGCCCCATTTATCGCTATTTGCACAGCTTGAGGGTGAAAAAATAATATTCACTCTCAAGCTGTGCAATAATATTCGCACAGTGTAAATAGCCGCTGCCTTTCATTTTTGGGTGAACTATCCCTTTAAGGTCAGTGTGTATATAGTGATTTAGTTATCTGTTACTTTAGAGAAACAAAGTAAATTTTAACAATGTTGATTGTCAGACAAAACTGACAAAAAAATCTGACAAAACCTTTTGCAACTCCCCAAATAAAGTTTATTTTTTATGTTATATGCATTATGTAATATGCAACAATAGGCCATTAATAAATTCATTTCTAATGGAAGTATAAACACTGTCTCTACGTAGTGTGTGGCACTACAGTTGGTTGGGGTTGGTAAGATGCTCACTAATGCTGTATTTGTTTGATCAAAAATACAGTAAAACAATAATTTTTTAAATATTACAGTTTAAAATAACTGTTTTCTATTTGAATATATTTAAAAATGTCATTTATTCCTGCGATGGCAAGGCTGAATGTTCAGCAGCCATTACTGTAGTAATTCGATGTCACTTGATCCTTCATAAATTATTCTAATATGCTGATTTGGTGCTCAAGAAGTATTTCTTATTATTATCAATGTCAGAAACAGTTGCGCTGCTTAATATTTTTGTGCAAACCATTACACTTTTAATTTTTTGATTCTTTGATAAAAACGTCTGTGTATTTCACAAATATTACATCTGTTTTGCTTCATAAAGTATGCAAACACCTTGTGAGCGTCACTATGGGAAGTAGGAGGTGTCCAACTTCACGTCTCCATTTTCAACTCCCGAGTAGCAAATCTCACCGACCGGTTACATCTAGCCACAGCCGAAGTCGAACACATCTTATAAGCATTCTCAACAGAGCAACATTTGCTCAATGTTCTGAGTTAGAGGCGGGACCATCTACGGAGTGTTTAGGAAACTTAGTCATTATTATTTAGTGATGCAAAAAATACTCAAATTGACCTTTAAATTTCCTTGTAGATGTAGAGTTAGGGCTAATTTGTAATTGTTATTAGCTATAAATCATAATTTTATTATTAAAACATTAAAAGTCTTTATCCTCAGGTTGATAATTATCTAGGTAAATGGGTGTGTTTGTGTGTGTGATCTCGATAAAAGTGACATTCTGTGGTCTCTGTTGCAATCATGAATATGAAAAAAAATAAATAATAATTTGTGATTTGCATGTATGTGTGTGAATCAGGATTTGTTGTGTTTTATGTGTTGAAATTTGCATGTTTGTGTGTGTGTTATTGGGTGAGTGTAAGAGTGTGTGAAGAGAGCTGAGGTTTCAGGCCTCCTCTGAATTCACACGCAGCATACAAATACATTCAATTAAATGCAGTTTATGAATGCTGAATCTGAATGGAAGCTGACTTTTAATTATCCTGTCGTTTATCTGTATGTGTGTGTGTGATCTGTCTGTGTGTGGGACAGTGTGTGTTGTCTTTGTTGTGTGTACTCTCTTCTGGTGCTGTGATCGCCTCTGATGAGCTCTGGGCTGAATAATTGATTGGCGGCTCTGAAAGTTTGATGCTTTTGCCTGCAGGCGGGATTAACCTGCAGTCTGTCTGTCACACACACATAGCAGACGCCGACCTGGTCGTATCACCACCATCTTGGTGCTCATCTACAGAAGCTATATCTACACCCTGTGGCTCTCATTGAGAATGCACCTGCTGTTCACAAACTGATGTTTTTATCATTTATTTACACATTTTCATCCAGAGTCTCGACTGAATATCTTTTTTTTCTTTTCTTTAGTTTAGTGAAATTCATTACAGTTTGTGTAGTTTTGGTTGGCATTACTTAAGTTCAGCTAAACTGTGACAACTAAAAATGAATTTCATTGCATTGGCCCCAAAATATCAAAGCAATGTCATCTGTGCTCAAATGCTGCTACAGCTTTTCTCTAACTTCACTTTTTGCAATGACCTTTAATCAGCTAGTGTTTTGGTGATTTTTAGGTGTTCTAAAAGAGCAACCACAAGTGTAGAGATTCACATTAACTATGTCATTGAGAAAAGAACAATTTAGCAAATACTGTAAAAAAAGAATCATTGGTTTAACTTAAAAAAGTAAGTTACCTGGTTGCCTTAAAATTTGGAGTTCATTGAAATAAAAATTTTTGAGTTAATACAATGAATGCGATTGGTGTAGTCAACAGAAACTCAAAATATTATGTTATCTGAACCACATTAATTATCTAAGTTGATTTGACAAAAGAAAAAATGTTATGATAAATCATGAAAACATTTTTTTTACAGTGTACTTTTAAAAAGAGTACTTAATACGGAAATAATATACTTTAAAAGAATAGACATAAGTGTGAACTGAATGTAATGTTTTCGGAACTGCATGTTATTTACAATAAAATGATAGGTATTAGCTATAGTTTAAATATACATTAAATGCAAAAGCAATGCAAGAGTGCTTTTTGATCCAATTAAGTAGTACATCGTTATATGTAATTTCATAACTACTTTAAAATATGGTTAAAGTGTACTACCGAATGTCCTGACAAGTATTTATGGAAAACCAAAAAATATTGTAATGCCATCTTTATTGAAACTTGCATGTTGTGTATTTAAATATATTTGCCATTACACATTTTTAATGATGAAGTTGTAATTCAGAACATTTAAAATATTTTAACTTTAAATGTAATATCGGATAACTCACTACAGTTAAAATTATAACGAAGTACTTTACATGTGCTTTAGTATGTTAATCAACACATCAAAATTGTGAACTTCTTTAAGGTAAAACAAAAGATAAAAAAATATTTCAAATGTACTTAAAGTAAAACTTTTAATTTGACATACAAAGTGCACTTTTTTAAAAGTGAACTTCAAGGTAGGGTATAGGAAATTGTTTTTCATAAACACTTTTTGTTATACTGGTTGAAACTCTCTTTCACATCCTGATAGCAATCAATATGCCTAAATATTTAAAAATGTACATTTATCTTATGTGGAAGTTGCAGGACCAAAAAATTATTTGTCAAATCGATGTCCTACATGCCTGTCAACATATGAGTTCTGTAAGGCTATGCAGAGCTGTAGACAGACAGTCATCGAGCGCCACAAACAAACAGCAGCCACCTTTTACAGTTCCTCCTGAACCAAAGTAACGAGCTTAAGCTGTATTCACAAGTTCACACTTAGAAATAAGTCAGATTGAATAAATGGTATGCGTATTTGGCATGCTGTCTGAGGAGAGGGCTCTGAGCTCGGTATTTAGCCCTAACCCAGAGTACTCCCCCCATATTTCAGGCTGTGGTAGGAAAAGCCAAGAGTGAGGAGTCGGGGTAGTGGAGGGATGCTGAAAAACTGTCGAGGAATGTAGGTGAGTCGACTGTGTATATAGGCTTCCTCTCATGCTGATAGGATAGACATGGTAAATGCTGATGACGAGTTGATTGGATAGATCATTTGCAAGTGCTCCTCCCAAACATTGTTGATAAAACATAATGTATTGTAACCGTAAATATGAGATAGCAACCTGTGATGTTCTACACTGAGCTGTTTCTCAGTCTCGGATTTATGCGTTTCTATGTCAACACTATCAACGAAATGAATCTGCAGCAGTCAGGTGGTACAAATAAGAGCTCTTTAAGTTGTTTACATGCATTATTATTGTAATTTTATGTGCTTTGAGACATGTGGTAATTAAACGCTGTCTCTCGTCTCGTGATGCTTTGCAGACTCTGCTGTGCGTGTTCATGTGTTTTGTAGGAAGTGTGGCTTTGGAGAGTGCTCTGAAGGGAGTGTCCAAGGTTGAACTATAAAAAAAAATAATCTAATTTTATTTTTTTTATCCCCCATAGAAAGCAATGAAATTACCTTAATTTGAGGTCCAGACATCGTTAAAATAGTCAACGTGACTATAGTGGTTGAACCTTAATGTTATGAAGTGACGAGAATACTTTTTGTGCGCAAAAAACAAAACAAAAATAACGACTTTATCCAACAATTTCTTCTCTACCCTGTCAGACTCATACGCAGTTGATGCAGTGAATGCAGTTCAGCGTTTCCGTGTTTACATCCGCAGTATTGGCCAATGCTGTTCATGTGACCACCACGACACATGCGTGTGATGTTGACGCAGGGGCTGGCCAGTAATGCGCCGGCGTTCGGACGTAAACAGAGAAGCACTGAACTGCATCAACTGCGTACAAGTCTGACAGGGTAGAGAAGAAATTGTTGAATAAAGTTGTTATTTTTGTTTTGTTTTGATGTATTTACTACTTTTTTGGACCTTGAATGACGGTAATTACGTTGCTTTCTATGGGGGATTAAAAAAAACCTTGGATTTCATCAAAAATATCTTGATTTGTGTTCCAAATATGAACAAAGGTCTTACAGGTTTGGAACGACATTAGGGTGAGTATATGGTAAAAAGGTTTTAATTTATTAACACTCAAAAGCTATTCTTTGAATTAATGTAATTAAATCATGGAAAGGATTTCTGCATGATTAAATGGCTTTCTTTCAGCATTAAGCACTTTTGTTAGGCTGACTTAAATTGCATAGATTGGATCAACTTAAGTAAATGAGTTGGTCCAAAACATTGCAAATTAGTTGGGCTGACACTATTAAATTAAGCTGTGCCCAACCATAGTAAATAAGTTGAATTAACCTTAATAAATTAAGTTGACCCAACGTAAGTACATTAAATTGGAATAACAGAATTGCATAATGCTGAAATAAAGCAACTTAATCATGTGGAAATCCTTTCCATGATTTTTTTTATGTTCGTTCAAAGAGTTATTTTTTTTTAGTGTAATTAATGACAGAAATTTCATTTTTGGGTGAACTAACCCTTTAACTATAGTGATGAAAGTGTACTTTCTTTAAGTACACTTATAGGTGGCCAATTATTTCATTAATATTATATTATGCAAGTATATACTTTTGAGGTACACTACTTCAATACAAGGGCACATTAAATACAACGAAGCACACTTCTTTTTCACAAGGGGAAAAATTATCCACTAGTGTTTCACAACCAAATTAATTGTGAATAATCTTTTTATGAAGTGTTTTGCTGGAAAATTATGGTTGTGATCTTTTTTGAAAATCAATTTCAATTTAATGCAACATTTTGAGGTATGATTTATTTAAAAAATGACAAGTATGTCACTGGATATTTATATACTGGTAATTTTCTTCCACTATAATTTCACATTTACATTAACAGTATATGTTTTTAAACTCTAAAACACAACTACACAATGCAATCCTTCATATTAACACAGCCCCTCTTTTTGTAGACTTTTCTTAGAGTTTGTATTAATATGTTGCCTCTTTATAGCTGAAGTAATTTCTGTGCAGCTGAATTGCAAAAATAATGACTGATAAACCTGGGATATTGGAAAATATTTTTAAAAATACACAGCACAATTACACTTTAAGTAACTTTGGGGTTCGTAGTCTGTAGTATACATAACTAGGCTACTTTATCAAAAGTGTAAATTGACTGAATTATTTAAAATTATTAATTTGTAACTTGACAAGCTACAGTTTCAAAGTAGCTTCCACAGAACTGACTGATATGAACACATTTTATTTCACTTGCATACATATTTATTGGAAACTGTCCTTGAAATAATGTCTGACTTTAATGCTGCATGCTGGTTCTATTTTTTGTTTTTTGTTTCCTTTCCCTCTTGCCCTTTATTCCGTCCCCCATCCTGACCTCATTCTGCCCATCGACCTTTCTGCTGCTTTAACTGCCCTCACTGTAACATTTGCCAACGTGTTTTGAAAAGTCTCTCTCTCATTCTGTGTATTTGTCACTTCACTGATGTACGTCTGCTGATTTATTCATGATATGACACTTAATATTATTCACCATGAGAAGAGTCTGCGTTCCAGAGTATCCTCTGGGCTGTGTGTGTGTGTGTGTGCGCGCGTTTTTGTGACATATCAGGACACAAATGTGTATAATGACATGGGTATGACATAGGTATTAAAAAAAGAGGTGACTTATGAGGACATTACCCATGTCCCCACTTTTCAAAAGGCTTATAAATCATACAGAATGAGTTTTTGTGAGAAAGTAAAAGTGTGCACAGTTTCCTGTGATGGTTAGGTTTAGGGGTAGGGGTAGTGTAGGGGGATAGTAAATACAGTTTGTACAGTATAAAAACCATTACGCCTATGGAATGTCCCCACAATTCACAAAAACGAACGTGTGTGTGTGTCTGTTTGCATATACGTACATGCATCAGGTTGTTTTTGAGTTTGTATTAGAAAATATGAGAAATTTAAAACAATCTCAAGTAAATGCACAGAACAATATTATGAATATATTATAATACTCACAATGTTAAGACATTGAACATGAATCAATTTTAGATTGAGGCAGAAGCATTTCTGGAGAAAAGTAACAATATGTTTAGCACTAGTTTTCTACTCATTGGTGAGAAAAACCCACAATGAGAGACTTGAGAAAGAAATCCACTGACACTCTGACTTAATAAATTCTTTACCAAAATAAAAAAATTATTTTAGTCTTTAAATAAATGTAATGGATGATTTGAAGCAGGATTATTGTCATTAAAACAAAACAAAAAAAAAAACATTTCCCTACCTGAAATAATATAAATGTTAATTGAAATATTTTTAATACGTAATTTATTTCGGCTAATCATATTTCTCATTTTTGCTCAGTTCAAGTTGAAGTACTAAAACAACTAAAACAACTAAAACTAATAAATAAAAACACAGAATAATTTTCCTTTTGACACTTGCTATGATACAAAAACATAGGAAGCTTAAAATTAACCAACAAACATAAACTCACATATACATATTGGTTAGCATTTGAAGCAGTTGAGGAGAAGGAGTTACAGAATGTGAATCAAGCACATGTGAACAAATATGTATGAAGTGTGTCAATGAATCAGTCATGGCCGTTAGCATGTTTAAAGGGAGCACTGACACTGAGATGAACGCACACACAAGTGTGGCTGTTTTTAAACACCTCACTTTCATTTCAACATGAATGTGTTTGTATGTGGGTTTGTGTGTGATTGTAAGACAACCTGTGTGGGTGGATTGGTGCTTTTCTGAAGTGTTTTTATGTTTAATTGAGCAGGCACTAAATGCGGCATTGATGTGCATGTGACAGCGAGTGTGAGCTTACATGTGCATATGCATGTAGAGATACTGTTTGTGTGGGAGAAACAGTTCATGTGAGTTAGCGTGACCCCAATGTATCCATTTTGAGGTCACGCTAAGAAAACACACCGACCAATCAGAGCCCTCCTGCTTAAGTACCTCACTTAAACATGTCTTTCTTCATTTATCTTTCACGTTATAGACATCATTACTACAATTACTCTTAACCGCCTTTAGTATATTAAAAACTGAACAGACATGCTGTACAAACAGCCTTCTTATTAGAACAAAATATGTAGTTGAGAACCTGTATGACCACAAAAGTACAAAGCCCCGCACAAGACATGGAAGACAAATAGACATCATTATAGATTTAAAAGATATTTTTTATATTTGTTATAGGCATCCAAGGTGTGATATGCCTTGAATGCTTCCCTTGTATATACACATTCCTTCTCGACTAGGTATTCAAAGTTGTGTACCTGACTGACCTCCGATAAATCAGACAGGTCTGTAGAAAAACATTGTCTTTGTTGAACGGGTCTCGCAGTGTAATTTTGTTGCATTTAAGTTTGGACAAGTAATGGTTCTTTTCTTCTGGTAACCCAAAATAATACAGGCTAGACATTAACTTGCTAGCTAATGTAATTTACTTGTTTATAGTATTTTGCTTGTTATCAGAAATAATCTACTCTAGAGGGACTCTGTTGTTATTGATTCTTTGCGGAAGTCTACCGGAAGTTAAGTTTGGGCCAGTAATGTTTGTTTATGTTGTTGCCTTTGAAACCATCTATATGATGCAACTCATAATAATATACTGTATATAGTATGAGTAAAGGATGACAGCATTTTCTTTTTGGGTGAACTTGGTGTGAAAATTTTCTTCTGCTGTCTGAATTGTCATTGTCTGCTACACTTACTGTCAGCAGGATTAAAGAGTTTGTTCACCCAAAAATGAAATTGATCCCATTATTTACTCATCCTCAAGCAATCCTATATTTGATATATGACTTGGTATATTTTATACGACTTTCTTCTTTCCAAACACAATCAGAGTTGTATTAAAAAAAAAAAAAAAAAAAGTCCTGGCTTTACCCAGCTTTATAATGGGAGTGAATAGTAACTGAGAATTAGAAGCCCAAAAAAGCACATCCATCCATCATAAAAGTAATCCATACTACTCCCGGGGGTTAAATGAAGTCCTTCTAAAGTGATGCGATGCATATTTGTAAGAAAAATATCCATAATTATAACTGGTAGCACTTTATTTTACAGTCCTGTTTCGCATGAACATACTATGTACTTATTGTAGTAATTCCATTAACTGGGTAATAACTAGGTACTAACCCTGAACCTACCCCTAAACCTTAATGGGGAACATGTCATGAAAATCTGACTTTTTCCATGTTTAAGTGCTATAATCGGGTCCCCGGTGCATCTACCAACCCAGAAAATGTGACAAAGGACAACCCAGTAACTATGTTTTGGTAAGCCTTTCTCTGCAAACTTGTGGAAAAAAAATGAGCCGCTCAGATTTCGCTCCCCTTGTGACGTAGGAAGGGGGATCTTATTATTAATCTGTATGTTTCCACCCACAGCACCGCCATTTTGTTTTCGCAAGTGACAACAGTGTACCAATAACCAGCTGTCCTGCACAGTTTAGCTACAACCCTGATCAAACACACTTGAATGTCTTCAGGATTACTAAAGCTACGTGAAGGAAGTTGAGTTGGGTCGGAGCAAAACTCTGCGGGACAGCAGCACTCAAGAAAGACCGTCCCTGAGCTTGTGAACCTTAAGCTATGTAAGGTTCTCAGCTATGTAAACAATATCACTGATCTGGTAACGGCTATAATAGTAAACATTATAAGTCTCCATAAACTCCTGGCATCTGAGCTACTAAGGACACAGTGGTGTAATTTTATTTATGAAAGGGAATGTGTCCAAATAAATTAATATACCAGTATGTGCAAGTCATTTTACACCAAACAGCTTTGCACATGAGGGTCAGTAAAACACAGGATTTGCACAGAAGTTGATTCTCAAAGATGGATTGATACCAACTGTTCATGATCCAATTTCTTATAAATGTTGTGATGTTTGCAAATTGTCTTCCTGAATGTGTTTCATTAGCATGTTACTAATGTACTGTTAAATGTGGCTAAAGTTACCATTGTTTCTTACTGTATTCACGGAGACCAGAGCCATGTCGTTATTTTCATTTTAAAGCCCGAAACACACCAAGCCGACGCCGACGAACTAGTAGCGACAAAAGCAGACTGCAGGGTTGGCTCACGTCGGCAGCGTCTGGGTCCAAAGTTGCCCTGACACACCAAACCAACGCTCGACACCCAACAGCCAAGTAGCACGTCCGTTCTGCGCCTGAGTGAGAAGAAATGCCTTTCCGTACCAGCAGGTGGCAGTAGCTGAACAGCCAATCAGAATGATCAGATGGCCCGACTGACCGACGAGTTCCAACATCGATTCAACATGTCGAATCGGCCAAAAAAAAAGCAGACGATGACCAACTTCAGCCGACAGTGTGGAACACTCTGAGAAAACGTAGTCGGCCGATAAACAAAAACTGCCAAACGGCCGACCGTCGGCTTGGGCTTTAAACTGAAAATGCTTATAGTCTGTATAATTAATAAACGCATCTTCATTCTTATGGAGTCTCTCCAACAGTGTGTAGCTTTAGCCATGCACATTTTATCTCCTACCCCAAAACAGACAGTTAAAACATAGTATAATAAAAAATCCATGAGGTGTTTTGAGCTGAAACTTCACAGACACATTTTGGGGATGTTTTTGGGGACACATTCACGGGACAGGAGTGAACTGTAACAGGGGACACCTGAGACTTATATTACATCTTGTAATATATAGCCAGCCAGACCTTCAGAAGGTCTGGATTCTCAGCTTTCATTGACCAAGGATCGCCCAAGGACGTTTGACTGACATGTTACTCAACCAATCAAAGTTAGTTTTGTTCCACGTCAGCTTTAGGGGCATGAAAATGTAATGTCGATGTCCCTACAATAACAGACCGGGAGCATCAAATAAATTATTAATTCAAGAACATTGTGCAAGTTTACTGTAACAATTGTAGCGTCTGGATCAATCAGCCACACAATTATTCATTGTATTTAATGAATTACCCATAAACTCACTCCCACTATCAAAGTTCTGTGAACCCATCCCCCTAAAACTGCAACCAACATCCCAAATGTAGCTAACACACTGACAGAACTAGGTGTCCTGTTACAGATACAGGGTACTTATATGATCAGAAAGAATGTTAGTGACTCCTTCTTCCTGAGAAGGACAAATAAACTCTCTTAATCCTATGTATTCTCTATATAACTACTTAGGAAATGTATAAACATGTATCCAAGTTTCCCATCTCATGACTTTCCTTTTATAGGCTTTATTCTATTTGTTAATTTTCTCTTTTGAACTATTTTGGGTATTAATATATTCCAGAGCTGGAATTTATAGTTAACTGAGATCACATTGGCAGGATGTTTGGTATCTACGGACTCCAACTTTCATTTCCTATTTGGTAATTTATGTTACATGTTACTAACTCTGTGACATGTTAGTATTATAAGAATCTAGAAGGTTATTCTCTCATTCATCCAATCCCGTGTCTTATGCTAATATCTTGCTACAGAACAAAGACTCGTAAAACTTCCCTCTGAAAGGGAAACTCCTTATTGGCTCAGACACCTCAAGAGGGTGTGACATCTTCACCCCTTATATTCACTGATCACAAGATCAAAAATTTTTTCCTGCTGGCTTCCTGCGCTCTTCTCTTCCTCCTCTTCTTCTCTTTTACTGACAAATATTGATGTTAAGATGATGCTGTAGAAGCTAGAAGCTTCTACGGAACCCCAAGCTTGTGCCAGGCTTCGGCCTAGAAACTTCCATTCACCAAAGATCCTCTGAATCCAACTGGTTCTCTTTCGTCAAGACAATATCAGCAAAGATTCAACGGAAGCCTCCACAAATTGCATCAGGACAGTTTTAATTCAACTTGGAGAGACATGCAAGTATCAAACTTAGTCTCATCATCGGACACATTGAGTATCCGTACCCCTTTTAAAGAAGGGCCTGTTAAAACTAAACTGATGGTTTGCTCAAGGCTGTTGATCTGCTGAATGTCAAACAATGCTGTAACCTCTTGCTTCCTGTACTCTGCTTTAGCTCTCTCTCTCTTGGTAAACTGTATGCATGTATGTGTGCGAATGTTAGAGTAGTTAAGTGTTTAGTCTAGTTAATAAAGTCTTGTTCATGTCACACGTAAAGTTGTCCGTGTTTCACGCTCACATACCGGAGTCCCTATTCATGCTGGTCCTGACTACAGGCTTTTAGTAGTACTTTACAATAAGATTGTTATTTCCCATAACCTGGAAATGAACATTTCTTAGAATTAATAAACAATTAACACTGTGCGTTCATTGGACAACGGGTTAATTGATTGTAATATTAATTTTATTACATTAAGTTAATTTTATTAACTGATCCAAATATTAATAATTAATTATAATTAGTTATGATTAATTATTCATATTTATTTTGAGCTAATTTGCTACACAATGGAGCCGCGAACTTCACATACTTTTGAAAATCCAACGTTACAGTTTTTTACAATTGCTAACAAGCATTTACCAATACTTAAAGTACTTTTTCTAAACTCTTAACACAGCAACACACCTACGTACATCACACAGTTAGCCAAATAGTTAATCTTCTGCCCAAAACCACATTTTGTTAAAAAAAATACAAACTCTACATTTCAAAATGCTCAAAACCTTTCTCAACATATACTAACTCTATCAAAACACAGCAAACCTGATTCAAAATCGAGTCGTTCTGTCAAAACACTAAGCTCTAGTTTTCTATCCAACATGAACATATAGTCAATCAAAGCGCAATGACTGTCAAAATACTAACAGTTGATGGTATCACAAAAACTGCATTATTTTGTCATGTTTCAGTTATACCTGCAGAAAATATGAAATCCATTGTTTTTATAATTCAGTTTCCTTTAACTGCAGCAATAGTAGAATGCTTACATGCAAGTCATTCTACATTTCTGGTTGTGTTGAATGTGTGCATTCTTGGCAACATAAGTGAATGAGTCATTACTTTATAGAATGTGCAGTAGAAAAAAGAAGAAGAAAGTAACAGAATTGCTCAGGACAAATGGGTGAAATGGGTCCCCTATGCAGAACTTCATTTGGCCCCTTGATTGAAATCTCTTTCTGAGGGTGGTTGTGTGGTGTTGATGGTGCCCTCATAGAGGGTAGGATAGTGCCGCCTTGGTAGTTAGTGCCCTACGCAGACCACATATTCTGCATATATGGAACAGTGGTAGTTGAGTTGTTGTAGTAAAAGCTTTACATGAAGCTTTAACTGAAATAAAAACATGAAATTGCTGCCATTGATCAACAACAAATCTAACATACATGGCCTTTGGTTACTGTTGAAGCTTTTTTTCCTGCCACAGAATAAAAAAGTATAAAAGGTGACTATCTCAATTCTATTTTTTTTTAATTATTATTATTTATTGTTTTGGTTTTTTTGCAATTGTAAGTTTATATCTCACAATGTCTTCCCTCAGAATTGTGATATATGAACTATAGGAATTGAGAGAGAAAAAAGTCAGAATTGTGAGATAAAAAGACATAATTACCTTCTTTATTTTCTATTCATGGCAGAAATAAGCTTTCATATGTTCCAGATGTGTAAGTGAAAAAAACAGAGATGCACAGTCCAGCACACATTCTTCCTCCTCTCCCATTCCTCTTCTTCTCCCTTGTACTGATCCAACTTCTCCTCTCCTCATTCATCTATTCCTCTCCCTTACCCAGACATTTTTTTTTTTTTTTTTGCTCCTCTTTGTTATTCTTCATCCACACTGAACAAATCCGATTCAAAGATTCCTATTTTACAGTATGTCCATGTAATGGAAAGAACTTCAACACCTAACTATGCCTCCAACTGAGATTGGAATCTGCTATTTCTCAATATTTCAGTGATCTGCTAATTAAAAATGCTTATCAATTGTTTCAGTATATGTTTTATATATTTTTTCAATACTTTTGAGCTGCTATTGTTGCAAAAGTATAGGTTTTATACTATTTTTAATTATTGTAACATGAGGTCTTCATTTGCAAATAAGATGAGAAAGATCCATGATTTTGGTATGGGATTGTCATGATTGAACACAGGAAGCAGATGCAAGTAACGCCGTTTATTCACAACAAGCAGTAAAGGATGAACAAACAATGGATTGTGCAGACTTCGGTAGGCGCAGGGACTGGGATGATCGGTTGGTGTCGTGAGGTGGTGACGTGAAGAGTGGTGGTGAGATGACTCCAGGATCCAGACGAGCAACAAGACACGATGACGAACAACTGGGACTCCGATCAGGAACAGACGAGACAACCACGAACAAACTCCAAACAACGATCTGACAATGAGATGAGAGTGAGGTGAGTATTTAAAGAGGTGAGTAATGAGCAGCAGGTGGGGACGGTGATAAATGGCAGCTGTATCCCCTGATGATCCATGTGGCCTGGACACACCCACAACACACTCGCACGCATACATACACAAACACACCCACTGCTGTCACAACACAGAGCACGCGACAAGAAGGAAACAATGCATCTGTGAACCGTGACAGTACCCCTCCTCCTAGGAACGCCTCCTGGCGTTCCCCGACTCCCTTACCTGTCGATTGTAATCATCGATAAGGGTGTGTTCAAGAATGTCTCTGGCAGGAACCCAACTCCTCTCCTCCGGACCGTAACCTTCCCAGTCCACCAAGTACTGAAATCCGCGTCCCCTCCGCCGAATACAGAATACGATTTACCGAATAAGATGGTTCCCCATCTACGAGACGCGGCGGTGGGGGAACCGGGGCTGGCGGATTAATCTTGGAATGAAAAACAGGTTTAATCTTGGAAACATGGAAGACGGAATGAACCCTCCTGTACACTGGAGGGAGTTTGAGGCGGACTGCCACCGGACTAATGATCTTGGTGACAGTGAACGGGCCAATAAATTTAGGAGCAAGCTTATTAGAAACGGATCGGAGGGGAATGTCCTTAGTAGAAAGCCACACTTTTTGACCAACGACGTAAAGCGGAGGCCTTGACCGGTGGCGATCGGCCTTGGCCTTGGTGCGTTCCCTCATTTGGAGGAGAGTCTCCCGGGCTCTCGTCCAAGTTCGGTGGCACCTCTGGACAAAGGCGTGGGCAGAGGGGACCGCGACCTCGGATTCCAGACTGGGAAAAATAGGTGGCTGGTAACCTACACTACATTCAAACGGAGATAGGCCCGTGGACGACACTGGTAAGGTATTGTGTGCGTACTCCACCATTGAGAGTTGCTGACTCCAAGAGGAAGGATTCCTAGAGACCATACATCGCAACGTTCGCTCCAAATCCTGATTGGCTCTCTCAGTCTGACCATTGCTCTGGGGGTGAAACCCTGAGGACAGACTAACAGTCGCCCCCAGCAATCTACAAAACTCCTGCCAAAATTTAGAAACAAATTGGGGACCTCTGTCAGAGACCACGTCTACCGGGAGGCCATGAATCCGAAAGACGTGATCAATGACCGTAACCGCTGTCTCCTTGGCTGAAGGTAATTTGGGCAAGGGGATGAAATGGGCCGCCTTCGAGAACCGGTCCACTACGGTCAAAACAACCGTGTTCCCTTGGGAGGGTGGGAGGGCGGTGACAAAATCTAGCGAGATGTGGGACCAGGGTCTCGAAGGGACTGACAGCGGTTGAAGTAACCCATCCGGGGCACGATTGGAAGTCTTCCCAACGGCACAGACTGAGCAAGCCAAGACAAAATCGCGAACGTCACGAGCCATGAGAGGCCACCAGAATCGTTGCTTGACTAAAAACTTGGTTCGACTGACCCCTGGATGACACGCTACGTTGGAACAATGACCCCACTGAATGACCATGGACCGTAATCCCTCCGGCACAAATAAGCGATTCGGTGGACACCCGAACGGAGGCGTTACCCCTTCTAGAGCCGACTTGACTCTCGATTCGACCTCCCATGTGAGTGTGGAGAGCACTAATCTCTCGGGAAAAATGCACTCGGGAGTGGACGGTTGTTCGGAACGGTCAAAAATACGAGATAAGGAGTCGGGTTTGATGTTTTTGGAACCCGGGCGGTACGAGAGAGTAAAATCAAAACGTCCGAAAAAAAGTGCCCACCGAGCCTGCCTGGAGTTCAATCTTTTGGCAGTTCTAATGTACTCTAGGTTCTTGTGGTCGGTCCAGACAATAAAGGGTACCCCAGAACCCTCTAACCAGTGGCGCCATTCCTCCAAGGCCAACTTGACTGCCAGCAACTCCCTATTACCAATGTCGTAGTTACTTTCGGCGGGAGACAAGCGGTGAGAAAGAAACGCGCACGGGTGCATCTTCTCGTCTGCGGGAGAACGCTGGGACAACACTGCACCTACCCCCACCTCTGATGCGTCGACCTCCACCACAAACTGCCGTGATGGATCAGGGGCAACGAGAATCGGGGCCGAAACGAAGCGAGCCTTGAGTTTGGCAAACGCAGCCTCAGCTGCGTCTGACCACCTGAACGGAGTCTTGGGGGAGGTCAAGGCAATCAGAGGTGAGGCTAGTTGGCTGAAGTTGCGAATGAAACGCCGGTAAAAATTGGCGAACCCCAGAAACCTCTGTAGGGCCTTACGGGAATCTGGATTTGGCCAATCCACCACAGCCTTAACCTTCTCAGGATCCATGCGTACTCCCTCAGTCGACACGATGTACCCTAGGAAAGGAACAGACTGTGCATGAAAAACGCATTTCTCCGCCTTGACAAAAAGCCCATTCACTAGCAACCTCTGAAGCACTCGTCGGACGTGCTGTACATGCTCCTGGAGAGACGAAGAAAAAATCAATATGTCGTCCAGGTAGACATAAATGAACTGATCGACCATATCTCTCAGCACGTCGTTGACGAGTGCCTGGAAGACCGCTGGGGAGTTGGAAAGCCCGAACGGCATGACCAAGTATTCAAAGTGCCCCCTAGGGGTGTTAAAAGCGGTCTTCCATTCATCCCCCTCCCTGATGCGGACCAAATGATAAGCATTTCTTAAATCCAACTTTGTGAAGACGGACGCTCCCTGCAACCTCTCGAAGGCTGAAGACATTAACGGCAAAGGATAGGTATTCTTTACCGTAATGTTGTTCAACCCCCGGTAATCAATACAAGGACGCAGGGAACCATCCTTCTTCCCCACTAAAAAGAACCCCTCCCCCGCTGGAGAAGAGGAATGGCGAATGAACCCGGCTGCTAGTGAATCAGAAATATATTTCTCCATAGCCTCTCTTTCGGGAACCGAAAGTGAATATAACTTGCCTTTAGGCGGAGACCTCCCTGATACTAGGTCTATGGCACAGTCGTAGGGACGATGCGGAGGAAGAGAAGCAGCCCTAGACTTACTGAACACCTCCTTCAGGTCCTGGTACTCGACAGGCACATTAGACAGATCCACTGCTTCCTCCTGTAAGACAGAACCAGAAACAGACGAACAGGCAGAGACAAGACAAGACTTATGACACTCCTCACTCCAGGCCACGATGGAGTTCTGGACCCAGTCTACCCGGGGGTTGTGTCTGGTGAACCAAGGATGACCAAGGACGACAGGGGTGTGGGGGGAATCAAAAATAAAAAACGTGGTTAGTTCAGAGTGGTTTCCAGCGGTGATCAGGGTGATATCTTCTGTGATGTGGGATATGGTGGGAAGGCTCTGTCCGTTGAGTGCGTGCACAGCGATTCTGTTGGGGAGTGGTTTGAAAGGGATGTGAAGTCTGGTGGCGAAAGATTGATCCATGAAGTTACCTTCTGCGCTGGAGTCCAGAAGTGCACTGCAGTCGTGGATGTGATGCGACCATCCCAGTCTCACCGGAAGGAGGGTGGATGTGGTTGAGGACTTTCCAGCGGAGATCCCACCCGACAGTAGCCTCAAACTTACTGTCGGGCTGCCCCTTTTAACGGACAACTGTAAGCGAAATGTCCAGCCTTACCACAATACAGGCAAAGTCCTTGGGACCTCCTCCTCTCCCGCTCCTCCCGGGAAAGCCGAGCTCGACCCACCTGCATGGGCTCATGATCATGAATGGGACTGACCGTGTCCCCGCTGCTGGACCTCATAGTCTCTCCGCTCCTGTAGGCTGGGCTCCTCCGCTCGGCCCTGGTCAGCCGAGCATCCACCCTGAGCGCCAGGTCGACGAGACCGTTGAATGTAGTGGGGAGGTCCAGCGCGTAGATCTCCCTTTGAACACGGTCAGCCAACCCATGCAGGAACACGTCCCACTGCGCCTCCTCGTTCCAGTGACACTCTGCCGCCAGAGTACGAAATTCAATGGAATAATCAGACACCGACCTCTCTCCTTGGTGTAGTTCCGCCAACTGCCTGGCGGCTTCTCTCCCCGCGACCGACCGGTCGAACACCCTCTTCATCTCTGCGGAGAGTGACTGGAACGAGGCGCAGCATGGGTCTTGGTTCTCCCACACCGCCGTCCCCCAGAGCGACGCCTTCCCCGTCAACAGCGTTAGTACGAAAGCCACTCTGCTCTGTTCGGTGCTGAAAGTGCGGGGCTGTAGAGCAAAATGCATAGTACAACACGTCAGAAAGGCTCTACAAAAACCTGGTTCACCTGAATAAGCTTCGGGCACCGGAAGTCGAGGTTCTGAAGCGGCGGCGTTCTCTGGTGTGGGTGGGAGGACGGCCGGTGTGGGTGGCGCAGCGGGACTGCGGAGCAGCTGGACTTGCTGGGTGAGCTCGGTTACCTGTGCCACCAAAGCCTGCACTGCTCTCCCCGTCTCGTTGAGATTTCTCTCCTGTGACTCCATTCGACGAATACTGCTGTTTAAGAAATCTTCCAGTGAAGTCTGCTGCGCACCTGTTGCTTCCGTTCCTTGGTCAGATCGTTCTTTCCTGATTGAACACAGGAAGCAGATGCAAGTAACGCCGTTTATTCACAACAAGCAGTAAAGGATGAACAAACAATGGATTGTGCAGACTTCGGTAGGCGCAGGGACTGGGATGATCGGTTGGTGTCGTGAGGTGGTGACGTGAAGAGTGGTGGTGAGATGACTCCAGGATCCAGACGAGCAACAAGACACGATGACGAACAACTGGGACTCTGATCAGGAACAGACGAGACAACCACGAACAAACTCCAAACAAAGATCTGACAATGAGATGAGAGTGAGGTGAGTATTTAAAGAGGTGAGTAATGAGCAGCAGGTGGGGACGGTGATGAATGGCAGCTGGATCCCCTGATGATCCATGTGGCCTGGACACACCCACAACACACTCGCACGCATACATACACAAACACACCCACTGCTGTCACAACACAGAGCACGCGACAAGAAGGAAACAATGCATCTGTGAACCGTGACAGGGATAAGCTTATATGAAAAGAAAATTTAAACATTTTATAAACGTGTTAATTGACTGCATTTTGTGTGAAAACGATATGAATTGTGTTAATGGTAGACGGATGTTGTGCTAATTGTGTATAGAGTTTTGAAAATGTGACTACAGATTGGACAAAAGTATTTTAGCAATTGAAAAAACTGTAAGTTGATCCTGGTAAGCGCTCGTTGTCACAGTTGTAAAAACATGATGGCATTCTTCTTCTACGAGGGGGTTTAGTCACAGGATTAAAGAATGCGACCATTAAAGAATGCGACACACACGTCTCCCGGACATCCTGTAGAATTCAACCAACGTTATGACGACTTAGAAACTCCTGAAGTGTTTCCAGATAAGTGTGCCATATGCATCAGACGTTCAGTCAATGACTACCTTAAACCTAACCCATATAGTTACCTTACACTACTCAGTACTTTAGTGGGTAAGTACACTGTAAGTACATTGCAAGTGCACGTACTGTAAAATAAAGTGCAACCTTATAACTTTATAAACTGTAATCGCTAGCTTCTGATAACGTTCATCTACGCGTTCATCAGAGAGTCGAGTTTCGGCGTATGATGTTGGAGTAGCGTAAGCTTAGGTGAGAGTAGACGCCTCTCGCAGTTCAAACAAATAGGGCTGGGAATCAAATTCAAGCTCCTCCTACATTTCCTTTAAAACTTCTAATTCATGACCGGTGTTTTGTTTTGCTCTATCCTCTGCGCTTCTGCTTTTGTCAATACGTCATGCGTTGGGTCAAAGTTCACTCTTTTGCCGCAACTCGACTCACGTACGGAAGCCAGTGATTCTAGTTTATAAAGATAATAACATGTATATTTGTCTTACAGCATGACAGGCTTCAAAATTACTATTCACTCCCATTATAAAGCTTGAAAGAGCCAGGATATTTTTTAAATATACTCTAAATGTTTTTGGCTGAAAGAAGAAAGCCATATACACCTATGGCTTAAGGGTGAGTAAATTATGGGATAATTTTCATTTTTGGGGTGAACTTACCCTTTAACAGTCAGATTCAATTGAATTTTAAAGAATTTTTGGGTGCAAAATAAGAAAGATCAGCCGCTATTGACAGAGACAACTGTCATGCCCTCATCATCAATCATGCCACTAAACTGGCATGTGTTAACAATTTAGTCTCTACAATGTAGCCTCTAAAGTGACTTTTCCACAGTCAAAACAATGGAAAGGGAAGAAACCGACGGACCAGACAAGACGCCCTGCCTAGAAGGAAACTAGAAGACTGTATAGGGGCAGAGGAAGCTAAAGCCAGAGACTTTGTGTGTGTGTGTGTGTGTACTGTATATCAGAAGTAGTTTGAGAAGGACTGAGTGTGTGAGTGAGTTGGTGTGATGAGACGCGAGGCTTCGCCCTCTGTGTGTGTTTTGATGTTGATGTTGAGCATGCACAGAGAAAGAGTGAGAGAAACGCTTGCCTTTTAATGTTATGCAACTTTGAAGACTATGCGTTTGAAGTTATGCATGAGTTGGACTCATTTCCAGCCCTTCCTGATTTTTTTCCCCCTTTTTTGTTTTGTTTCTCATTCCTTCGATTTCTTTCGGGGTCCTTTTACTGAGAATCATAAGTACAGCGTTTGAAGTGTAGACGTTTTTCAAGGATATCTGCCTATGTGCCTGTTCTCGTAATGGTCTGATTCCTGTTCATAACTTAATTGTGTCTCACAACAATTTTTTCTTCTTTCACACATCTAGCATTTTATAGCTCTCTCTTTATTGCTTTTGCTCATGCCCAGCGGTTTATAAATTTATATGTTTACAATCTTTAAAGCTGATGTGTCTGAATTATTTTTTTTTCAATATTAAAATATGCTCCCCTATTCCCATTTAATTTGCAGAGACAACTATAACTAAAACATTAGTGGGTTGTGCCTCTGTGGCTTTTCCAAAACATTGCTGTGTTTGTTTGACCAGCCCTAGATCTGCTCAACATTAACTTAAAGGTGCAGTATGTGATTTCGGAGAAATGCTGTTGAAAGTGGATCGGACCCGAGCACCAAAACACACTTGTAGCCAATCAGCAGAAAGGGGCGTATACACTCATTAAAGGGGAGGTGCCTGTGTTGCATAGCGTGTTGATAAATATGGGGGTGGAGCTATGAAGATAGGGGTGTGATCTTTTTAGTTAGGGGTTTGTTTGTTTTGATGATTTCAAATATCAACAGCATTTCTCAAAAATCGCTTACTGCTCCTTTAATGGCTCTGAATTTGCTGTGAGACTGTCTGGTTGTCCAACCAATGAAATATGTTTATTCAAGGAACCTGTTTGAAAACAGTGTTAAAGCAAAGCACATAAAAAATACCATAGATTTTAATTGAAAATGGCCCAACACATCTCTAGGGATCAGAATATCATAGGCTACATTCACAAAGCCAGTTATAGTCAAACATATGTGATTTTCAAATTGTCATGTTCATACAACAGCTAACGGGTGCAAATTAAATATGGCCTTTATGAAAGAATAGCTGAACTGAATGACTCTATGTAAAAGCATTAATGCATTGTAGACATGACAGTATCCCAGCTAACAGGAAAAGTTAGCAGAACTAATTGGCTAATGTTCTAGCAAAATTCTTTCAAAGATATGATCAAACATTATTCCAGTAATGTTAATAGAACGTTTGTTCAAAGTTTTTTTTTTCTACATAGACCTGAAAATGCACCATCCTTAAATGGTTGAAACTCAGAAATGCTTTGGAATACAGACCTAAGGTTGATCTCTTTTTAAAGAAGACATTCAGCTGATTATTACAGCAGATTTTAAAGCTTAAAAAAAAAATCAAAGTGTAAAAAAGTTATATAAGTTCAAATTTACTAGGGCTGCCCCCTAATAGTCGACTAACCATTAGCCGACGAGAAAAGGCTTGGTTGACCAAAATTTTATTAGTCGGTTAGTTGCAGAAAAAAAAAGGTCAAGCAGACCGTTAACAGCTGGACATCCAAACACTCGCTTATCACTCATCGACCTCAAATATGGCTTATCACCTGAAACATGCAAGTAGTAGCAACTTTACATGGCTGCTCGCTTTAATGTTAACCTAGAAAAATATGTGCTATTCAAGTGTTTGTGCATAGTGTGAAAGCTGAATATGCTTACTGCATGACAGCTAACATGGAGGCGCCAGTGCGATCACTTGCACTTAAAATTCTCTGTAATTTTTGGTCATACAGATAAGAGTAATACATCTTTTGCATCAGTGAAGAGTCTCCTTTTATTTATGTGCACTCACAATAACAACAAAACATTGTGCTTTTGTAAAATAATAAACTTTCTGCTGTCTCTCTTTGTGAACTTGATTGGGCCAAAAAAAAACAAAAAAAACTGAAACTTACCTCACAGACATGAAAATCATATCTATAGAAAGCGAAATGTCTACTTTTAAATAAACCAATTCAAATGGAAAACAGATATTCTCAGGTTATGTAATTCATATGAAACCTGCATATAGGTGCGTCCACTACTGCGGAGATGACGAGTCGGCATCGTCAACTTCATCACTGCAGCCGAAAATACAGAAAACTAGTTTATCAATGAATTATTAAAATGTTAAAGCAATCTCCTTGCTGTTTTTCCATGATGTATTCATAATCATTACTTCTGCTGGTGCGCTGTGGCAAGCTTTATGCTTGAGCACTGATTAGGCTGTATAGGCATTAAAGGCTCTTTATTATGATTAATATGGTTTATTAATAAACGTGCAATTAGTCGACTAATTGCTTAAAATGAACGACGACTAGTTGACCAGAAAAATCTTTAGTCAAGGTCAGCCCTACAACCTACTGTAAAGCAAATGTACTCTCCAAAACAGTTTTATTTTATACAAAATATAATTACTCTAACTATACAATTACTATAAAATCAAAGTCACATGCTATCCAAGTAGTGTTTCAAATTTGATATCACAAAAATTTAGGTTCCTATGAGATTTTGTTTAGGCTCTATACAAAAAAATTGCCACTGAGTGCGACCCACATTCCATTGATTTAAAAAAACAAAAAAAACAAACACAATTTAACAAAATAGTCACCAAATATGGAACCTTGAGTCTCAGACCTTTCCAAACAATGTGTTTTTTTTTTCAAGATTAGAAAAAGCTTAATATAAAATAGCATAGTAAATTTTGTAATATGAAACATGACAACGCCCACTAAAAGACTTTAAAGTGCCGTCTCCATGGTAAAGCAATGTCCGGTTTTTACAGGATGAATACAGAGGATTTAAGCTTTCGAATGATAGTTTATAGCGATTAATAAAATATGTGATAGGAAAAAAGGCAACAAATACTAGACTAAGACACTCTTGTCTGCTCCTCAAATACATCAAATATTAGCCTTTATATAGTGTTTCTTGAGAAAAGAAAATGCTGTATTTATTCAAAGAACCAGTTGTTTCACTTGCAGTGCAAACAAGCAAAGATGGTCCAAACTGAGGCGAGTAGTTTTGAGGTTTACAGGATTCAGTCACAAGCTCTTTTTAATATGTTTCATTGGTTAAATATTTGCAAAACCCATAGACAGATGTAAAGGGTGACCAATAGTAATGATTTATGAAAAAACTTACAAAATATGGAGATACAAGGTTTCTGCCCGATATAAACATTTTTCTTAACGTAGATACTAATTGTCTTACAATGTTTTACTATTTGAGTGAAATAATAATAATTTATAAATAATTTAAAGAATATATATTTTGCAGTTGAGTCCATTTGTGGAATCAATTCAGTTTGCTCAGTTTGTTTAAAAGAAAATAAAGTTTGTTTATAACCACACTTTAAGTTTCTGTTAGCTGGTAAGTATCCGTTTTTGAATGTTAAAAAAATACCAGTGTTTTTTAAAATTAAAAAAACTGACAAAATGTGCGATAAAAATATTAACACAAAGCAGACATACAGTAGACAAAATACATTTGCAATTGCACATTTAAATAAGGTCTCTGTGTGCTCTGACTGGTTTGCTGTTTCATCCTTCATATTCTTCTTAGTTATTTTAAAGATCCAACTGGTAAACAGCAGGTTGAGGAGCCCATGTAGTCCATGATAAGTAAATGTTGTTTAAAAAAAAATTCCTCAAACTGTGCAAGTTTGGAAGGCAAGAATAGTTTTCAAGAATGTTTATTGTAGTTCTGTTTGGTGCGGCTTGTGCCACAAAAATTGCACACTTCACCTTTGGTATTAGACATTAGTGTATTTAATATTTTCTCAAATATCCAATAACAGAGTTCACAGAACCGCGTCTTCTCCACTCCAGCTTCCTATTACGTGTTCCCTTATGTTCTGGTCCTCTGAAGTTGTGTATGCATATGCGTGTGTCAAGTTGGGAGAGGCTCTATATGTGATATGCACTTTTAATGAGCCCTATTAAATCAAGTGGCAGTTCCCCACAAGACAAAAAAGAGGGTTGCTTAGTATTTAATAGTTCCACCACAAGCTTACATAAGCCTTTTAATTCTGCTGCGTCTCGTACTCACTTTTCCGGGCAGCAACAGGAGAGAAGTTTCCCTCGTTTCACAGAGAGGCACGCAACAGCAATTAACGGCTCTCTGGAGTCTTAATTAGTCGACCCAGAGATGTGGGCAATCGAGGACCACGCTCACGTTGGTCAACAGCCAAACAAAAATAGATAAAGAAAAGAGAAGCAGCTCCAATTAATGGGCAACATCAAATGATCTATGCGGGAATGTGTGAAGGACTTCACGTGTGAACCTGATGGGTGATATCAGAGCAGCGACAACATGACAGACAGTGACTACAGTCACTACTGCTGCTGTATTTACAAAGATTGTATTGTATAGTTATTCTGGTGCAACTTCACATGGTCAGCAAGGTGCATGGAATAAAAACAAAGCTATTTTTAGACAATACCAGCAACACTTGTGAGGTCAAGGGGTCAGAATAAACAAAGATGGAGCTGAATGAGTAATGTTTTATTTTGCCAATGCGTTTCGGTGCACAGGCCTTCATCAGGGCTAAAAGATTACAGGTGTTACTTTTTTCTTTCCCTCCCCCCCCCCAACAAGCAATGTTGAGAATAAGCAAACCATTGGTTGTTACAAAGATTGTGCCACTGATTGTTATGGTGATGACAATTGCTCTACAGACAGTTGCGCTAATGACAATGCGTTGTCATGGAAACAGTAATGTTAATGACTGATTGTGAGATTGCTAGTGGTGAGGATGGGCATAACCTGATCAGTATCATCTATGTTGGGTGTAGTAGAGTCTCTTGAACCCTTGAAACTTCAGGTCTTTAATGGTTAAATGGTTAACTGGTTAGCATGGTCCAGTTAGCCCTGATGGTATGCTGTAACTGCACCATTATAGGGGGAAAAAGTTAATTGATTCTAAAGTAGCTGTGTCATGATAAAATATGGAAATATGGATTTTTCCTCTGCTGTCTTTGACATCACAGCTCAGGATAGACACTAGTGAAGAGTTTGCAATTTTGCCATAAACCAGTCGGTGTTGCCATGATGCAATTTTGGCGCATCTCCAGAGTAATAGAGTATTGCAGGATTGAGTCCTAAAACCAAAATCCCTTTCAAGGAAAGTCTGTTCACTCAGCAGCCATATTTGCAATGCCTCTGGCCAGCTTTTTTTGGCATCCAATCAAGCTCTGTCTATTTAAATGGGGAAATCCTGAAATCTCAAAAAATAAAATAGCAACAAAATCTGACATGAACTGTAAAATGTTGTTTCTTATGCTGAGATAGCATATAAAACAGCTTATATTTCAGGCTGAACCAGCCAATGTGCATGTGCGTTCCTAAGCTCGCATCTCAGGACACTGGCTGTTTCTTTAACAACTGGAGCTTCTAACAGCAGCTGCAGTGACGCGATGACTTTACCAATGGCTGATTGGTTCTTATTTAGAAGGCAGGACTTTTTCTGCCATATTTAACGTTCCCTTTCACCCATTCATAGTAATATGAGTGCACTATCTTGGTATATCTAAAGTCTTTGCTAAAACCCAGAAACAAGGTTTCCAGAAACATTTTAACACCTTTTTCCATTGCCCCAATGTCAATGGTTTTTTTGAATAAATGCTTGAAATAATGTCTGTGTTTTATACAAGGTCCAGATATCTTCATGTTTTGTATGCTATAAATACAACAGTAATAGCCCACTCATGATTTTTTAAAAAGCTTTTATGTCTTGAAAAAGGCAGTGGCTGAGAAGAGACTAAATAGGACTACAGAGGTTATCGGGGACATTAAACATCATCACGCACACAGGTGAATACCTCAAACAAAACGTTTTTGAAAGCAGGGTTGTCCACAAAAAAAAAAAAAAGTGGACATTGACTTTTTATAAACTTTATTCGATGCGAGTGACGTATGCTCCAATACAACCATTATTTAAGCCGTCATCACCCTGGTGTTGATAGTGCGCGAGCGGAGACCAAAACAGCACACACTGCTTTATGTGTTTAACCAGACACTCAGTGCTAATTCGGACAGGCACAAAACAATAACAAAACCTCTGGGCAGGGCTCGACAATAAGGACTGCCCAATGGCCCGGGGCCAGTGTGAACGACGCTTGGGACAGTGTCAGTTCTGTCAACTGTCGGGTCAGTACTGCATCGTCACAAAACCTTATTATTTGCACGTTTTTTATGCCTTGCTAATTTAATCATTCAAGCGCAAGAAGACGTGAAAGAGAACTCATGCGCTGTGTGAAGTTTTCTGTGCGCACTGTGCAAAAAACCCGAAGCACACACAAGGAAAGCTGCGTTGAGGCTGATTTATATTTTGGGTGCACATGACAAAAACGTCATCGCGGCATTGGCGGAAGTGTGCACTGAGTGCGTGCGACCCCGTTTCGAGTGGCGGTCTGCACAGCATTTCACTCAAAAATTGTCAACATGCCCGTCTTGGCAAGTTTTCAGGGTATGGGTTGAAGGATGAGACGAGGATGCAGATAATGGGCTTTTATTAATGAATGAATGAATGAATGAATGAATGAATGAGGCATTTTATATAGCGCTTTCATATGTACAACTGTACACCCAAAGCGCTTTACAATCATATCAGGGGTCTCTCCTCATCCACCACCAGTGTGCAGCATCCACTTGGATGATGCGACGGCAGCCACAGTACAACGGCGCCAGTGCGCTCACCACACACCAGCTGAAGGTGGCGAGGAGAGAGAGTGAAAGAGCCAATTCAATGGATGGGGATTATTAGGAGGCCATGATTGGTATGGGCCTATGGAGGGAATTTGGCCAGGACACCGGGGGTTACACCCCTACTCTTTACGAGAAGTGCCATGGGATTTTTAATGACCACAGAGTCAGGACCTCGGTTTAACGTCTCATCCGAAGGATTTTTAATCATTAAAAAAAATAAAAAATAAAACTACCTTGAGGGGGGAAACAAGACTAGCAGATTGACTTGACAACACACAAAGGGAACATTCAATGGGTAAACATGCAACGACAATCTGGCACAGGACTGAAAACACAAGGAGAATAAAAATATGGAGCAAACAAGGCAGGTAATGAGGGAGGACACGTGGGGCAAATGAACGAATAACCAGGTAACAAGATGGGCGGGGTCAAGACAATAGACATGAGAGCACATGGCACAAGGAAACACATGACAAGCCATGTGCTTAAACAAAACACGACAGAAAACATAAGCACATGGCCAGCAAAACAAATCACCATTCATGTGCTCAAACAAAACAAGAGACGAACACGCAGCTAATGAGAACACTCATAAGCCATGTGTTCACACAAAACATGGCGACATGAAAGCACGCAGCCAGTGAAAAACACAAGCTGTGTGTTACACAGCACAAGACAAAACATAACATGAAAGCACACGGCTGCGTAAACACAAACCGTGTGCTACACAGAACACAACAACACACGTGGACACGCCACGGAGTGCACAGCCTGAGAGCGCATGGCCCGAGCGAACTCGAAACCAAACGCTCACACAACAAGACAGAGCCTACAGACACACATGTAGCATGAATGCTCGAATCCCAACACAGAACCGAAACCAAACTAGACCAAAGTTCCAGGATCCGAACACCACATCCCACACACAAGATGACTCACGTGGACAGGAGAGTGCACGGCTCGAGCATGCTCAAAACCGCGTTCTCACACCAGACAAGACGAGCTGATAGCAGTGTCAGAGCTCTGTCACCAACCCAAGAATAAACTGACTAAAGTGACAGAACCCTGACACAAGTATCCTAGTAAACATAGTCAGATATCTCTTCAATTAATGTAAACAGTCGAGAAAGAAAACACGTGTACAGTAATGAATCAGTGCATTAAAGTGACAGCAGCTTAATATTGCTGCTGCTGTCCTTTTTTAATGTTAATCAAACAACAAAAGACAAAGAAATCCCTCACTGCTCTTAACTGAATAACTTTTGTAACTTTAATAAGTATTAAACTTTAATTTATACAGTGAAGATTATATGCAGTTTTTTTACATTCGAAAACTACTGTTAGACCTACCAGAAAAACCTGCAAAGCATTGTTTATTTTATTTGTATCTTTGCTCAAATGTATTTGTTCTATTTCTTGTAGTTTAATCATTTGTTCTTATTTACTTTATTTTTATTGGAAAGTAGTCATTTTTCATTCCCCTGAACATAGCGCATACAGAACTGTACCAAAACTGTGACCCTTAAATCATATTACAATTTGAACCGTGAGTAATTTGAGCCATTACACCCCAATTATATATATATATATATATATATATGTTAATTATATATGTTAACATGTTAATTTTTTATTAAGTACTGTCCTGAGTAATATAAAATATGTCACCCCCCAGCTCTTAATGCATCGTGTTTCCTTCTGGAGCATCAGTGAATGTTTGAACCTTTTTTAATAGTTGTGTTTGAGTCCCTCAATTTTCCTCAGTGTGAAAAGATGGATCTCAAAATCATTCAGTCACTGCTGTAAAGGGTTAAAATATGCAAAAGATGCTGGAAAACTGAAGAATCTGCAGGACCTGGAGATTTTTTCTGAAGAACATTGGTCAGTCTAACTGCTCAGAACAAACAAGGGACTCATGAACAACCATCACAAAAAAACAAAACAAAACAAAAAAACAGTTGTGGATCATCCAGGTAACCACACACAGTATTAAGAACCAGTGGTTCACAAACTTTTGAACTGGGACATTTTAATAAAGTCAGCTATTTTTTTTGTCTTATGGATTATATTTAAACATCTTTTATGTAAAATATCTTGCACAAAAGAGGATTTTAAAGACACTCCGTTGTTGTTTTTATTTGTTTACACACTTGTGCCGTCAAACTATTGTATAAACGCAATATCACACTTGTAGCCATGCAATATGGCTGTATATCAGCACGCTTTTGATCTTTAATTCATAAAATTAGCAAAAATCTAACCATTTATTGAAGGAAAAGAATTGAAAGTGGGGGGAAAAATCACACTATGAAATAAATGTTTTTCTCCAAAACACGATGGCCACAATTATTGGCACCCTTTTATTCAATACTTTTAGCAACCTCCTTTTGCCAAAATAACAGCTCTGAGTCTTCACCTATAATGCCTGATGAGTTTGGAGAACACCTGACAAGAGATCAGAGACCATTCCTTCAAACAGAATCTCTACAGATCCTTCAGATTCCCAGCTCCATGTGCTTCTTCTCTTCAGTTCACTCCACTCATTTTCTTTAGGGTTCAGGTCAGGGGACTGGGATGGCCATGGCAGAAGCTTAATTTTGTGCTCAGTGACAGATTTTTGTGTTGGTTGTGATGTTTGTTTTGGATCATTGTCCTGATGGAAGATCCAACCATGGCCCATTATTGGATTTCTATCAGAAGCGGTCAGGTTTTGGTTTTTTATCTGTTGGTATTTGATAGAATCCATGATACCAAGTATCTGAACAAGATATCCAGGACTTCCAGCAGAAAAATAGGCCCACAACATTAAAGATCCATCAGTATATTTAACCGTGGGCATGGCGTACTTTTTGTACATGTGTGCACCAAACCCATCTGGTAGGTTTGCTGCCAAAAAGCTATTTTTTTTGTTTCATCTGACCATAGAATCCGGTCCTGTTTGAAGTTCCAGTCTTGTCTGACAACTGAATATGCTGGACATTGTTTCTAGATGAGAGCAGAGAATTTTTCTAGAAATCCTCCCAAACAACTTGTGGGGATGTAGGTGCTGTTTGATACATTTTTTTAGGCTTTCTGAGACTCAAGACTCAACTAATCTCTGCAATTCTCCAGCTGTGATCCTTGGAGAGTCTTTGGCCACTCAAACTTTCCTCCTCACCGCGCATTAGGACAATTCAGACACACGTCCTCTTCCAGGCAGATTTGTACCATCTTTAGTTGATTGGAACTTCTCAATTATTGCCCTGATAGTGGAAATGGGGATTTTCAATGCTTTAGCTATTTTCTTACAGCCACTTTCTATTTTGTGAAGCTCAACGATCTTTTACTGCACATCAGAACTACAGGTCCTTCTCAAAAAATTAGCATATTGTGATAAAGTTCATTATTTTCCATAATGTAATGATAAAAATTCAACTTTCATATATTTTAGATTCATTGCACACCAACTGAAATATTTCAGGTCTTTTATTGTTTTAATACTGATGATTTTGGCATACAGCTCATGAAAACCCAAAATTCCTATCTCAAAAAATTAGCATATCATGAAAAGGTTCTCTAAACGAGCTATTAACCTAATCATCTGAATCAACTAATTAACTCTAAACACCTGCAAAAGATTCCTGAGGCTTTTAAAAACTCCCAGCCTGGTTCATTACTCAAAACCGCAATCATGGGTAAGACTGCCGACCTGACTGCTGTCCAGAAGGCCATCATTGACACCCTCAAGCGAGAGGGTAAGACACAGAAAGAAATTTCTGAACGAATAGGCTGTTCCCAGAGTGCTGTATCAAGGCACCTCAGTGGGAAGTCTGTGGGAAGGAAAAAGTGTGGCAAAAAACGCTGCACAACGAGAAGAGGTGACCGGACCCTGAGGAAGATTGTGGAGAAGGACCGATTCCAGACCTTGGGGGACCTGCGGAAGCAGTGGACTGAGTCTGGAGTAGAAACATCCAGAGCCACCGTGCACAGGCGTGTGCAGGAAATGGGCTACAGGTGCCGCATTCCCCAGGTCAAGCCACTTTTGAACCAGAAACAGCGGCAGAAGCGCCTGACCTGGGCTACAGAGAAGCAGCACTGGACTGTTGCTCAGTGGTCCAAAGTCATTCGGAAATCAAGGTGCCAGAGTCTGGAGGAAGACTGGGGAGAAGGAAATGCCAAAATGCCTGAAGTCCAGTGTCAAGTTCCCACAGTCAGTGATGGTCTGGGGTGCCATGTCAGCTGCTGGTGTTGGTCCACTGTGTTTTATCAAGGGCAGGGTCAATGCAGCTAGCTATCAGGAGATTTTGGAGCACTTCATGCTTCCATCTGCTGAAAAGCTTTATGGAGATGAAGATTTCGTTTTTCAGCACGACCTGGCACCTGCTCACAGTGCCAAAACCACTGGTAAATGGTTTACTGACCATGGTATTACTGTGCTCAATTGGCCTGCCAACTCTCCTGACCTGAACCCCATAGAGAATCTGTGGGATATTGTGAAGAGAAAGTTGAGAGACGCAAGACCCAACACTCTGGATGAGCTTAAGGCCGCTATCGAAGCATCCTGGGCCTCCATAACACCTCAGCAGTGCCACAGGCTGATTGCCTCCATGCCACGCCGCATTGAAGCAGTCATTTCTGCAAAAGGATTCCCGACCAAGTATTGAGTGCATAACTGAACATAATTATTTGAAGGTTGACTTTTTTTGTATTAAAAACTTTTCTTTTATTTGTCGGATGAAATATGCTAATTTTTTGAGATAGGAATTTTGGGTTTTCATGAGCTGTATGCCAAAATCATCAGTATTAAAACAATAAAAGACCTGAAATATTTCAGTTGGTGTGCAATGAATCTAAAATATATGAAAGTTTAATTTTTATCATTACATTATGGAAAATAATGAACTTTATCACAATATGCTAATTTTTTGAGAAGGACCTGTATATTATTTGGTTTTTCTCATTAAGATGAATGATTAAGGGAATTTGGCCTTTGTGTTTCCTCATGTTTATACTCCTGTGGAACAGGAAGTCATGGCTGGACAATTTCATGTTCATGATCACCCTGGTGTGCTAAAAAAAAATGGAAATATGAATGGAAATATACTTCAGAGATATTTTATTCATAAAAAATTCTAGGGGTGCCAATAATTGTGGCCAACGTGTTTTGGAGAAAACTTTTATTTCATAATGTGATTTTCCCCCCACTTTCAATTCTTTTCCTTCAATGAAAGGTTAGATTTTTGCTAATTTTATGAATTAAAGATTAAAAGGATAAACAATGCAGATTTATTTTTACAGTCACCTTTGATCATATTTACCAAGGGTGCCAATACTTCTGACCACCACTGTGTATATATATATATATATATATATTGCACATGCTGGAATATATACATACATGTTGGAATAAATGGGTCACACTGGTGTTGTATACTTGCAACTTGTACCTTTCAGCTCAGCAGACAAGCCATGCTTCAACCTCTTGTTTGAGTTGTTGCGCTAAAAATATAAATATTACAGTTTTTCACTTTTATGAAAATGTGTTTGTGTGTATTTATTTGCATGTGTGTCTATAATTTGTCCTTGATTTCCTAGACCTTGGTGGCCACAAGTAATAGTTGTGTGTGTGTGTGTGTGTTACTTTTGTATTGTGTGACAATGTGTGTGTGTAAACTAGACACCGTTCTCGGCTCTAAGTGACAGCACCCTCCCTTGTTGGTGCATCTCTGTCTCAAAGACTAATGGCATGAGGAAAATCAATTACCACCCCACGCTGGTGTGATGGCAGTTGGGGGGAGTGAGAGGAGGTGGGGGTCTGTGACGGGTGTAACATACTACACTGTCCTCACCGCCTGCACACACACCACTGCTAGTTTAATTTCAGACGTACTGGCCTAGAAGTCACACCTCACTGGAATTTTGGCAATTAAGAGCCAAAGAAATGTCTAGCAGATCCACCCAGGTGTATTTGAAGGGGTATTTCTGGAATGTTTGCCCTTGAGAGGAAGAGAGAACGTACGCTTACAAATACACTTACATACCTGAAATTTGAACGTGTCCCTCCTCGTTCCGATGCAGTTCCGTCATCATGCCTTGTGGGATGCTGCTCGCCTCAAAGGGCATTCCAAACCAACCACAGATCCCGAAGACACACCCTCTTATCACAAAGAGAAGGCTTAATTTTACAATAAAAACCAATAAAAACAATCTGATTCCATTGTTCATATATTTCTGTAACACTTTTTGCAGAACAAAGCATTCTGAAGCTGTTCAAACCCAAAAGTGACAATAACAAAGAAAGTGCCCTAGATGTTTAGGGAAAAAAAAATAAATAAAAAAATTAAGAGGGGCTAAGACAGCATCCCATCGTCATGCTCTGACAAAATATGTGCACGTGAGTGAGGTGACTTAGATTGAGAAAAGTCTTGCACTTGAGACCCTCCATTTGGAGACCAAGCCAAACCAGTTTAAAAATTTTGTGAAATGCTAGCTGCAAAATGTTCCTTAGCAGGTAGAAAGAGTGGGCCATTTTTATGATGCAATGTTTCAGAGTACAAGAAGTGGCATATTATCACACAAAGGTGCGACATGCTAATGCTGCATTAATGTATTTACACAGGAACACTGGCGACTATGTATCACATGCTTGAATGTTGATTGCTGATTCTTACGCACAGCCAACAAAAAATGTGCACTGACTGCCATGACAAGACTTGTGACTCGAGACTGAAATGCTAGAGCAAATCAGTTTATGTATTTAAATAATCAAAAATTATTAGTACCAAACGGCAACTTTGAGAAATCTGATTTAATTATACATTCTGGAAACATTGTGAAAATACTTATTAGAAACAAATGGAGTAGTTTTTGCTTATAAAAAGCTGAGAAACAATTTTCACTCAGAAATTACAGAACATGTTTTAAAGTATAGGCTGAACACAACTCTTGGTGTGTAGAAATTCTGAAATAAAATTACTCTTTTTAAAATGTTTCCTTTTTTTGTAAAATGTATTCAATTAATGCTTATATAAATATAGGATATTTTTAATGCTTATCTATTTTGATGTCACAGACTTCTCCTTCACACACACACACACACACACAGGTTTGTTTTGCTATCTTAGTGGGGACTCTCCATAGGCGTAATGGTTTTTATACTGTACAAACTGTATTTTCTATCCCCCTACACTACCCCTATCCCTAAACCTAACCATCACAGGAAACATTCTGCATTTTCACATTTTCAAAAAAACATCATTTAGTATGTTTATTAATCCATTTCCCTCGTGGGGACCGCTGGCTGGGCCCCACGATGTAGGTGATCTCAGGTTTTTATTACATCGTGGGGCCATTTGGTCCCCACGATGTAATATAAACAAGAACACACACACACACACACACACACAGCGTTTTCCCTCAACCAAGTTGTGAATCACCTGCACCTGTCATCACACCAACAGTCACTCAGTGTCTGGCCTACAGCTAGGAAACAGACTCCTTACCGACTCTACTCACCTTGGTGGTTGGCTCCAGTGATCCTTTGTTTTGAATACTCACCTGTATACCTGCCTGTGTGTCTATGTCTCACCTGTTCCCATGTGTGTGTGGATCCTCTGTTGTCCTGATAAAGGAAAGAGAAACATGTTAATCATCCATCAACTCCTGTGTTGCCAATTTAGCTATTTTGTCACTAGATTTAGCGACTCCCTCACCCCTTTTGAGACTTTTTTTTTCCAAAAGCCTAGCGACAAATCTAGCAACGTCTTGGACAAACCTTATCTAGATTCTTATCTCACTCACTGATCTATATTTATATTTATTTTGTGACGTATCCAGACGCCTTGCTGGTGATACATCTGTAAGTGAACAACTTAAAAAAATTACATCGGAAAAAAGTTAAATCAATGATTTATGCTCTGAATTTTCTGAAGCTCTGAAGGGATAGACCCTCAACAAGAGTTCCACTGAAACAGCAGTCGGTTGACATCCCTCCTTTTTTTTCCCACTATAAAGATATCTTCTGCCCAAACAAACTCTCAGTTACCCCCACACCAACCATTGGACTGTGCAATCGCCCTCATAACATGTGAGCTAATACCCCGTGGGAAAAAAAAAATCCACTCTACCAGAACAAAAGGCCATGGAGGACTATGTGGAAGAGGCCTTTGAGAAAGGGTACATCCATCCATCCATCCACTTTCCTTGCTCACATTTTGTTACCCACTTCCCCTCATCCCAGCCACCTTAGAACTGCAGCGTGGAGCCACTGTCTTCACCAAGCTGGACCTCCGAAGCACATACAGCCTCATTATGATGCAGAAAGGGGACAAGGGGAACTGCTTTTGTGACACATACTGGGCACTATGAGTATTGCATCATACTGTATAGCCTGGTCAGTGGCCCTACTGTGTTCCAAGGTTACATGAAAGAGGTGTTGCAGGAGTATCTTCATCATTTTTTAATGGTGTACATTAACACCTTGTATACTCCTGGAACTTGGCAGAAAATTGTCAACACATTGCTCTGGTGCTGGAAAAGCTGTGTGAATTCCATATGTATCTCAAGGCGGAGAAGTACACATTCCACCAAGCCTCCACCCATTTCCTAAAGTATCACATCAGTGCTGAAGGTATCAAAATGGGCAAGTGGAAGGTGGAAGCAATGTGATCCTGGCCCATTCCAGCCACTATTAAAGTTTATCAAGAACTACAGCTCCATTACAGCCGGTTTATCAAGAACTACAGCTCCATCACAGCTCCGTTGACCTCTCTCTTGAAATTCAAGCACAAATCTCTGTCCTGGTCACAAACGGGACCCACGCCATCCAGTGACAATGTGCCTTCACCACAGCTCCCCTCCTAGTCCATCCAGATCCAGACAAACCCTTTGTGGTAGAATTGGATGCATCTACAACTGATGTGGGGGCAGCAAATATTAAGGCAGACGCTTTAGTGAGGTCTGAACGCGCTCTGACAACGGAAGTGATGTCTCGCACTCATTGAAGCAAAGCGCGAGACATCACTTCAGTCATCAGAATGCGTTTTCTGACCTCACTAACCGGATGCGCAGGGCAGTTGGACATAGTGGTGTTTTAGAGGTAAAAAATTATATAAATACTGTTCGGTTTCTCGCACAAACCGAACGTTTCGTGTCTTAGGACATCAGTGTGTCGTCACGAGCCACAGGGTTTAATTTGGATTTGTCTGTGCATGTTTTTTTAACTCTTATAGACAAAGTTCCCATTGAAATGCATTATATGAATGACAGACTGCAACGGTTGGAGTTAAAAATCATCATTTGTGTTCTACTGAAGAAATAAAGTCACCTACATTTTGGATGCCCTGCGGGTAAGCAGATAAACATCAAATTTTCATTTTTGGGTGAACTATCCCTTAAAGCAAGCACGCCGTCTCCACTGACTAATCGCTTCTCCTGGAAGGTTCATTAGGGAATGTCAGGAGTGTACTATTTCAAGGACTCCACGCCACTTATCATCTGGCAAACTTCTCCCACTGCCCGTTCCTCATCGCCCCTTGGTCACACCTGGATGGTGACTTCATTGTCATTGGAGACAAGGTTCACAAGGTCTGCCGTTTGGTACCCCTCAAGAGTCTTCCTGCAGCAATGGAAGTCTGCAACTTTGGACTTCCAGAGGACATTGTTTCAGACAGGGGCCCTCAATTTGTCTCTTGGATGCCTTCTTCATCCTCGTGGGTGTGACCGTGAGTTTCATCTCTGGATATTACCCCCAAAGCAACAGGCAAATGGAAAAAAAGATCCAGGAGAATGGACGATTTCTCAGGTTCAAGTACACACAGAGCTCCCTCCAGCAGCCAGCTACTGTCTCACACCCTTTCACTGTCAGTAAATGCCTGCACTTGGGTTCAACTAACTTCTCTGTCTCTGAGTCTGGTATCGACAATACCAGAATCAGCCACAACACCAGCGCCAGACCCTACAGCTCCACCCACTTGTTCAGACTCACTGAATACCAATCACCTGCACCTGCTCACACTCATTAGGACTGTTATATTCTCACCAGTCTCCACACATCCTTTGTCTGGTCTTGTTGCTCACTACCATGTGCATGGACCGCTTACCTGCCTTGTGGATTCCTACCAATCATTGTCATCCTTATTTTACTTGTATCAACCAGCATAACTTTTTCATACCTGAAAATGACAAAGAGACATTCTATCAAAAGTTAAGTGGCGACTCAGTGACTTTAACAATACTGTTGACTAGGGCTGTCCTCAACTAAAGATTTTTCTGGTCAACTAGTAGTCGTTAATTTTAAGCGTTAGCCGACTAATCACACATTTATTAATAAACTATATAAATCATAATAATGAGCCTTTAATGCCTACATAGCCTATTCAGCGCTCAAGCGCAAGCTTAAAGCTTGCCATAGCGTACCGGCAGAAGTAATGATTATGAATGCGTCGGGGAAAAACACTGAGTTTAATATTGTGCTTTAACATTTTAATAATTAATTGATAAGCTACTATATTCTGAATTTTCGGCTGCAGTGATGAAGTTGATGATGCTGACTCATCATCTCTGCAGTAGTGGACACACCTATATGCACGTTTCATAGGGATTACATAACCAAAGAATATTTGTTTTCCATTTCAATTGGTTCATTTAAAAGTAGACATTTCACTCTCTATAGATATATTTTTCATGTCTGTGAGGCAAGTTTACATGGAGATTCGGTTCTTTCTTTTGAGCTGGCGTTCTGACGTGGAACCTGGAAGAGTGGGAGAGAAGGTAGAAAAGAAATTGTTGAATAAAGTCATTAAGGTTGAACCACTGTAGTTAGTTGACTATTTTAACAATGTCTTTACTACTTTTCTGGACCTTGAATGTGGTGATTTCATTGCTTTTTCTATGGGAGATTAAAAAAAACTCAGATTTCATCAAAAATATCTTAATTTGTGTTTTGAAGATGAACGAAGGTCTTGCAGGTTTGGAACGACAGGAGGGTGAGTAATTAAACTAACCCTTTAAGATAATCTTAAAAACATCTAAGGGTGTACTCACACAAGGCTCTCTGAACTATGCCCGAGCGCTGGATTAACCCTTTAACCCACGTAAGTTTAAAATATTCTGGCTGACCCCCCCAGCGTGAGTTTTTTTTAAGGCGACCGTTATTTAGAACGTATCACTTTATTGTTTCCATGGTGACGTGTCATTGCTTGTTACATGACACACCGCAGCGCTGTATGACTGATGATCTGCATTCATTGAATTTTTCTTTTTATTCACAAATTTGTTAACTATAGCATGAAATATCTGATATTCCGATTGTCAAATATGTAAAAGTGGATGTGTTTTGCTGTTTAAACACCTTTATAACGATCATGTTAGATGAGCTATATGCGCGATGGGCGCCGCCATGTTAGTTTGCGCCGCACAGAGAATCGGATCTGTTGGATTTACAGCATGTGAATTCATCCACTTCTCCCGAAATACATGAAAGTAAGTGAGCCGGTGAACTGGGGAAGAATAGAGTAAGCTTTAAAGTTACTTTCACAATGTGTATCTGGAATAAAAAATGTCTAATTATAATGGAAAGGGTTGTTATTTACGCTTCTATAGACATCATTGTGTATTTTACAAACTCTAAATATATTGTTTTGTAAGTACTCATGTGTATTTAAATGTCTGAAACCTAAAATAAACATTATTTGGTTGAAAACACTGCATATATGTAATATATGAAAAGCGCTGCGCGGGTCCGTCTCTGGTTGACTGGTCTCCCAGCCAAAGCGCGCACGCACATTTGAATTTGGCAGTTGATCACGTGATGCGCTGAACGTTCTAATCACACCGGTGTGATCGTACGCTCCTGGGACCAGCCAAGACTGATCAGACCGGTGTGATCGTACACGTCAAAGGGTTAATCCAGCGTTTGACCCTCAAAGCCCGGTTAGTTTGACTAGTGTTATCGCTCCGAACCGTGCCCGGGCGCGGTTCGTTTAGCCATCCCTGGCCCGCTTGGAAGACGTGGGCCAGAGCACGCAGTTGGGCTCGGGGCGCGGTACGCATGCAGTGTGGGCGCTAACTGTGCCGAAGCACGTAACAGCTACTACATTTGTGTGAGTTACTGTCATCATTACAACGGCAAATATCTTTATTACTACTTTGATAGTGCACTTTTTAATTAATGTAATTAATTCAAGTGTATTTGGGTTTATAACGGGTCTGGTTCTCACCTTATTGATGAACAGGAATTGTAGTTTGCGAGTAAAGCTGCAAATTCCTTCATTAACGTCAGCTGCCTTTGTAATAATCCTCTGATACGTGCAAGTGAAAATCGCTGCACGGCATAAATGCTAAATCTATGGCAGCATCTTAGCCAAAGTGCTTTTATTCCTGTTTTCTTCCATACAAAAAGTTGCAGCGTATTTGATGTAAGCGTGCTCCGGCTCGGAAGGCCAGCAGGGGAGGGGGGACAATCGCGCTCGGGCTCGGTTCAAGGCAACCGTGCCTATAGTACACCCTAAGTGTAGGCTACTCAACTCTGCTATTTTGAGACACCATAAATATGAACTAAAATGTGCTTTTAACATACTATTTCTGTTTAAAACAAATTTTTTTGCACTTGTAGTACACTTGAAGAATTTTAGTATATTAAATACAAAATTAGTGCATGAAAATAGAGCATTTTAAGTACATTATGGAAGTGTACTTTTTTTCACCTGGGTAGTTTACACGTTACAATAAAGAACTTTGAATCTGCCGTCTCCTCATCTGTTTATGACGGGTATATCCTGACATTTGACTTTCTGAATAATGTTTTCTTGAAGTATTTAACATTACAATTTATTTGTTTAGTAATGCGCATAATGTGTTAAATATCTGGACAACATATCAATTGATTAGATGACGAAACAAAGTACATTTAACTTTGGCATTTTCAATCAAATTTGCATTATATATGTGTTTGACCAAAAATAATTAAAGAAACAAAAAATAACTAGTTGAATTAAACATTACGTTTTGAAGAAAGACTGAAATAGTATATTCTTGTAAATCATACTCCAAAAATCTGTTTTATTTCTAACTTCAAAAAAGTGTTCTTTTACATTGTAATACAATTAACATAACAGCATTAGTGTAGGGTAACGATGGGTAAGATCAAAAATTCGACCAGATTGGTATCATGCCAGTTGCTAAGATTTACATGAATAATGTATGACATGTGAATTCAAAAAGAAAATTACACATAGACAATGTTAAAACCTAAAGTGTGATTTTTGACTTCCATCACTCTTTCTGTCTTTCACTGTACATATGTAGTACCAGGCTGGATGTGGTAATGAGGTTTAAAGTGACATGCTAACAATGTCATTATGTTTCTCAACAACAAAAGTAAGTAAAAACATGCATCATTTTTATGTAAAAAAATCTCATTATATAGGATAAAAACATGACCACAACCTTTTCAGTACTTAAAAGATTTGACAATATAATTGTGCCATGGCAGCTGTGCACAGTAGTTGTTGGACCTGTAAGCCGAGCACTGCTTTAACACATTGTGTGTTTGTAAGTGTATGTGTGGTGTGTGCATGTGTGGTCCTGGTAAACCTTACATTATGGAGACAATATGTCCCAATGAAGATGGCAATATCCGAAATCCTTGTCCTTGTGGGGACATTTTTTTCCCATGATTAAAACGGGTTATGAATCATACTAAGTGATGGTTTTTATTTTAATTTATTTATTTGTTTGTTTGTTTGTTTTGAAAATCTAAAATTGCAGAACATTTTCTGTGATGGGTAGGTTTAGGGGTAGGGGAGAGAATATATAGTTTATGAAGTATAAAAATCTATGAAAAGTCATCATAAAACATGGAAACCCAGTGTGTGTGTGTGTGTGTTTGTGTGTGTGAGAGAAAGAGACTGGGAAAAAACTGAAAGATTCCTGTTTGAGAACTTCAAATGATTTGGCTTTTGATGTGAAGCATAAAGCCTTTGGGTTTCAAATGTTTTTTGCCACACACACACACAAAAACACACACACACACACACAAAAACACACACACACACACACACACAAATCAAGTCTAAGAGGCTGAGCACGGTGTCACTCCCCTGGTCTTAAATGCATCTTTCAAAATATCCATCAAACAGATCAGAATCTTTCTCACACCCACCACTTAAAAAAAACCCCACCTGATTAAAGGAATGTCTGAGAAACAAATGTAATGGACAAGATTTGGGATGGACAAGAAGGGATATTTCACACTAAAATGAAAATTAATTCATAATTTACTGACCCTGGTGGTGTTCTAATGCTGGACCACAAAAGGAGAATTTATGAAAAAAATGTCCAGTTCGCTCTCGTCCATGTAATGGCAGTGAATAGCAACCAGCATCAAGCTTTTTAAAAAAGACATAAAAGTATAACGGAATGAGACACGTGCCTGTCACGGACTCAGCCATACCATCAGTGCCAGATCTTGCAACTTTGTTCACTATCACCCGAATACTAACTCTCTGCACCTGTCATCAGTCATTACAAACTCCCAATAAACCAGCACTCACCCTCACTCCATTGTCTGTTCATGTCAATCACTACATGTGCAAGACTTACCTGACTCCCTACCTGTGCTCCCTTTTGGTGGTCTTCACCTTCTTCTGCTCCGCAACCATCCTCTTCAGTTCATTCACCTGCTAAAAGAAACAAGAGACTATTTAATCAAGCTAAGTACCCTGCCTGAATTCCATATAGTGCCTTACGTTCCTTTGTCTATTGGTGAAGTTTGCTTAAAGTCCCCCTGTAGTCAATTATTTTATTCCTTAAAACTCATCTTTGATCACCAAAATGACATATTTAAAAAAAAATTCAAGTGAAAAAAATTTCTTCATGCCTTAAAATAGCTTGAATGTAACTCTACACCTTTGCCTCATTTAATATACACGGATCAATGAATATGCAAATTAGCCCCGCCTCCACTCGCTCACGCCAGCTCTGAGAGTCTACTGTTGCTTAGTGACGAGCAATTTGTTGTTTGTGTTGTGGATATTTAAGAAAAAAGCTTGCTTTGCTTCATATTTTCAGTTTAATTTCTGACGCTTAAATTGCGTTTTAAATTATGAATTGGTAAAACACCTTTGAATCCACATTCGTTTGGACTGCTCTCTCACTGAATCACCTGAAGCGATTTCTCAGTAAAACAGACAGTATCGAGAGAACAAGCAGCCGTTTTCCTCTGTGAACATGCGCCAAAAGAATGTATGACAATTTCGTTGCTTTTTGGAGTTCAGATTTAAAAAAAACATTCAGATGAAATCCTGCAGGCGCCCGTGCCTTCTCCGTACATGAAATAAATGCACATCCTTGAATGAGCGCGTATTTCCAGCGTATTTACTTGAACTTATCAGGTAGGCTAATATCTATGGTTTGATCCATTCCAGAGGCAGCCAAAATCAGAATTTATAATAGACTGAATAGCTCTCTCAGAACTTGATGTGCGATTCCACACTGACTGACATATGCAGATGAATCATGATCACACGCACACGCTCAGAGCAATATTGTTTTAGCTATGTTTTATAGTATTAAAATATTTCGAAGGACAAAAACATGAAATTTATTGGCTTTATTTCAAGTCAGCTGTCACTTTACTTTGGCGTGAGCCCCTATGCGCTCGCACACTTGGCACAGCCCTTGCGACGGTTCTGTCATTAATTAATATGAATTAGTATAATTAGCCTTTTGCTTGACTACATTAACAAACAGCTAATAATGTGTTGCTAATGTTACACACACCGTTTCTGTTCTTTATCTCAGAGTCAGACAGCTGCCTTCTAACAATCAGTATCCTTACAAACGCTTTGAACAACTCAGAACATCAGTGGAGAAAGGCATATAGTTCATTATAACATCGTAATAGAATCGCTATATTGATTAAATCTACACAATTTTCATATCAACAGAAAATTTACTGGGATAACCTGGCTTCTCTCGAGACTTTCCTGTTTCAGAGCAGTCACAGTGTTGTGATTGGTTACAAGGTAGTCCGTGACGTCACAAACACCAACGATTTCAAACTGTAGGTTTTAGACTGTCTTTGTTTTACTGCAGTTTCAAACATAAAATACTCAGCAATGGTGCTGACTTATGAATCTGCACAAGGTTTGTCTTAAAGCATATTAAAAACACTACATAGGCATATAATCAACATTAAAAACTTGATTTTCACCACAGGTGGTCTTTAAATAAAAGCTTTGGATTCACTCACCCCGTTCACTCACCCAAGACAATTTGGGACCAAGCCGGTCACGTTACCAACACTGCCTACACACCTCCACTAGGCTTTCATGGCTCACTTTAAGGAAGTGCTTGGGCAAACAGTCAATGCACTCTCCATTTACGATCAACTCTGTCGACTGCGTCAAAGGAAATCTTCTTTCTAAATATACCCTTCAATTTACACTCGCCGCTACAAAGCTGCTCTTATAACTGCTTATCGCCAAGGCCTTTCCCCTTTGCTGCGGCTGCAGCTCGCCATCTATGATGATGTCCTGGGTCTCGAAAATCTATAAGGTTAGTTCACCCAAAAATGAAATTTCTGTCATTAATTACTCACCCTCATGTTGTTCCACATCCGTAAGACTTTATTCAAAAATGTCTTCTCTTCCCTGTCAGTCTCCTACACTGTTTACGTTGTTGACACAGTGCAGCGCTTTCAGGTTCTACGTCATTATTGGCCGGCTCCTGTCACCATCACATATATGCGTTGTTAAAGTATCTTAATTTTGTGTTTTCCGAAGATGAACGAAGGTCTTACGGGTGTGGAATGACATGAGGGTGAGTAATTAATGACAGAAATTTCATTTTTGGGTGAACTAACCCTTTAATCCAGAGATCCAGCTGTGTCTCAGTGTCTGACCACTTATCAACATGAGGTAACTAGCTCAGTTACCTCCAGCACCAGCCCACGAACCTATGCAAGTGGACTCATTTCACCTCTCACCCTCAGAACGCCAATGCCGTATTCAGAACCATCAATGTGTGTACTGCGGTGCTGAAAGACGTGATACCAGGATGCCCAGTATTACCTCCTCATCCAACAGTGAGTACAGTCCAAATTCAGCCAGACATTTCCTCATTACATCATACCACAGTATCAGTGTTTTCTGCTCACAATTCTGTTGCAACAAATGCCCTCATTGACTTTGGTTCCGCAGACAACTTCATTTCAAGAAACGTCCTCTGTAGCCTCAACATCCCGAAAGTCCCTAAAAAAAATTCTAAACGTCCACACTATCCTGGGTAAGCCGCTTGGATGAGGGGTAATCACGCACTGCACACTGTAGCTGGATGGTTCGACGGCCGACATCATCCTGGGATGTCCATGTCTTCAAGCCTATTCACTTCACTTCTCCTGGACCATCGGCAAAGTTCTGTCCTGGGGGGAGCAATGCTTTGAAGGCTGTCTCCAGCTACACAGAAACCTCCCTATACTTCAAGCATACCATTTGCTCCACTCCAGGTCACAACCATCGAAAGCCCTATCCAGGTTGAAATACCAAGGAAGCATTGGGCATTCCAGGATGTATTGGGACTGTGCAGTTCACCATTCAAGTTAATATTGTGCCATAATTAAACAAACACAATCGGCTTTGCAAAGGAAAACTCGACTCGCAAACAAACAGAAAGTGATGTGCAAATACAAAGGTCAGTTTGAGCGAAAACGCAGATGAGTAACAAATATATGTATTGTTTTACAAATATAAATAAATGAGCCTGCATCATATTTCACAAATAAATACAAACCATCCTACAAATGGCATGTAACCTTTGAACAAATACCAAATCTAGTGCATACAAACACACACCTGTCTGTTACGACACTTACCTTTTTTATGAGATCTCTTGGCTTGATTTTCTCACAAATGTGTGCAGGCAGATTTTCTCACAAATGCAGTTGAGCAACTTCCTCTTCCAAAACAGCAGATGGCGCTTTGCTATGGGTCAATGTACACAAGTCTCCAGAGAGAAGCCCAGAAACATGCGTTTATAGGTCCCACTTTATATTAAGTGGCCTTAACTATTATGTACTTACATTTAAATTAATCATTTGATACAATGCACTTATTTTGAGCATAAATCATACATACGTTTTTACATTGTACTTATATTTTAAAGGGGTGATGAACTTTTTTCAAATTTTCCTTGAGCTTTTGACATATAAGAGGTAATCATACTTTAAGAATATCCTGTAAGTTTTAGAGCTGAAAACTTCCTTCTTAGTCCAATAAAAGCTTTAATTGACACCAGACCCAGCAAACGACAGGATTTACAAAGTGAGGATCTACGACGTCAAAGGGCAGCAAGCACTGCCTCTGCAGAAGATCAACGCCTACTTCATCACTGCCTGTTTAGCCCCGCCCACCAATTCGCGCATGACATGCAATAGAATAGGTAGCCTAAGTAACATAGGCCTACGTGGTGCTAAACCAGATCGAGCTACCAAGCAATAAACATGCTGTTGAGGATTACAAAATATTGTGCAGTGCCTGGACTCGACAGTAATGCGACAACATGTAAGTAACTGTGTTAATTCTAATGCCTGATCTGATATGTAATGATTCATGTACTGTCAGATCTTCTTTGTCTGTGTCAGTAAATCAAACCCGTGACTAAACATCAACTTGCGTTGTTTCTCTAAGTAGGATGAAAATAATCTGTTATTTAACGGTGATTAAATTATATAAAGAAAGTGATCAAAGAAAGCTCCCTTTGTAATCATTGGAGCAGCGTGCACTGAAGCTGTCAATCAAACAGCGTGAGTTTATCAGTGACTGACACGCAAAACTACCGTTTTATTCAACGAATCTCTTAGTTATATCACGTTTGCACTGTTAGTGAAGATGAAAGCGTTTGTTAGTGTACAGAATTTGAGTTGCTATGACGAGATCACTGCTTTCATGCACTCAACTTGTGATCGGCTACAATGTTCATCTCTGCAACCTTTCATGCCATGATCTAAATATAGTGCCATAGATCTAAATGTAATGCAATACTTTTCATGATTAGTTAAACTTGAGAGCTGTAATAGTAAAAACGCGCTAAAAGAGAGAGTAATTTCAATTGGAAAGATGTCAGCCAATCACAGCAGTGGGCACTTACCTGGGACGAGTACACCCAAACTCTTTCGGTCAAGCCACTACTGGTTTAATTCCCTTCCGGTGCATACTCGGCTTTCAGCCACCGTTTCCCTGGTCAGGAGAGCCCTTGGCGGTTCCCATATGTGACCCATTGGTTCCAGGAGAGTGAGAGGGTCTGGGACTCTGCAGAGATGGACAGCTGCAGTCGCAGTCCTCTCAGGTGAAGATTTGTATGAGGTACAGAGCATAATTTAAGTTCCCTTTCTATCCATCACGTTCAACATTGTGTCAAACCGACAGGTTGGGGGTTGTCCTTGGGAGCCCCAATCACCTCTGACAGTATCAGAAAAGACCAATGAAATTGGTGTTTAGAATTTGCATGCCAGGCCACAGCCCGTGCATGCGGGTCGTATAGGCGGTCAGTATGCAAAGCGCATTTCAGCTTTGTTCTTCAGAGACGAAGCAGCGCATCTCTGTATATAAGACAGTGTTTCCCAACCCTGTTCCTAGAGGCACACCAACAGTACACAGTTTGGATGTCTCACTTATCTGACCCATACATTTCAGGCCTTGGAGTCTCTAATAATGAGCTGATGAGTTGAATCAGGTGAGTTTGATTAGAAAGAGTTGGAAAATGTGTACTGCTGGTGTGCCTCCAGGAACAGGGTTGGGAAACACTGATATAAGAGATGACTTTCTAATTACCTCGTTTGTTAGATATATATGGCACATACAGTAGTCTCCCTCGAGTGTGCACAGTTATGTGCAAGAAAGTTCATCTGGGTGCTTTAGGAGCCTAAAAGAGAAATTTCCTTTTTCAAGAGCAAATTTTCTCTAAAAGAACAATTACACTTGCGGTTCACATCTTTCCAACTGGCGCAGGTGATTTATTTTTCCCTCTGATGGGCACAATCACTGTGTTAAGTGTTTGGGCCACACCCACACTGAAGCAACGTTCATGGATGGCTCATGTTCTCATTGAATAAAACATGACCATTGGAACATTGCGGTCACGACTGGGCCACACCCACACTGAAGCAGCGTTCATGGGTGGCTCATGTTCTCATTGTAAATAAACATGACCATTGGAACATTGCGGCGACAGCTTTCGCATCTCTTCAAGAGACCTAGAGCTTCCTCAGTAGTTTCCCATCCTGGTCCTTCTACCCACAGGTATGAGGCTTTGGGGGTGAACACTGAGGGCAATATGGGGAGTGAAATGGCAGCCAGGTAAATCCCCAAGAGCCTCCCATTTTCCAGCTTGCTCAGTTCCCCCAGTGGAGTTCCTGGATGAGTTAGGCAGCTCACCATGGGTGAGCTTAATTTCTCATTTGCAAGGTCCGACCAAAGCTGAATAGACTGCAACAGATCAGCGTGATGGCCACACAATGTGTGCCACGGTGCCATGCCCATCTCGGGACTAGGGCCTGAAGCCAATGCTGCAGTGGTCTCATATGCAGCAACCCCAGCGGCGTGACAACAGCTGAGGAAGCCATTTGCTCCAGTAGCCTCTGAAAATATTTCGGTGCAACCACTGTCTTGCGCTTGACCAATTTCAAGCAGTTCAGCATTGGCCGAGCTGGGGTTGCTGCACATGATAACGCTTCAGCATTGGCTTCAGGCCCGAGTCCCGAGATGGGCATGATGCTGCGGCATACATTGCATGGCCATCACACTGATCTGTTTCAATTTATTCAACCCTTGGTCGGACTTTGCATTTTTTTATGGACAGGAGTTCCTTTAGCACAAGGCATGTTGTTGTCACAACCGACGCCTCCAAGACAAGCTGGCGTGCATGTTTTCCCAATTCACTCTGTGACTCTCATTCAAACGCACATCAACCGAGGCTGCGTCCGAGAGCAGTTAAGCTAAAAAAAGATGGCATCTGAAATTTGTGGTTGGTGGTCAGTTTGTGGATAAATGTAAATTTTTGACCAATGTTTTCCACTTTTGATGTCATTTCTAGTGAGAAAATACTATTATACTAATTAAATATTCACTTACTCTTACAAAAAAGAAGTTTATTCAAATGGGCTATTAGTATACGTCAGGGGTGGGGAACGTTGATCCTGGAGGGCCATTGTCCTGCTGAGTTTAGCTCCAACCCTAATTAAACACGCCTGAAGCTAATCAAGGTTTTCAGGATTACTAAAGTTACAGGCAGGTGAGTGTTTTTTTCAGGGTTGGAGTTAAACTCTACAGGACAATGGCCCTGCAGGATCAACGTTCCCCACCCCTGGTCTTTTAAATTAAAAATCAGAAGGTATACTTTCAGTCTACTTTTTATGTACTTCTCAGAAATACACCAAAAATTGCACTTAAGTATACCTGACTGATACTGACAAGTATATTTGGCCTATACTTGTACTCAATCTTTTGATCGAGATATACTTAAAAGTATAATTAAGTATTCTAAGTATACTTGGCTTGTAGTTGTGTTTCCTCTTTTTGACTGAGTAGCCTATTAACTACTTTTTCATATAGTTTTACAAGTTGTCTTATAAACTTACATTGATTGAAAATAGTGATTTATAAAGAAAACAGATATGCTCCTAATTCTGAGTACCTGATTTTTTGTGTAGGTTAGTCCATTGGAAGTACATATGAATTTACTTAAAATCTATACTTTACTCTCTTTACCATTGACTGAATTTTCCGGCTATCCATGTCTTCACTGTTATACGGTAGGGGGCGCTATTATGCATATTCTGAAAGAGTACAGAATCTCCGGATCAAAACACAGGTGAAGAAGAAGCAGAAACAAGTGACAGAAGATTGCTTACGCAAATGTAGGATTTGAGGGCAAACCAGACAAATTAATCTTCCAGATGATTCGTTCAAACATAATTCCACACAAAAACCCAACTCAACAGACCCCAAATCAACAATCTAGGACCATAAATGAAGTGAACTCCATCCAATCTGAGCTAACTAATGGAATCCCCAGCCAAGTACTTTATGGTCTTGCAAGTTTGTAAAAGATGAGCTTAGCTAAGAAAGAACGTTGTCAACTTTGGGCAGTAAACCCAAGACTAACGGTTGAAAAGACAACACATTGTGACTCACAGCTTGAGCCCCACAAAGATACCGCCAGAGGTTGTTTGATCCCCCTAACGTAGATACAAAACAGACCTTCTTCTTCTGAGTTACCTCTTAGTTACACAAAGTTGAAATACACTGAAAAACCACAGAGACTGTTTTACAAATAAACTGCATTAAATTGTTCCAAAACAATTCTAAATGGACTAGTAATCAAACATCGTTCAACTGCTGCATAATTCTATATTATATCTACACACTATGTGACCACAATGCTCCGAACACTCACATTTCATGTAATTGTTTTTGATGGTTGATTGGAAGAGTGTGTTGTTTACTATGTGCGTGATTGATTTCAAATAACTCAAAGGATGGCATGAATGAAATCTGTGTAAAATGTATCGTATTATTTTTAGAGAAATCATGTCTAAACTGTTCTCTTTGTACTCTCTGCCAAGAGCGGGAAAGTTAAGAGACCATGTGATAACGTAATTTATGGTGAGAGGAGGAGAAAAGCCACCTCTGAAACAAAGACGATACCTAATTGGTCAGAACTCTGCAAAGAGGTTGGACAAACACCTCAGTTTAAAAATTCAGGACACTAACAAAGAACCAGACGAGACAGAGTCAAAGATCGAGGCAGATCAAATTTGGGAGATGAAAATCGGTTAAGAACAAACAGTTTCATTCAAGCCATCCAACTACTCTTGTCTCACTCTCGTCTTACTTTTTGTTCTTTCACTTAGTTTCCTTTCTTTTCCGTGAGAGTCTCGTGTTCTAAGTTAAGTTTTGCTGCAGTTTTATCAACGACTCTACAGTCTTCAGCCACGAGGGAGACTCCATTCATCTGCCAACACACCCATGTGATTGGCTTCCCAAGAAAACGTCAATCCATACAAGAAAAGACCTTTAGCGAATCAACAGGAAACACTTCTCCAAGCCAAAGACGCTGACAAAGGGAATCCCCATTTAAAGACACAAACGACAGACGCAAGTATTCCAAACGCAAGACCTCCAGATTCTAGCCGAACTGGTGCATTTATATAAAGTTTAACAACCTGCCTATAAAGCAATAGAAAGGTTAAACTAATTATTATTGGTTCGTTCAGATAAGGTTTTATGTAGTGCATATACTGATAGAAACTTGGGATTTTATCATTTCACTCTCTTAAAATTCATTCTTTCCTCATTTCCTTTCTTTCTGCAACTCGTGTGAATGTGTGTGCTTGTGTTAGAAATTAGTTTATGTGTTAGAATAATCAATAGTCTCATTTATATTTTTAAAGAGAAGTGTCTTGTGTAATGTGCTTATGAATTTAATGTCTTAAACTGCCGATCTATGTTACCTTGCTAATAAATATTGATGAATGTTTTCACTATATTTTGGATATTCATATCTGCTACAGAGCTGATAGTTATGGTCCATTCAAACAAACGCTGGACGGTCCATTTGCTAAGTCTTAAAATAAGTGACTCTTTCAAAATTCCCAATAAAATAATTAATAATTCCCTTTGAGCTAAATTGCCCTGTGTCCCTGAAGGCAGGAACACACCAAACCGACAGTCACGGTCCTCATTGGCTTTTTTATGGCTAAATCAACATGTTGAATCGGCGTCAGAGCTCGTCGGTCCGTCGGGCCATCTGATCATTCTGATTGGCTGTTCAGCTACTGCCACCTGCTGGTACGAAAAAGGCATTTCATCTTACGCAGGCGCAGAACGGACATGTTACTTGGCTGTCGAGCGTTGTTTTGGTGTGTCAGGGCAACTTTGGACACAGACGCTGTCGACGTGAGCCAACCCCCCGCAGTCTGCTTTCGACGCCACTAGTTTGTCGGCGCCGGCTTGGTGTGTTCCTGCCTTTACAAATAACGCTATCATCAAACATTGAACAACATATAAATCGAAACTGCCTAACGTTACCAAATGAAATGTCAAACCCATGAAGAGGAAAAGACTGTGAAGCTTTGGGGGTGTTGATGGACTCGATCTACTCCATCTCCATCTCCATGTTTTGATCATTGTTCTGAATCCCATTCGGATTAAGTCTTTGATAAAAACATGTTTAAAATGTTGCTTTTTTTTTAAATGAAACTTACTCACGTTGACGTGTATATATATATAAAAAAAGGATACATGAAGCTAGAATAAAGTGTTTTTAAAATGGAAAGAGTTAAAGGTATATTTAAAGCTGCAATCAGTAATTTTCCCTGTTTGTCGCCATCCCTGTTTGAAACCTGCAATTGCTTTTATTTGCGGAATTATTATCTTTACATGTGTTGTGCCTCGGCACGGCTTCTCAACGCGGATAAATCTAATGTTTGCTGTCAATTACCGCATTGGTGTGGATACTGTTCTTCGGAATCACAGATTTTAGTCTTGGAAATATGACCAAAATAAGAATTTTCACCAGAGAATATTATCTGAACAAGTAAGTAACATGTCTGCCACTTTTGTTCTGACTGAGGAAAAAAGCATTACAGTAAATTGCGCTGCCAATGGTGATTAAATCTAACGATCGCTTAGCTCATATCACATCAAACCTTGCAAATTATTATTATTGTTATACTTTGTTATCATATGGTTAATGTTAACAACATCAGCATTGCGTGACTATGTGTATTTAGTGTGTATTAGCGGTACCTGTAGTTTTCAATTTCTGTAAAGTCTAGGGCTGGGCGATATGGCCAAAAAGTCATATCTCTGTATTTTTTGGCTAAATGGCGATATACGGTATATACATGTCCTTCTCAAAAAATTAGCATATTGTGATAAAGTTCATTATTTTCCATAATGTAATGATAAAAATTAAACTTTCATATATTTTAGATTCATTGCACACCAACTGAAATATTTCA
>RJVU01057109.1:501876-531454 GCA_003731715.1 Anabarilius grahami | reverse complement strand
ACAGACTTCCCACTGAGGTACCTTGATACAGCACTCTGGGAACAGCCTATTCGTTCAGAAATTTATTTCTGTGTCTTACCCTCTCGCTTGAGGGTGTCAATGATGGCCTTCTGGACATGATTGCGGTTTTGAGTAATGAACCAGGCTGGGAGTTTTTAAAAGCCTCAGGAATCGTTTGCAGGTGTTTAGAGTTAATTAGTTGATTCAGATGATTAGGTTAATAGCTCGTTTAGAGAACCTTTTCATGATATGCTAATTTTTTGAGATGGGAATTTGGGGTTTTCATGAGCTGTATGCCAAAATCATCAGTATTAAAACAATAAAAGACCTGAAATATTTCAGTTGGTGTGCAATGAATCTAAAATATATGAAAGTTTAATTTTTATCATTACATTATGGAAAATAATGAACTTTATCACAATATGCTAATTTCTTTAGAAGGACCTGTATACGGATTTAGAAAAAAATAACCTGTATTTACTTTTTAAAAATCTTAATTTAACATCCTGCCTAATGTTGTCCTACAAGCAGTGTTTATATTGAAAGCTATTAATACAAATATAGATGTCTGGCACACTAATAGGCCTACAGTATGTGCAAAAAAAGAGAAAGTTACTTTACATTCTACCATTGTAACATTACAATCTAAAAATAAAAATAATGCTTTTTAAAGCAGAAGTTATTCACTAGACTAAAAATTTAAATAAAAACAAAAGCACAGACTAATTAAATCTATATATATATATATATATATATAATATATATAGTTACTGCTACCATAAAAATACACTGTGAATATACCTGTGAAATGTAAGTTATGCGCTTAGGAAAACACCACATCACAAAAGCATAAAACAGTGCAAATATCTGTCAGCACATGAATCTGTCAGAGCATCTGACGGGGCAAGCCGCTTTAAATGATAGGCCTACGTGTTATCTATATCTTAATCTTACGAGTTATTTTTAAAGCCCTTCATATTAAGCATGTCTCATGTTTAAGCCAAATTGTATTATCATTCCCCCCGCAGCAGCACCCTGCGACATCCACCGCTGTTTTTCAGATGCGCTCATATAAAACTACTGTATATATAAAGGGTATCGCCTCATTCCGTATCGTATATTACAAATTTTTCGGTATATCGTACAAACTCGATATACCGCCCAGCCCTAGTAGAGTCTAATCACTAACGTTAATTTGTCATACCATACAATCCGCCATCAAAATGATAAGTTTAATTATTGCAGCTGCTGTGAGAAAAGGTTACAAATGATCTGCCTCACATGCAACATAGCCTACTGGCTGGGACTCATTCTTATGTATACAGATGCAAAGACAAACGGCGACATGCTCTAATTTCCTGCGAAAACCCACCAGTACCACCCGAATTATAAAACATTATTACAAGCTTACCGTTGTGAATCGGCTAAGGTAAGGAGATTGTTTTAAACAATGGTTGGTTATGTACATGCTCAAAAATTGATTTTAGATCATTTTTAACCAAAAAAAGTTACGGACAGCAGCTTTAAAGTATAAAAAATGAATACCTAAATAGGAACATAGTAGTATACTTAAAGTCCCAGTGAACCGGAAGTTGCAAATTACTTTTCTCCAGTGTTGTGACGCATTTCCAAGTGAAACGGAATATTGAATAGAGGGCAGGGTTTTACTTTAGCGCTCCTCCTCTCCATCTCTCGCTCATAGCAGTAACGGTTGGAGGGGAGTGGTTTACGCGTTTTCAACCCAAGCCGTCAAACTGATGTCATCAGGGAAGGAACACCATTCCAGACCGGAAGTAACTTTTCAGATTTTGATTAAAGATTACTACGACAATGACATTTTTTTCTGTGTATTAACTTAACATGGATTATTTGTTCACCACAAGACTATATGCACTAACAAAGTAAATAGGGTCAATTTTGATTTCATGCTGAATTTAAAGTCCAAAAATAATATATAAATAGTACCTTATAAGTATGATGTTACAGTATGTTCACTTAAAGAAAACTTATAAATACTTGCAGTATAAAACTAAACCAGTAGTTTACTAAGAGATACTTCAGTGTACTTTCCTAAACTAAAAACATGTGCTATAAGTAGCCTATTAAAATAGTAAACTACTAGTATACTTATAAGTTAATTTGTAGTACAGATGCAGTACAAATGAGAAACGTAGTTGTGAACGAGTTGTGCACTCAGTTTACTGCTACACTTACCGTACACTTAAATGTGAAAAAAACAAACAAAACACTTTTATATATTAAAAAGTGGGCCAATTTAGCCCCAAGCAGTATTGAAATAGCACACTTACAAGTTTACTACTAGTTCATTGATAGTATACTTACTACATAAAGTATACTTAAAAAAATATACGTGAACATTACTTAAAGGGTTAGTTCACCCAAAAATGAAAAATTATGTCATTAATTACTCACCCTCATGTCGTTCCAAACCCATAAGACCTCCTTTCATCTTCGGAACACAGTTTAAGATATTTTAGATTTAGTCCGAGAGCTTTTTGTCCCTCCATTGAAAGTGTTTGTACGGTAGACTGTCCATGTCCAGAAAGATAATAAAAACATCATCAAAGTAGTCCATGTGACATCAGTGGGTTAGGTTGAAGTTTTTGAAGCATCGAAAATACATTTTGGTCCAAAAATAACAAACACTACGACTTTATTCAGCATTGTCTTCTCTTCCGGGTCTGTTGTTCACGACTCCGCAGTGACGCTGCTGACGTGTTATCTGGTGCGCCAGAGCTTCGTTTACAGTCTGAGGGAGACGCACGCTGTATTCAAGCTATTCTACATTGTTTGTATTTTGGTATTGCTATATTTTTTTAAATGGTGCGTATGCAAGTGTGGATGTCGCAGATGTCCTAATCGCTAAAAACAACGACGTAAAAGTGCATTACCAACGCCGACAGATGAAAGGATTCAATGGAATCAATTCAATGGAAAGGATTCCGGAAGAGAATACAATGCTGAATAAAGTCGTAGTTTTTGTTATTTTTGGACCAAAATGTATTTTCGATGCTTCAAAAACTTCTAACTAACCCACTGATGTCACATGGACTACTTTGAGGATGTTTTTATTATCTTTCTGGACATGGACAGTCTACCGTACAAACACTTTCAATGGAGGGACAGAAAGCTCTCGGACTAAATCTAAAATATCTTAAACTGTGTTCCGAAGATGAAAGGAGGTCTTACGGGTTTGGAATGACATTAATCTGTCATTAATTATGTCAATAATGACATAATTTTCACTTTTGGGTGAACTAACCCTTTAAGTATACTTAATAAAATGAACTTTTTTTATTAAGGGTAGTTATCACCAAAGCTCTCTCTATTTTGCTGTAGATCATTAAACCGTTATGCTGCCTCAGAAGTCTGTACGAAATCTGTTTAGTAAGATAGCTTCATGTGCAAACACTGTCTTCAATGTCATTGTCTAAAAGGGCAGCGAGGCAAAAGTCAGCTGCCTAAGTTTTCGAATGCAGCCTGAAACAGGGCATGTCGCAAGCTGTGACGAAGCAGACGAGAGCCAATGAGCATTTGATATTACCGCTGTAAACTTGTCATACAGCTTCTTGAAGTGGCAATTTTTTAATTTATAACGAGTGTGGAATTTGACGTTGGCGGTCGCTGCTAATAATGAATATAAAGATCACAGAATAAAGTCGAATAATTTGGGTATGTTCCTCGCAAATGCATGCATGTCTGTTTATCACAGCTGATGCACAACAAAATGCTTCACGAAAAATAAAACACAGATGATGAACGAACGACAAGGAAGCACAAAAAAATTAACGTACAGTATACACGAGTTGTTAATCGCCAACAGAACAGCAGTTCCAGAAAATCTAAACCCAGTGTTACTTACATGACAAGGAATCAAAGCAGGCCTTCCCACTTAGCTCTCTCCAGCACTGGAAAGCTTTTCTAATATAAACGCGGGTCCTAAAGTGCTTGCCCAGTCATAAACCTTCATTCCAGTGATATTCTTTTGAACTCTTTTGTATTGTGTCCCATCTCTCGTTCTGCAGTTTTTTATTTTTTTTATTTTCATATCTCCCTCTTGCTCATTCGCTCTCCTCGACCATCAAACGCCCCTTAATGCTGATTGGTTACACGTCTGTTGTTGGTACTGGCCCGACTAACTTCCAAACAGTATATCTCCTTTAAGTAGATGATAAACTGTGTTTAATAAATGCGACTGATAACAATGTCATTGATATGACAATTGGATACAATAGAATCAGGATATGAATGCAATGATTTTAATATTAATAAATAATAATTTGTACACATTTGTACATCTGTACAAGTTGTGCATACATAAATAATTTACCTTTTAGTGCTTTCGATACGTTAATATTGTATGTTTCAGTGTCTATGGAACGTAAATGTATGTGTGGTGGAACCACACTTTATGTAAAATAAATAGGAATACTCATGAGATCACGTTTGACAACAAGTACCCAGGCAGCCAAAGAAGCAGAAAAGATCTAAAGACAAAGACAAAAAATGAGTGTAAACATCGGTATGGCATATACAATGTGGAAAGATTTGATGATGGAGAAAATCCTAGTGACGGCCAAGTTACTGTTTTTTTTTTTTTTTTTTTTTGCAGGTATTGTATCGGTATGAACTTAGAACAGCTCAAAAAATAAAGTACTCACAGAACAGCGATGCTAACACTAGCTAGCTAAAGAACTACAGAATGCAGTACTTGAAGTGCAACATAGGGTCTGAGGTTCCTGGCAAGTTATGTGAGCTGACGGTACACTATAATACTTACTCGTACTGTGAATGAAATTGTGCAGAAGTCCAAGTTTTAAGCACTAGCCTAACATTGTGTTTAGGAATTGTCACTATGAGGTTGTGTTATGTCAAAATGTGATAGACATACAGTGGTGGTTAGAATTATTGGCACCCTTGGTAAATATGATCAAAGATGACTATAAAAATAAATCTGCATTGTTTATCCTTTTGATCTTTAATTTATAAAATTAGCAAAAATCTAACCTTTCATTGAAGGAAAAGAATTGAAAGTGGGGGGAAATCACATTATAAAATAAATGTTTTTCTCCAAAACACATTGGCTACAATTATTGGCACCCTTTTATTCAATACTTTTTCCAACCTCCTTTTGCCAAAATAACAGCTCTGAGTCTTCACCTATAATGCCTGATGAGTTTGGAGAACACCTGACAAGAGATCAGAGACCATTCCTTCAAACAGAATCTCTACAGATCCTTCAGATTCCCAGCTCCATGTTGGCGCTTCTTCTCTTCAGTTCACTCCACTCATTTTCTTTAGGGTTCAGGTCAGGAGACTGGGATGGCCATGGCAGAAGCAGCTTCATTTTGTGCTCAGTGACACATTTTTGTGTTGGTTTTGATGTTTGTTTTGGATCATTGTCCTGATGGAAGATCCAACCACAGCCCTTTATTGGATTTCTAGCAGAAGTGGTCAGGTTTAGATTTTTTTATCTGTTGGTATTTGATAGAATCCATGATACCAAGTACCTGAACAAGATGTCCAGGACTTCCAGCAGAAAAATAGGCCCACAACATTAAAGATCCAGCAGTATATTTAACTGTAGGCAGGGGGTACTTTTTATCCATGTGTGCACCAAACCCATCTGGTGGGTTTGCTACCAAAAAGCTATTTTTTTTTAGTTTCATCTGACCATAGAAGCCAGTCCTGTTTGAAGTTCCAGTCTTGTCTGACAACTGAATATGCTAGACATTGTTTCTAGATGAGAGCAGAGGATTTTTCTTGTAACCCTCCCGAATAACTTTTGGGGATGTAGATGCTGTTTGATAATTTTTTTAGGCTTTCTGGGACTCAAGACTTCTCCAGCTGTGATCCTTGGAGAGTCTTTGGCCACTCAAACGTTCCTCCTTACCACGCATTAGGACGATTTAGACACGCGTCCTCTTCCAGGCAGATTTGTAACATCTTTAGTTGATTGGAACTTCTTAATTGTTGCTCTGATAGTGGAAATGGGGATTTTCAATGCTTTTTTACAGCCATTTTCTATTTTGTGAAGCTCAACCATCTTGCTGCACATCAGAACTATATTCTTTGGTTTTTCTCATTGAATGATTAAGGGAATTTGGCCTTTGTGTTTCCTCATGTTTATACTCTCGTGGAACAGGAAGTCATGGCTGGACAATTTCATGTTCATGATCACCCTTGTGTGCTAAAAAAAAAAAAAAGTAAATATGAATGGGAATATATTTCAGAGATATTTTACTCATAAAAAATTCTAAGGGTGCCAATAATTGTGGCAAATGTGTTTTGGAGAAAAACATTTATTTCATAATGTGATTTTCCCCCCACTTTCAATTCTTTTCCTTCAATGAAAGGTTAGATTTTTGCTAATTTTATGAATTAAAGATCAAAAGAATAAACAATGCAGATTTATTTTTATAGTGATCTTTGATCATATTTACCAAGGGTGCCAATAATTCTGACCACCACTGTACTTAACTGTGTTGTCATTTTGTCACATGTCACTTTTGCTTCAAAAAACATACACATTAGTGTTCCACAGTAAAGATAACCAGATAAAGGTTTAGAATGAGATGTTGGTGAACAAATGATGACACAATGTTTGGGTGAACTATCGTTTTAAGTTTCCTTTAACCTAGAACATTCCTTTACCAAACAAATAAGCAGCCAAAACATACAACAATAAACACCTCCAAAGTGTTTTCACTGAAAATAGTACAAACACGGTTCATCCACACACACATTGATTATGTGATGGACCTGTGTCTGAAGTAGTGCTTGTGTTGACAGCGCTTGGGATACAAATGTTATTGGTCATAATGTTTCTGCTTCTGGGGTTTGACATACTTTCGGGAAGTGATAAGTATGTTCTGACTGTCATGGCTCTGAGGTCAGTGTTTGAGACGCTGGTTTGAACCGCAGTGCTTTACAAGAATTCAACTATGTGAGAAGCTTCATATACTCATCTCTGTGGAAGCCACCACAGTCCGGGTGGGACACTTCTCACACACTTCACACACACACACACACGTTCGTTTTTTGAATTGTGGGGACATTCCATAGGCGTAATGGTTTTTATACTGTACAAACTGTATTTACTATCCCCCTTCACTACCCCTACCCCTAAACCTAACCATCACAGGAAACTGTGCACACTTTTACTTTCTCACAAAAACTCATTCTTTATGATTTATAAGCCTTTTGAAAAGTGGGGACATGGGTAATTTCCTCATAAGTCACCTCTTTTTGTAATACCTATGTCATACTCATGTCATTATACACATTTGTGTCCTGATATGTCACAAAAATGCACGCACACACACACACACACACGCACACAAACACACACACACACCAAATATGTATGCACGCGTTTTTGTGACATATCAGGACACAAATTTGTATAATGACATGGGTATGACACTTATGAGGACATTACCCCATGTCCCCATTTTTCAAAAGGCTTGTAAATCATACAGAATGAGGTTTTTTTGAGAAAGTAAAAATGTGCACAGTTTCCTGTGATGGGTAGGTTTAGGGATAGGGTTGGTGTAGGGCGATAGAAAATACGGTTTGTACAGTATAAAAACCATTACGTCTATGGAATGTCCCCACAATTCACAAAAACAAATGTGTGTGTGTGTGTATATGTTGGGTTTTCATGGGGACTTTCCAATGACATGATTTTTATTCAAGAGATTTTATTCAAGAGATGTGCACAGTAAACACACGACAGGTATAAATTGGAATGTAAAGTCATCACTAAAGGCTTAGTAAATACTAGCTAGTTTGTAACTAAATCTGTTCTTAATTTGGTTGCAGCTCTTTGTTAAGTAATCCATAGTCATATAATATGGCATTTACCTTCAATCCAATACCAGCATTCAATTTCATAAGCAGAGGTTGTGTTGAGACACAGAGAATTTTCATTTATCTAACATACACTTTAGGATGGGTTCATGTTGAAGAGCCGCTAAAGTCATTTATTCATATAATGTTCTTTCTCTTAAAATGTAAACAAATGTAAATGTCAACAGGATGTATTTCTAAGTGATTGAAATCAGCCAGGTAAAACTGTTTTATTCCAGCTGTTACTCCTGGTAAGAGGCTTCCGTAAATGTTTAGTTTATAGGGTTTGTAGAGTTATGTTTCAACTAAGTTTAATGGTACAATGCAAATATGTTTAGTAGTACAAAAATTGTAAAATCACAAGACTCACAAGTCTCAACTACTTTAAGATGTAACTTACGCACAGCTGGTCCAACTGGCCCCTGATGTTTAGGAATAATAGTATCTATCCTACTTTCTCATTATTAAATCACTATTACTGGGCGGCCAAATTTCTGACCACTGCATAGGCATCATTGCTATGCCAATGTTTCAGGGTTTTGACGTCAGAAATACAATGATTTCAGAAGTGATTTTTGGCATTTAGTTTTAAGGGATAGTTCACCCAAAAATGAAAATTCGGTAACACTTTATTTTAGGGTCTTTTAACTAGTTGCTTATTAGCATGCGTATTCTAGAATATTGGCTATTTATTATTACTTATAAGCACATATTAATGCCTTATTCTGCATGATCTTATTCTACATTCTTAATCCTACCCAATACCTACACTTAACTACCTTACTAACTATTAATAAGCACTAAATTATGAGTTTATTGATGGAAAAGTTGTAGTTAATAGTTTATATGTGAAAAAATTCTGTCATCATTTACTAACCTTGTATGTTGAACACAAAAGATATTTTGAAGAATGTTGGTAACCAGAAAGTTGACAGTAGCCATTGACTTCCATAGAATTTTTTCCCACTATGGAAGTCAATGGCTACCGGCAACTCTATGGTTACCAACATTCTTCAAAGCATCTTATTTTGTGTTCAACAGAAGAAAGAAACTACATGAAGGTTAGTAGTGAAACGGATGGGAGCGGGAAAACGGAGTTGGAAATCCACGTGCAGGCTTTATTCATAAGAAGAGTGTAGTCGTACAGGCAGTAGGTCAAACACTAGCAAACAGAAACAGGAAGGCAAGGCAAAAGAGTAGTCCAATACACAGGCAAAGGTCAAGGCAAGCAGCAAACGATCATCAACAAGGAATCAGTCCAGGGTCAAAAACACAGGCTAGGCTAGGCAGGTCAAGGAACAGACGGAAAGCAAACAAAGGGCTAAACAATACTCAGCCATGTGTGTGTGTCTGAGTGCAGCTTATAAAGAGTCACTGATGGGAAACAGGTGTGAGTGTGTGATAGGCCTAGCTGGGGAATTGTGGGAAATGTAGTCCAGAGTGAAGTGACTGCTCGTGTGCAATGAAAAAGTCTTAATAGTGAACAGTAGACATCTGGTGGGGAGTGGAAAGAAACAGCAGTGGTCGGAAATGTGACAAGTAGTAAATTATGACAGAATTTTTATTTTTGGGTGAACCAACCCTTTAATGGTCTTTTTGGACTGTGAAGGAAGTTTTGAGTTCTAAAAAAGTTAAAATGTGTTACATACCACGTTAATCTCTTTATTTCAAATAATCAAGAAAAATGAGATCTCCCACAATTGAAGTCTTTTAACACACTGATTTTGGTACTATTGCCCAGAGTCAAAGGAGGACTCTCACCTACTCAGAATGTGAGTGTGTTTACATACACATTCTTAACCCTATTAAGATAATGCATGTTGTCATGTAGACGTGTTAACCCGTTTTCCCTTATTTGAGTAAGGTCATTGACAGCTTAAGCATAAACTGATCAACACAGCTAGATTTTTACCTCTTTACCCCGATTTCGCCCGGAATGTAAACACATTAATCTGCTTTCTGTCAGCTTATTGAATTGCGCATGTGTGATACGTAACAGGAAAGCATCCTTACTGTGGATTTAAGGTCATCTTGCAAAAAAAAAAAAGTCTTGTAAACGTGATTTATTTCCATTGCTGGGTTACTGGTTTAAATGTAAACCGGGACAGCAGGTTAATTCAATAAACTGATTTTTGGGAGTTATCAGCGTATCGGTGTGTATATAAACATGCTCAATCTCACTTTCTTATTTCCTCTCCAAGCCTTTCCTGATAGCCAGCACTACACAAAACCACACTGGATGGCAGACACTTTTCGAGAACCATGGTGGCCAGAGATGCAGCCAAACCTCTCTGCCGGAGTTTCCCGGGGATAGGGAAACTTTTTTCTTCAGAACTGTTCGTAAGATGAACTCCAAATCTTGAGTGTATCCTGTTTTTTCGTAATGATAAGGATTGAGAAAGTACACCCAGTTTACTTATGGGCTGCACTTCTGATTGTACGAGCTCTCTGTGGCATTACTTATGCATCTACGCATGTGGTTGAAGTAAGACTAATCACTAAGTTTCTGTTTATGTGTGTGCATGTGTGTTTGTGAGCGAGCGGTCGGACCCCGCCCTGAGGGACAGTCATTGCATTGCACTGCATCCATCGTAAAGTTTTTTATCAAGATTTTTAAAGAAGCAATTTTAATATGCATGTATATGTGAGAGTTTATTGGGAATGCATGCGTCTTTGTGTTTGTGTGTGTCGGAGTGCGCTGTAGGACCCACCCAGGGGACAACAAAGCAGCACCTCGTTTCACATGAAAAGCTGGAGGCTCACAGGGAAGCATGTTTGTGTGTGCGTATACTGTCTCCCTCTATCTTTCTCCTCTCTCTACCCCCTACCCCAACAACCCTTCCAAATAAATAAGAATTTTTGATTACAGTAACAAGCCCATAAATTATGCAGGCCAGCAGCCGATGAAGAGCATTTGAAAGACGGCCTGTTTTAACCTTTTCCTTCCACACTCGGTCTGTCTCTCTCTCAGGGCCGGGGAAAGATGTAAGTATGAGCCGGGGGGAAGTGTGTTAGGAAGTAGAGGAAGCGATGGTGAGAACGAATTAAAAAAGGCCACTCAGGATGGATGAAGAGAGAAGAGAATATATTTTAGGAATAGGTCAAGTAGTAAGTCAATTAGTAAGGCTGACAAGTAAATCTAGATATTTTTAGTCAGTTTTGTGAAAGATAAATTTGTCCAACTGCATGATGTTCTTAAAATTTGCTCTAATTCAAAGCCTGAATCCTTGTTTCCTTCAAGGATGTTCTCATGTCATACCAATCCTATGTATTTCTTTCTTCTTCTTTAAAACACAAAAGGGTATATTTTGAAAAATGTTGGTAGCCAAACATGTCATTGTAAACTTTCATTGCAAAAAAAGTTCCTAAAAATAAAGTCAGTCAGAGTTAAGGAATGAGCTTGAATAAATGATTACAGAATTGTAATTTAAGGCTTAACTATCCATTTAAAACAACTAGTCATTCAGACAATATATGAATGTCTGTAGTTTTGGAATCCCTTGTTCATTCACATCATAGTATTAAACCTTGTCAAAGTGTGCTGGAGGACAGCATGTCCTTTATGTGACAGTAGCTGTCAAGAATTTCAGCTTTAATCGTGTGTTGTAGAATTTAAAGTTGTATTCAGTAGTTTGGTTTTAATTCAAAATGTTTTATACATTAATAAATATGTTGTGATTTTGTCAGGGATGTGATTTTTCAGTATTTTCCGACCTGAAAAGTGTATTGTAACGTGGCCTCAAAAAGTCGAAGAACAGTCTGGATGTATATGCAGCTAAAAAGGTGTTTAATAGCTCCAATAATGAGAAATATCTATAACTTGACCATGAAACGCATGCCAAGGCCTCAAGCCGTAACCACATGAAAGGGACACGTACAAATCAACAACGATCCACACAGGACAAGATAGAGCACTTGATTAAATAGGCCTACCTGAGAAACACCTGGAACTAATTAACATGAACAGAAAGAACTACAAGGACCATGACAAGAACTACAAAAGAACATGAAAGGCAAATTACAAAATAAAAGAAATGACAAAGTACAGAATCCTGACACCTACTGTATGTCCCATTGAATTGCATAAATCTGAGAAATAATGGTTGGGGGTGGGGCTTTATGATGATTAAAATCGTGAAATGAATTACTAAATAAACTGCAAAATGTTATGTTTCCTTTATACATTTATTTTACGCATGGATGGAAAGGGTTCAAAGCGCACATATGCGAGTAAAAAACGGCGTTGAAACGGTGTTACTCGCCAGTTGCCTGGTAACTTTTTTTATGAATTTTGACAATGCATGGTAGTGAGAATGTGATATGGCTTAGTGTGATCCTCAAATCACAACAGCTGTGATGCAGTTATATAAATATAGTCTGACACGCTGCCTGGGTTGGGAGGTTATCCTTCATTTTTGTCTTTAGCTGATCACATGCCTGTTTTGTGAAGAGTCATCTAAATGGTGTACACTCACATGAGATGAAGACTGTACTTTTCCCCCCGGTTTCACAGACAAGGCTTAAGCTAGTCCTAGACTAAAATGCATGTTTGAGCTGTTTTAACTGAAAGCAACTTGCACTGACATTATCTTAAAATATGTCAGTGCCATTGTTTTGTATTAAGATGCACACCAGTAATGTTTTTTTTCAAGGGTACATTTATAAAAACTACTTAAATATCCTAATTGAACTGAGGCCTAATCCTGGCTTAGGTTAAGCCCTGTCTGTGAAACCGGGACAGTTTTTTCTATAAAAGTGTTTTAGGCATGTATGGTGCGGGTCACCCTCCTCAATGTATTTTGGCATGAAGAAATTACATGACCTGTGGTGTTTCGCTAAACTTCTAAAAGAATCACGTTTTTTTTTTTTCTGCCGCCTCTGTACGCCTAATAGATAGAGAGTTGGACTTGGAACCAGAAGGTTGTGGGTTTGAGTCTCAGTACTGGCAGGAAATGTAGGTGGGGGAGTGAATGAACTGGGTGTGTGTGGTTGGTACTAGAAGGGATACAGCTATGGCAAGACTGTCCGACCAGGGATTACTGGGCATGCACACATCAATATTGTGTCATTTTTGTCACACTGAACAACAAAACTGTATTTGCATTATTGTAAGGGTAGGTTTAGGGTTGGGGTAGAAGTAGACATTAATAAAACACAATCTGATAAGTAGCAAATTGAATTTATTGTTATTTTATGGCGAGCTTTTGCGTCACTTCCAGCTGTATTTGTATCCCTTCTAACCACAACTGGTGTGTGTTCATGGTGTGTGTGTGTTCAATATGTGTGTGTGGGTGAAATGCAGAGCACAAATTAGGAGTATGGGACACCATACTTGGCTACACGTCATGTCACTTTTTTAACTTTAGAGTGTAATTTTCATAAAACTCAAAAACCATTGTGCTATTGGTTCTTCAAATAGGCTACTCGAAGAAATGCGATGCTAACACTAACTACTGAATGCCCTTTTAAAGGAATAACACCCCAAAGTAAAAACAAATTCAGGCATTTACCCAAAATTGTATAGTATTTTTATAGTATATTATTTTTCCAAATGGAAACAGTGCTATATCACAAGCTTTCTGAAACAGTGTAATTTTTGTAACATTTATGCTATTATTGTATGCAATAATATTTTAAATTTGCTTTTATTTTTATATTTTCAATAAATTTTATTTTAGTTTTTGTTTGTATTTAAATATTTCTATTTAGCTTTAATTTATTTTTTATTTCAGTTTTTTAGTAATTTTAGTACTTCAACATAACTTATTAAAGTTAGTTGCATAGGAAATTGATCAACATGTTCTCCAACCAATACACCTATATAGGTTGTTTGTCACTTCCCTGAAATACGACCCATAAGAGCGTTTTCTAAAGTTGTGCCCCTATCTACAACAGGACACTTTCATTTTACAGTTTTTTTCAGTTGCTAACAAGCATTGTTCAGTAACGAAACCACATTTTCAAAACTCTTCACACAGTCAGCGAAACAGAAGTCAATGCAGACAAAACTGTGAACCATTTTTCATTGCTTTCAGACAAAATGCATTCAGTGACATCACTTTTCAAAATTCAGGAACTCTTTTCCCATTCGTATTCCACAACATGCAAAATACTATGTATTTTCAGCACATTTTTCTAATGCTAACAAACTGCATTCAAAATGATTAAAAACACATTCAAAACAGAATGATGGCAAATTCCAAGCATTTATGCAGTAATTATTTTAAAATATTCTCAATTTTATAGCCAAAAATTGCCAGAGACGACATCAGATGTGATGTTGATGAGAACTTGTGGCCAAATGCAAGAGAGAGAGAGCAGACTAGAACCATCACTGTAATTTACTATAATGAACAACTACACATGTTGTTACAGTAATGTGTAGAATGCATTTTATTTATTCTTTTTTTATTATCATTGCAGCCCTGGAGTTTTTTCCCTCTTTTTTCACCTTTTGGTTATAATATTGAAATTGATTAATTTCTGATTCATTCGTGTTACAAATGCTTTCAATAAAGTGAAATTGTGTTACAGTATTCTATATGAAGAACTGATTTATGTGGAAAATCATTGAAACTTTAAAAAAGAAAAGTTCATCAATTATGTAATGCTTCCTGTTGTTAGTGTTTTTTAGGTCAGTGTGTTGTGAATGAAATGTGTTTTCTGAATGAGAATTGTTGCCAGTGTTATGTTGGTCTGAGTGAGTTTTGTAGGTGAGATTAACTGTTTGGCCAACATTCATGCTGGTAATGCACACTGTGTGAAGAGTTTTGAAAATGTGGTTTCGGTATTGAACAATGCAACTGCAAAAAACTGTAATGCATTGTTCCCTTTTAGCTCAGCTGGCAGAGCATTGCAATATATAACAATATGCAATCATGTGATCATGCGATCATCCCAGGGAACGCATGTGCTCATAAAATGTATATGCACTATAAATCACTAAAGGTAGTTTTGAGGGTATGACTCACTGCAGAGCAATAACCTCCAGCTCCCCCTCTCTCGGCCTACTTTGGGCATGATGGGTGGAACTGCATCCTCCAACCACACCCTAACCCTACCCATAACCCTATCTCTCCGCTCATTAAACAGGCTAATTGAGGTCCAGAAAGGTGGAGCTGGAGGTCATTTTGCTCTGCAGCAAGCACTACTTGGTAGGTGTAGGGGTGGGGTGGATGTAGTCGTTAATAATAAAAAAATTAGTTTTGCTAAATGGAAATAGGACAAATGGTGTAAAAAGTCCACACATTGCATTTAAATGAACACGCATTTTGATTGGTAACGACAGTCATACGTCATTTCATGATGACAGACGTAACACGACACTGTCATTATTTTTACTCCAGCTAGAGGGCGCATGACTTTAAAACGTTAATATAAATTTTTTTTTTTTTGGAGGACAGTCTGAAATTGCTATTTATAATTAAATAACGTTTATTTTATTCAATTTTATTTCAACTTTATTTCAGTTAACGAAAACAATTTTTTATACTTTCAGTTTGATTTAACAATATCAACATTGTTCTGAAGTTATATATTCGTTTTGTGATAACTTTCTGAAAAAACAGACTGAAATTTAAGTCATTATTCACTTAAAATCTTCCACTTTTCTGAAGCTCCTAAATATCATTCGTGCTTGAGTGCCAGTATGAGGTTCAGTGAAAATGACAAATTCGAAACAACATCATAAATATTGACCAAATGTTCATATTTGTAAACTATTCCTATAACTAATTACAATTTCTGTAAGTGATGCTGTATAAATGCCTCTCATACAGTATATAAAGAAACTTGAAAATTTAAAATCACGGAGACTGCTGAGAGAATCAGATATTAAGCATGGTTGTATCATAACGCCGCTTGCTAATGCATGTCTGTGTAACATGATATACATCTTACCACCCCTCCCCCTTTACAGAAACACACAAACGAAGACACCACACACCCAAGCATTCTCACACACACTAAGACACTTGAGGCAATTTGGCGCCTTCTCGAACCCCATTTGCCAGTACAAAGAGGCATTGTTAGTTAGTAATGTTAATGAGCTCAATATGCCCTCAACTGGAATGTGTGAAAGCAGAGGCCCAGGCTCTGTGTGTGTGTGTGTGTGTGTGCCCTCATTCCCACATTTTTAAAGGAGTTGCCACCCCCTCACTCACTCTCTGAACATGACTGGCATACAGACAGTCAGCGGAGGGGGCTGTCAATGGAACACAGGCTAGCATATGTTTGTGATGGTCATGCACATGGGCAAACGCACAACAAGTACACCACCTTGAACCACTGATGATACAGACTTATGCAGTGCACTATAAAACCTACCATACACAACGGAGTGCTTTACACAAGCATAACGTGTTCCTAAAAGAACATCCTTTGTTGTTTCTGGGACAACGTTGATATATTAGACAATCACAGACTAATTTTTAAATCAAGGCATAACAATCAACCAACCACAGTTCTAAACTCTAATGCAAGAGGGCAAAAATTGGCCTAGGAATCATGAAGAATTCAATGATTCTGGTTTCAATTCTTCCTAGTGATTCCAGTTCCTTAAACGGTTAGTTCAAATTCTGTCATTAATTATTCACCATCATGTCGTTCCAAACCCATACTTTCATTCATCTTCGGATCACAAATGAAGATGTTTTGGTAACACTTTATAGTAACTCATGCTATGAATCATTAGTCAAGCATTAATAAGTAGTTAATTCATCATTTATAAAGCATTAATAGACATTAGTAAGCAGTTAATAAATACAGCTGTAAATGCTTTATTCTTGATTTATAAGCATATCTATAATGTGTTTAATAATTTTATTTTTATACAGTATTCATGTTCAATTTATCATTTATAAATTAAGTATTACATTATTTACAAACCAGTTATTTAGGAGTTGTCAGTGGTTCATAAGATCATTTAGAAAGTGTAAGTAAATGATTAATAAACTATTTAAAGTTACATCGGTAACACTTTATTTTAGGGTCTTTTAACTAGTTGCTTATTAGCATGCAAATTACTAGAATATTGGCTGTTTATTAGTACTTATTAAGCACATATTAATGCCTTATTCTGCATGACCTTATTCTACATTCTTAATCCTACCCAATACCTAAACTTAACAACTAGTTTACTAATTATTAATAAGTTGTAAATTAGTTGTTTATTGAGGAAAAGTCGAAGTCAATAGTGAATATGTGTTCCCTATACTGGTGTTATCTTTGCATCTTATTATTTAGACTAATAGTTACTCAGTTTGTTAATAAATGGCTTATTAACATGTATTCCTACTGTATTTCATAATTAATTCAGGTAGTTATAACACGTTGTCAGTTAACTATTTTTGTGAGCTCATCTAAAGTGAGGACTATTTATGCCTCGTAAGGCTTTACAAAGGAGATTTAAAGGCATGGTTATCTTCTAAACAGAAAAAGGAAGCAAACACAACAGAGCGATACAGAACATAGAAATATTTATTTCAAGATGCAAAAAATGAAACTGTACAACTGTACACTGGATATAACATAAAATAAACCTCTGCAATATCATATAAAAATAAAAAAAGGAACTAAACAAGCAAGAAAATGAACAAAAAATTACTTAATAAGAAAGCAAGTAAATATAAATAAAAAATAAGGAACAAAATGAATATACGGCAACAAAATAAGCAACAAAATGAAGAAAATAAGCAAAATATTTTGGTGTAGTAAGAAGGTTTTCTTGTTTCAGTTTCATGGCTGAGTGAAAATTCAGTCCAAACAGTGAGTCACAAATTAAAGCTTTTCACAGTTGAAATAGTTAACCTTGGGTCATTGTAAACCCCGGAATTCTGGGTTTTCTTGTTTCACACTGCTTATACTTTACCATTCATTCTACTCAATCACTCCAAGGTGCTCAGAAAGCAAACTCTAGGTCCGGTTATATTTGTTGTATTTTGGCACTCCTGTAATCCAGTGTTGGCAATGGTAAATTTGTATTCAGCAATGTTTATTTTACAGAAATTTATTTTTATATCAGATTGCAAAGGCTTAGTTTCATTTTGCTGCACAGTTATGTTTTCTGGAGGTGTATAAGAATTTTCTATGACATTCCAGGGGTTTATTTTTCATGTTAAAAACAGTTGTACAGTTTAATTTTTTGCATCTTGAAATACATATTTCCATGTTCTGAATCACTTTGTGTTGTGTTTGTTTCCTTTTTCAGTTTAAAAAATAACTGAGCCTTTAAATATCCTTTGTAAAAGCTTTATGAATATTCCTCACTTTAGATGAGCTCACAAAAATAGTTAACTGACAACTATTAAATGTTTTACAACTCCCTGAATTAATCATGAATTACAGTAGAAATACGTGTTAATAAAGCATTTTTTAACACACTGAGTTACTATTACTATATGTCTAAATAATAAGATGTATAAATCTACATCTAAATAGTTTATTAATCATTTACTTACACTTTGTAAATGATCTTATGAACCACTGACAACTCCTAAATAACTGGTTTGTAAATAATGTAATATTTAATTTATAAATGATAAATTGATCATTAATAAAGTATAAAAAAAATACAGATATGCTTATAAAACATTTATAGTTGTATTATAAACTGCTTACTAATGTCTATTAATGCTTTATAAACAATGAATTGACTGTTTACTAATGCTTAACTAATGATTCATAGCGTGCAGTTATTATAAAGTGTTACCGATCATTTGATGAAATCTGAGAGCTTTCTGTCCTTCCATAGACAGCTACACTACTACCACTTTGATGATTCACAAAGTTCATAAAGAGATCGGAAAACTAATCCATATGAATTGAATGGTTTAGTCCAAATTTTCTGAAGAGACTCGATCACTTTATATGATGAACAGATTTAATTTAGGCTTTTATTCTCTTCAGAAAATTTGTACTAAACCCCTCAATTCATATGAATTAGTTTTAGGATCTCTTTATGAACTTTTTGAAGCGTCAAAATTTCATTTGCGTAGCTGTCTATGGAGGGACAGAAAGCTCTCAGATTTATGAACTATCCCTTTAAGGGTTCCATTAACGGATCTTTTGGTACTTTAATGGAATAAATGTTTGGAAAAAAGAAATGTGAGTTCATTGCTAAATGATGAGATTCTTTCAGAAAAAATAGACATTTAAAACAATTATTGCAAAAGACTTTTCAGTGACTTTTTTAGGTTTTTTACCTATTTTTTTCTTTTTTATTGGTAAATGCAAACACAAAATTAAACTTTAAACAATGATATTAAACAAATTCCTTAATATTTATTAAATACCACTGACAAAACGCATAATGTGTGTCTTAAAGGAATAGTTCACCCAAATATGAAAATTCATCATTTACTTACCCTCAAGTTGTTCCAAACCTGTATAAAATTTCTTTATTCTGTTGAACAACCTGAGGGTGAGTAACTGACAGAATTTTCATTTTGGGTGAACTATCCCTTTAACTACACGTTGTCACATGTAACAGAAGTCTCACATTTAATTAAAAATCTGTTTTATGAGGTGCCAATTTCGTACTGAATTCAGAATGTGATTTTACAAAGATTTATGATTTAAGCATGAAGGTCCACCACTAAACTTAAACGTCAGTGGAGCATTAGCAGATCGCATGAAAACATATGAATTGAGATTCATACAAATTTACTAATTACTAGAGTGTGTTGCTTAGATGGCCGGTTTTTGTTTCACTGAAAGCAACCAACTAATTTAAACAATTTATTCAGGAATCCGATGCCACTGGTTGTACTGTATGTTTTTGATTCACTAAACCTGCTCATAAGAGTCATTCATAAGTATTAGATGAATGCACTGTCAGAAAATTTTAGTACAGTATTCTGCCAGCAGCGGTAGACAAATACACATGTCATTTCAATTCCAGTATGTTTCTAAATAAGATCCAGATTTTGCTTTCAAAATTTCAAAAATCTTAAACAGAAAAAAAGCCTAAAATCGCTTTTTGAAGCGTCATAATTTTGGTGAAATTGATTTTCAATGGAGGAAAAGGAATCTCTCAGCTTTCATTAAAAATATCTTAATTTGTGTTTCGAAGATGAATAAAAGTCTTGTAAACTTACACTTTAAGCACTTGTCATGAAAGGCAGCATTGCTGTTACCAATTGAGTTTGGCTTCTTAGTGGCTTAACAAGTGACAAACATGATGTCCAGGAGACATGGGAGGTTAAGTGTAAGATCTGCTGAAAAGAAAAGTACTCTCAGAGAGGAATCAGGTGCAGCATAATACAGGTGAACTAAATCAATAACTAAACCTTATCCTACATTCTGAATTACTCAAAAGTAATCTCAACAAGACAAAGAATTTGCCAGTCCTTATCCTTACACTATTTTTTTTAACTCTTCTGTTGCATGGGGTTGGTGACAATAATCCAAAGAATCCAATATCTTTCATTGTAGCTGCCCACTCCTCCAACTAACTTGTTGCCACAAGTTAACCCTTTGATGCACAAGCTATGAAAACCCTTTCTAATGCACAACATGGGTCAAAAATGACCCGCATTCATTTCCTATGTAATTTCAATTGTGGTTGAGTGTTTCTTTGCTGAATCTTTCAAAGAAATGTATTTTATGATTCATTTATTCCAGGTATTCCTTAAATATCTTGTTTTTGATTGTCAAAAATCATTGTGTTTACTTTTTCTTTCTTTTTTTATAAACAAACACAGCTTTTGTATTTCTACATCAATTTTACACACATGGGTCAAAAATTACCAATGTAGAAGCCTTTGCAAATTTTCGCAAGTAGGAACATATTTACTGCTGACAACTATTCATCCGCCACACATTTCATGTCTCAACATGGCTGCTATTGTATATTTGATGGATGAAAGTCATATTATATTTCATATAATAGGCTATATATTATATTTCATAATTTTTAGTTTTTGTCATAAACCAATGCTACTGGTCACCTTTTACATCTATCAGTGTTCCTGAAAAGTAACATTTTGAACAAGGTTTCTGTCCAACAGTGAAAATATATAATAAGTGTATCGATCAACGGTTTGAATTGTATTTGAAAATATTCTTGTGCTTTTGATTTTCTTTATCTAGAGTTAATATATAATATAATATAATAACGTTATTTATATAGAGTTAATAGAGTTATCTAGAGTTCGGCTGGTCCTCAACAGAACTGAGGTGGATGAAGACATCACTGTAAAAAAAGCTGAAAGTATACTTTGCACACAGTCAAACGCAATTTAAATGTGTATATGCAGGTTGCACATACACAGTTCCAGAAATCAGGCAGAAATTATAAAAAGTTACAAAAATCTGTACGCTGTACGCATACACATAAAAAGTGAAGTACACTTTGGCCTTTAGAAAGGTAATGACACAAAAAAAAATCATTCACAAAGAAAGGAAAATAATTTTTTTTTTAAATTTAAATAAGGATTTGTTTAATGAGTAATACCTGGAATAATGAGTGATGGAATTAATTTATTGTAATATATGCAATATAGAAAATAACTAATTCAGGTCACTTTAGACCCATGTTGTATATGTCCAAAACTGTTACTTTTCAGGAACACTGACAGACTTAAAGGGTGACCAAAAGCATTGATTTATGACAAAAAATTATGAAATATATAGCCTAATATATTTAATATAATAAGACTTACATCCATCAAATATACAAAAGTAGCCTTGTTAAGATATGAAATGTGTGGCAGATGAACAGTTGTCTGCAGTAAATATGTTCCTACTTGCGAAAATTTGCAAAAGTTTCTATATGGGTCATTTTTGACCCATGTGTGTAAAATTGATGTAGAAATACAAAAACTGTGTTTGTTTATAAAGTAAGAAAGAAAAAATGAACATAATGATTTTTGACAATCAAAAACAAGATATTTAAGGAATACCTGGAATAAATGAATGATAAAATACATTTCTTTGAAAGATTCAGCAAAGAAACACTCAACCATAATTGAAATTACATAGGAAATGAATGCGGGTCATTTTTGACCCATGTTGTGCATTAGAAGGGTAGTGATACAAAAATGATTTTTATTCAAAAAGTAGGAGAGAAAAAATTAAAATGAGGATTTGTGATGATCAAAAACAAGTTAATTGAGGAATACCTGGAATACTGAATGATGAAATTAATTTCTTGCAAAGATATAGAACATAAAAACTCAGCCGGGTCATTTTTGACCCATGTTGTGCATCAAAGGGTTAAACTCTCTCTATTTTTTTTTTTTTGTCTTTAAAATTTCCTTCTATTCTTGTGCATGTGGCTTTATTTCTTCCCTGCAATGCTCTCAGGCCCCAAAAATAGTCCAAAAAAGTCTCTAGTTATGAAAGAATTTCTCTGTTCAAAGGGAATATCTGAAACCCCGAGCATTCAGTTCCGTCTGGCTTTGGTTTTAACTTTACGAGCGATCTTTCATTCTGGTTTGGTCTTGTTTTTCCTCTCCGAAACTTTCTCTCTCTACCCACTCTCTGTTTTCCAGCAGACACCCCTAGCCATTAAACCATTTTTTGCTCTGTTCGGCCAATTTATGTTGGTTAATTTAGCGTAAAACGAGGCAGCGGCCGAGGCAGTGGTAGCGGTGGAGGCCTTGTGCTAGATTCTACGAGATGAGCGCCGTGTGTCTCGCGCTGTGCGGGGCCGCGGGTGGTCCGCGCACTGCAATCATCACACGCTGCATCAGCGGGAGACTGGACATCAGCTCACAGACACACACGCATGGGAGTTGGACGTTTGGAGAAAAACAGAGGTTTTAAGAAAAGTAATAATTACAGTGTGCAGGATTGAGTCTAAATGTTCATGTTTATAATGCCACTGTAGATTCATCATGTGATTGAAATTACTTGGCTATGTATCTCTCTCTCTCTTTTTTTCCCTCTGTGCTATGTTGTATCTTAATTTTAACTAATTATTTGCAGTTTTGCAGTCAGACATTATTGTAAAATAAACACCAACTTGAAATGGACTGTTTTGTATCACTCTGAAGGGGTTAATTTATTTTTATTTTTTTTATTATTGACTAGCTGACTGTACATTATACCACATGAATTCATGTTGATTGGGACACATTTTTCCAGTCATCTCAATGGCAAAAAGAGTCCCAATCAACTTGAATTCACCCTACTACATGGCTACTAAATAAATAAATAAATACACTTGAATAAATAAAGAACGCTAGCTGCGTCTCATTTCATAGGCTGCGTCCTCCCTAGGTCGCATTTGAAGACTGCATACGTCATCAAGAATGTCTTATTTAAGAAATGTAACCATAATAAAATTGACTGTTATTCCTAGTGAGGTGTAAAATACTGTAATTTCTTTCTTACTTTCCAATTAAGCGGTTACTTTTCTTTTAATGAGTACGCCTCGATGACGTATGCAGCCTTCAAATACGACCTCTCGAGGACGCAGCCTTTGAAATGAGACACAGCTACTGTTTTGAATTTAAAGGTGCAATGTGTACATTTTAGCGGTACCTAGCGGTGAGGTTGCGAACTGCAACGGTGGCCAACACGACAAAGATGTCGTCGTCTGAGACAGCAGAGAGTACATTAGCCAGTGAAGCAATGAGGTTTCTTCTTACTTCTAACAAAGAACGGTCTCTGCTTCTAATAAAACAGACGACAACTACTACTACTACTACTACTTCATGTGTATTCAACAGAGTGAAGATGCAAGCTGCCTCTAAAAACGCCAACAAAGATAGTGACGAAACGCGATCTGTAGGGTAATTTGTCCATTTAGGGTTACTGTAAAAACATGCCGGTGCATAATGGCGATTTAACATGTAAGGGGACCTGCAGTGTATGAGATAGAAATGGCCAATTTTTTAAGGTAATAAAAGCATAACGGTTCATTATATAAGGTCTTTATACACCACTGAAAACATAGTTATGTATATTATATTGCATTTCTGTCAATAGATCCTCCCAAATTGTACACACTGCAGCTTTAAATTAGACTATTATCAAGTATAATTCAATGCTTTATTAAAATGTCTTCATATATTAAACTATACTGTATCAGTAAATTGCCATAACAATAATTGTTACCTGCAATTTAATACCTCACATATTCTTACTGTACTGCTGCTACCACTGAAAAAAAATCACCTGCCACTTACTGATTCTATCACATTAATATCATTGTATTGTACACTGTGTATATGTTTCTCTGACCCCCAAACCCCACTGTCTTTTGGTACATATTTTTTGGGGGTACTTAACTTCTGGTATATTGTTTACAGCATATTGTTTACAGTGAAGTAATTGTATCCTGTGTTGTAATTTTTGTAAACTGCACTGCACACCTAGTGAAACGAAATTTCATTCCACTAAGGCTGGAGTGACAATAAACTCTCTCTCATCTCTAATCTAATTATGTGAGAAGAAAGAGAACATGGGTAAAATAAGAAATGAAACTAGCACAGCTGTTCAGGAAAGCAAAGGTAAATTGGGGGGAAATGGGACAATTGTCAGTTATACAGTTTAGTGTTATTGTAGAAAGACACTTGACTGCAGAATACTGTGATTGGCAAGAAATCAAGAATTCCAAAGAGTCATGTGGTAAGTTTCTATATGCACAAAATCACATTGGATGGCTACGGGAATCGTTCCTCCACAGACACACAAGGGTCATTGTGTGTAGCTGGGGGCCACGGCTGGCACACAGCTGGGCACCTCATTTCCATTGGCTCCGCAGCAGCCCTCACAAAGGGCCCGCGGAAATGAAAGTGCACACATATGCGTATGTATGTGTGGTCAAAAATAAACTCTGTCACATTTACCCAAGAGTGTGTTTTCCAGCATGCATCAGAAGTCTCCTTAGAGGTCAGGATATCATGGTCCACTCACAGAAATATTCTGCATCGGATTGACTCTAATTCCTTTGATCAGCATCACCAATCAGAACCACAATTATTAGATCCTCAGAGTTTTCAAAGAGTGCTCTATAGCACACTTAAATAGATGAAGAACAAGTTCTGCTCTTCATTGAAGAGACTTACTAGTTCACAAGTGATCTTGTGAATTTCAAGTTCAACTTCAACTTGAATTCAAATTAACACTTTATAATACAGATGAGATACAACCTTTATCTTGAAATAGTCATTATATTCTATGTTTCATTTATACGATTGTGTTTCTGTACCACAGTTGCTACTCTTATTTGCAAAAAGCAAAGAAAGTCCTTATGGTCTCTGGACCCTCTCCTCTACACAAAGGCATGGAGAGTTGTATCAATTAACGCCAGTGGGAAAGGCTCATGCCAAGTGCCAAGAGTCTTAATGGAGACATGTGTAAGTCATTACCACAAACACATTGAGAGGGAAGCAGAGGGAGATGGAGGGTGGGCTATGTGTGGTGAGCTCATGCAAGCATTGCTTATTTCAGAACCTACACGCAGAACCTGCAAGAGAAGAAGCAGTAATGTAGAGTGACAGTCGATCTGGGCCTTAGAGTGCAGTGTGACCTTATGAATCGCCAGTCAAGATCAAAACCACCTTCTGTGCCAGCATGTTCTACATGTGCAGTCTGTAAAGAGACCACTGGCCATACTGGCATGCTGTAGTAAGGGGGTTGTGTTACCCAGTGATAAGTCTTTTTGAACATGGTACTATGATATTTCCATGGCATTTTAGACATGTCACCAGGGATTTTTTTAACATGGTAATGCCATTTTTTGTTTGTTTGTTTGTTTTACCATTTGTAATAACATGGTATTTTTTTTGGCAGGGTCCATGGTAATAATATAGTTTTTGACCATGGTGGTATTGTGGCATTGTTGAAAAACCATGTAAATGCCATGGAACATGACTGTGGCAGTCATTTAGTACCATAGTACAATAGTACTGTATATCATCGGGTACCAGCCCGCCACCTGTGAAAAATAAGTGTGTTAAATGTATTGAATGTGCACTTGTAGTGTCCTTCAAATTTTAAAAGTAGGCTATATTTAAAAAACTTCTTAACATACACTAAAGTGCACTTTTAAAAAGGGTTAATTTAAAGTACACTCATCTTGCTATTTTTTTTTTAGCAAGATGAGAAAATGGGCAGACTTGTTAATGTTTAATGTTATATTATGTCTTTTATGAGTTTAATAAAGAACTCTGTCTCGTCTTCTGTCCAAACATACCTCGCCCTCTTTAAAGAATGATCGACTGTTACATACGGCAGGTGACCTGGAAATGCAAAAAAACTGTTTCCATTGCAGTTTTGCGAAATATTCCTTTTTTGAATTGCCGGAAAAACCACCTCATGTGAACTTTTCAGGAAATTGACGTGCTCCCATTTAGCGTATTTTCAATTCACAATTTCAATTTACGCAATTTAAAGGGTAATGAAAATGTGGCTTATGTTGGTAACACATTAGAATAATGGTCCATCATTAATATGTAACTATGCAGGTAAAAATGCAGGACAAATGAGTAGTTCCTCATTGACACTTCAGCTAGTCACTCTGCAGGAACTACTAGTGATCTGGACCATTAGGGTTAGGGTTAGGGGTTTCACTTTAAAACAATGGTCCAGATTACTAGTAGCTCTTGAAGAGTGACTACATAACATTTGAGTAATTAGTGTTGCACTTTATGACCATGTTCAGAGTAAAAAAGACAATTGTTCACATCACAGACACGTTAATGTTTAGTAATTGGTAATTAATTGGTAATTCTTTGTAATAAGTCATAGTTAGTTAATAGTAATCTCATTCAGTAATTACTGATTACCTCATAAGGAACTATCTCAGTGCTAAATTAGCTATTTCGGTCTGATTAGTTAAATTCATTTCCATATTAGTAGTAAGCTGAAGTGTTAATATAAAACTAATAATTTGCCTTCCATTACTTCCTGCATAGTTACCTACAGTGGGTACGGAAAGTATTCAGACCCCCTTAAATTTTTCACTCTTTGTTATATTGCAGCCAATTGCTAAAATCATTTAAGTTCCTTTTTTTTCCTCATTAATGTACACACAGCACCCCATATTGACAGAAAAACACAGAATTGTTGACATTTTTGCAGATTTATTAAAAAAGAAAAACTGAAATATCACATGGTCCTAAGTATTCAGACCCTTTGCTGTGACACTCATATATTTAACTCAGGTGCTGTCCATTTCTTCTGATCATCCTTGAGATGGTTCTACACCTTCATTTGAGTCCAGCTGTGTTTGATTATACTGATTGGACTTGATTAGGAAAGCCACACACCTGTCTATATAAGACCTTACAGCTCACAGTGCATGTCAGAGCAAATGAGAATCATGAGGTCAAAGGAACTGCCTGAAGAGCTCAGAGACAGAATTGTGGCAAGGCACAGATCTGGCCAAGGTTACAAAAAAATGTCTGCTGCACTTAAGGTTCCTAAGCTTTTTCAAGAATACAGGAATTGGAAGCACTTGCAAGGCGATCATTTGTGTTTATAAAGCATATACATTTGTATTTTTTTTAGAAAATGACAGATCATTTCGCTAGATAAGACCCTTATTCCTCGTCTGGTATCGTTTAAAGCCCTTTGAAGCTGCACTGAAACTGTAATTTTGACCTTCAACCGTTTGGAGACCATTGAAGTCCACTATAAGGAGAATAATCCTGGAATGTTTTCATCAAAAACCTTCATTTATTTTCGACTGAAGAAAGAAAGACATGAACATCTTAGATGACATGGGGGTGATTAAATTATCAGTAAAATTTTATTTGAAAGTGAACTAATCCTTTAAATCATAATGTTAATAAATGTTTTAATTTCAATAAATTTGAATAAGTACAGTTTTTAAAAGTATACTAAAGTGTACTTTTTATTTGTTTATTAATTTATATATTTATTTAAGGGTAGACCATTTTATCACCACAGTACTGGAATGATGACCCCTCTACATGTTCCTGTTTTGATCTGTGTATGTGTTTTAATTGGTACTTCTTATATAGAAACCAAAAGCGAGGGAAAATATCCCGTTCCCATGTGTGTAAGATTCCATGAATATATGTGACTGTGTGTCTGTGAGCTTGTGTGTAAATACACTTGTGTTTGTAGGTCTCAGGACACCCAGGGCCAAAACAATGGGAAGGCGTCGCACGTCACACTGCTCCTATTGTTCCCGGGTCCTCCTTTTCTCTCTAGCTCTCTCCTCCACACTCTCGTGTCTAGCCTTGGGAGTCTGTCTGACAACGGCAGCCTGTAATTGGACAGACACTGGATTCCTTAGTTGGGTGTGTGTGTGAGGGGTAGTGCAGCCCTTGTAGACTCTTTGGAGCCGGTCACAGCACTGCGATTATAGTGGCAAGGGAGAGCGCGGCTAGATGTCTCCCAGCAGCCCCGTCTGTAAATCATGTCACATAGTACTGAGTCTCTCCATCTCTGCCTCCATCCCTCCTTTAAGCCAACCCTCTGCTCCTCTCTTCTCACCCTGCACTTCCTGTCCCTCTGTGTCCTCCAACCACAGTCACTTCAGGCCAGTGTAGAAGCAAGAACAATAAGGAATAAAGGAATTGTTCACACAAAAATGAAAATTACCACCATTTACTCGTGTCCTCATGTCTATTCGAACCCGTATGGCTTGTTGTCTTCTGTGAATACAAAACGAAGTTTAGAGGAATGTTCACACTGCTCCATAGAGGGAAAGTATACAGCTCCAAAAAGTACAAAACAAAAAAAAAATAACCAAAAGCACCATAAATGTAGATTTTATGTCGATGATGATGTCTGTATGATACATTTAATTCAAAACAGATTTAATTTAGGATTTTATTCAAATAAAAACATAACACACATAAATATAGAGCACATCCAATATTAAGGGTATATTAAATGAGGTCTTAACAGAAATTGCCATGGCTACCAAACAGATAATATAGGATTCTAAAGTTAAGATCTCTCTGTAATACACCCCTGGACCACAAAACCAGTCATAAGTTGCACGGGTATATTTGTAACAATAGCCAACAATACATTGTATGGGTCAAAATTAATGATTTTTCTTTTATGCCAAAAATCATTAGGATATTAAGTAAAGATCATGTTCCATGAAGATATTTTGTAAATTTCCTGCCTTAAATATATCAAAAATGTATTTTAGTGAGTGGATATGCATTGCTAAGGACTTCATTTGGATAAATTTAAAGGCGATTTTCTCAATTTTTAGATTTTTTTGCACCCTCAGATTCCAGATTTTCAAATAGTTGTATCTCAGCCAGATATTGTCCTATCCTAACAAACCATACATCGATGAAAAANAACAAAAAAAAAAAAAAAAAAAAAAAAAAGACCCTTATGTCTGGTCTTGTGGTCCAGGGTCACATTTGGTAAATGGAAGTTCAAACATGCGTGCTTGAAATGCAAGAACTAGTGAGGTGTATGCTCGTGTCACACAAGCATGTTTGAGTTTCTGATTAAATCGCTCAATTTTTATGGATTACTTTGAAGATAGATTTGTGAACTATTTGAAGCATCAAAGTTTAATAGAATGGACTGAGAAATTGCCCACTAAAAATATTCAAATGTTTTCATTTAAAATATATTAATTTGTGTTTTAAAAAAAACGTCCTGTGTGTTTCGAACAAAATGAAGATAAGTAAATAATGACAGAATTGTAATTTTTGAGTGAACTTCCTATAATCAGCATTTTTTTCCTCTTTGTCAGAATCTAACATCATTAAAAAAATAATAATAAAAAAAAATATATATATATATATAGTTT
>RJVU01057109.1:475188-494597 GCA_003731715.1 Anabarilius grahami | reverse complement strand
CCCCCCCCCCCCCCTTTTTTTTTTCTTTTTCTTTTTCTTCATCTATGATAAAGTGTGTATTTATTTCTATTTTCTTAGTTCATTGAGCCTGTATATGACCACTGGTGACATGAGGTAACTGGCCATTGACAAGGCCACCGACAGAGAAACAAAACTCTGCCAGTAGAGCAACAGTCACCCCTGTTGGTGCTATTTGACATTGCAACGAGTCTGTATAATAAATAAGTGTTTTATTGTTTGTTAGATTGTCACAAACCATTTCCATTTACAATATTTATTATTATTATTATTAAAATTATTATTATTTTAACCAAGTTAGCAGACAGGATCTAGAATTGTAATCATGATTTTTATTTTATAACAATTAAAATGTAATGAAATTCAAAGAAATCTGCTCTAAATTACACGTTTAATAATAATAATAATTTTATTGTTCAATATGTAATATATCATATATTAAGCATCATCTATGGTGGTGAACATCATGTTTTAATATTTTTAATTTATACTCAGCATTGGTAATTATTATTATTTGTATTGTTGCCAATCTATGTCACATCTTTTCAGGAGAAGGAAGATGAGAAGGGGAGAAGGAGAGAAGGAGAGGAGAGCCATTTTTACAAAAACAAAGAAGGCACTCCAACAAATTCAGGAGCAGGTAAAAATGTAGCAGCATCACAAGTGTGTAAAAAAACAAAAACAAAAACAAAAAAAAAGCATACTGCACACTGAACAGAACCAAACTGAAGGCTAAACAAGGGGCAGGTGAAAATAATCAGTAACCAATATAACAAACTGGACATAGGGAAAAACAGGAACAGGCAAACATTAAAATGTGTGTAAACTTTTTGAATTTTGAAGACCAGGGTAAATTGTACTTATTTTCTGGGAAACATAAGTACTATCTTCTGTAGCTCGTGAAGGGCAATACTAAATGGAAAAAAAAGAGGAAAAAAAAGTTAACTTTAAACAAACTAAGAAAAATGTATACATCTTCATTCTGTTCAAAAGCTTTTTTGAATGCATTTTTAGATTTTAAATGTTAATTTTAAATGATTTTTAGATTTTCAATGTTAATTATTTTTAAATCATTAACATTCATTAATCTGTTCAAACACTCTTTTCTTTGTGATAAATTTCATGTTTCTTTCCTGTAAAATTCAGTTCCTTTGCATTTAATAAAGCATCATAATGGTCTCTTGAGTACAGAAATTTGATGCAAAATGCAACATTTGACAACTAATGCACAGATATATAAACTGGGTTAATGTACAGCAATAAAACGAGATTGTATGTTCATAATACAATACTTGTATTATTTCTGCAGTATTCAATGTGTAAACTTTCATCCTGTCAAGTTTTTTCATTCTTTTAAGAGGCCTCCAAAAACTAGTCACTGGCACTCATAAAAATCTACTGTAATTATTAATATTATTACTGTTGTTGTTTTTAACAATTGTTATTGTTAATATTATTGTTATTAATAATATTTTGTCACAATTTCTGGATGCTTTTGAATGGATGTCAAACCATGAACATTATTTTTGTGTTGAATACTGTATCCCACAATGCAATGCCCTCTTGACTTAACTTTCCATTTACAGAGTGATAATTGAACCAGATGTAATATCAGGTGTGATTTTTAAAATCTGCTTGACTCATTATTTGATTGGACTGCAATAAAAAAAGACTTTTTTATTTTTTTACACAAATTTGGATTAAAAAGCCAAACAACTGCATTTATCTTTAAGATGATAACTTGATGCAATTGCCCACCTGAACTGTTTCACATGTTTCTGTGCAGCAAGCAACAGGCAGCTATTTCATTTTGTTGTTGATGCTTTCAGCTGTACTTCAAATTCATGCCACCAGGGAGCAGCCAAGCTCCATTTTTCATGACTCCTTCTGCATGCAAATGCATATGTGTTCGTGTCTGTAGGTGGATAGAGTGAGACAACCAACCATCATTAACAGTAGGCAGATGAGTCACTGGGATGGAGGAGTGTGTGTGTGTGTGTGTGTGTGTGGTTGGGGGGAGGGGGGCTTACACATCACATCACCCCAGGTGTCTTCACACACTGCCAAGGGATTGATACTGATATATATATATATTTTTTTTTTGTCTGTTCTGAAAACTTGGCCTTTGTATGATGCATCTATTCAGTCACATCTCATTTTTGTGTTTTTCTATTCAGATCAGGTTCTGGTCCCACTTTATTTTAGGTGGCCTTAACTACTATGTGCTTATATTTAAATTAAATCATTTAATACAATGCACTTATTTTGTACATACATGTTTTTACATTGTACTTATATTTTAAAAAATACCTGCATGTAATTAGATCTGTAATTAAATTCTGTAATTACATTTATAATTACACTGTTGACCCATCCCTTACACCTTAAGCCACCCTTAAACCTACCCATACCACCAAACCTGTCCCTAACCTTACCCGTATCCCACCTCAATAGCAGCAAAAGTGTTTTACAATACAATATGAACACAATATGTACATTGTACTTATTTTTCTTGTTAAGGCCACCTAATATAAAGTGGGTCCCAGGCTCTTTTATCACAAACATTAGTTCCTATCCATTCACCGGCATAATTATTTTCCTAAGTACATTATACATGCATAGAGATTTTAGAGTAACTGTAATTGTCTCTTGTTGTGCTGACATAATTCTAAATTGCAGCAAGAGTATGATTATGACAAAAGTACAAAGCTGAAACAGGCCAATTTACAAAACAGCACACACTTTATGTAACTCATAACTGGTGAGAAGACATTTGGCTGTTTTTAGATGTGGCACGACTGTTATCTACTTCCTTTTGTGGTCACTCTTGTCAAACGCTGTATCCGCTTCCATTTAGTTACACCATTTTTTGAACAAAATTGTCAATAACTCTTCCAGCGTCCCTCCCCAACACACACACACACACGCACACACGCACGCACGCACACACACACACAGACAGAAAGAGAGAGAGAGAGAGCAGCTTACCATACCGTATTACCATGTATAGTGTCTGAAATCAAGAATTTGCATTAAGTATAGTGTTGTGAATTTCCAAAATCTTTGCTAATTATTATTTTTTCCATGTAGTAAATTTGAGTATTGAATATTTATATGTTTTTAAATCATATTTTAAAAATAAAATTAACTATTGTATACATTTAACCCAGCTAACAGGGAACAATATCAGAACTTTTGCTAACATTTTGGCAAATTTCCATCAAAGTTATGCACAAATGTTCTCCCAGTAGTACTGATAGAATGTTCATTTAAAGTTATCTTGTCTTCAATAACATTCTTAGTGTCAGGAAACACCAGACTCAGAGACAGAGATAAGGTTAAACTCAAATAGGGTATTCATTCAAAGTAATGAAATTAACAGCAAGCTGATGAGTAATGGACAGTCAGAATATTGATGAGCAGATTGAATATGAACTAACTGGGTCTCTTTTTCTTTACCAGGGTGATAAGCGGATCAATGGTGACTGGAGCGGGAGTGTAGAGAGAGCACATACCTCTTCACAAGAGCATGGTGAGTAGACAGGTACTGTACGTATAATATTCTAAAGAGTAGCTTACATGAGATTGCTGGAGTATCACAGTGAGATCGTTGGAGATTTACAAGGAGATCACTGGAGAATCCCTCGAAGGTCCAAAAGGCAAGTGCGGATAAGTAGTCTGTTGTCCGTAGTTGAGACCAGTTGAGTAACTGTGAGGTGTGTACTGTTATCCTGCTATAGATTGGAGTGCTGATGGGAAAGAGGTGCCGGTGATGGCCAAGTGAATGCAGGTGAGGGACAGGAGGGATACTGGGAAATGTAGTTTCTGTTCAAAATGGGCATACGTGACATTACCCCCCCTCCACAGGTGGCTCCTGATGTCCACAAAAATGTAATGGTCCTTGACAACGTAGTTTGGTGTAGTTCTTGATGGCCCGGGAGGGAGGTTCTGAGGCATTGAGGGGATACAGTGAGTGAGAGGGCAGTGAAAGAGTTAGTGAAGGCAAGCACCACAAAGCGAGCCAGACTAGAGCCAGAAAAAAGACCCCCAGCAGAACTGATGGAGCAAGAGTTCTGACCAACAAAGGAGGAGCCATGGAAGGTGGAGACTCAGGCGAAACTGAGAAGACAAAGCTCCAGGGCAACACGACTGGTCTGGAAGGCCAAGGCAGAGCTGACAGCTCATGGAACTGAGATGCAGAACAACGCAGTGGAGCCAGAGTGACCAAAGACAACGGTGGAGCCAGAGGGAAGGCAGAGCCCGGTGGAGCCTATGGGATGGAGGGTTGAGGTGTAGCCGGACCCCTGGAATCCCGTGTCAAAACCATGGCATTGTCCGACCAAGGTGGAGCAGGAGGGACGAGGGAGCCCAGCAGAGCCAGTGGGATGACGGTCCATGCTGGAGACGAGAGAGCATGGAGCCAAGATGGAGCCAATGGGTCGGAGGCCAGAGGTGGAGCTAGGGGATCATCATGCCAAGGCAGAGCTGGAAACTGGAAGGCCCAAGGCAAATCCAAACCATTATGTGGCGCCACTGAAGAAAGAACAGAGGGAAATTGAGGGAAACTGAGGACAACTGAGGCTGAGTTACTGGCTGGCTGGGTGGGACCATCTGAGATGCAGGAGACTTGGAGTTTGGCAGGACTAGCGGAGACCCAGGAGACTTGGAGCTGGGTGGGACTAGCAGAGACGCAGGAGACCTGGAGCTTGGTGGGATTAGTGGACATGCAGGAGACTTAGGGCTGGGCAGAAACAGCAGTGATGAAGGAGACTTGTCTTGGGAATAGGAGAGAACCAGGGCATCCATTATATTGACTTTGTTTATAAGCAGCCACTATACATCAGGGGAAAGGGGCATGGATGGAATCCAACTCCACATCGTCAAATTCCACTAGGAGCCCCACTGAGACAGCCATGGGTGCCAGCTCTCGCACCTGGTCAGACTTGATGACTGGCTTGGGCTTTTGGATGAGTAGGGCTGCAGGCTCTGGCTCCGGGGCGACCTTCTCCATCCGTGGCAGGTCCTTGTTGGGCGCTGGCTCTGGCTCTTGACTTACAATGGGCTCTGGCTCAGGTTCTGGGTATGCGGTGGGCTCTGGCTCTGTAACCATGGTGGATGGGGTAATGGACTGTCTGAGCTCAGGGTCTGTGGCAATCATTGACTCTGGCTCATGACTCATGGTGGGCTCTGGCTCGGTGGTGGGTGTCCCCACAAAGATGGTACCCATTTTTTGGTCCCCATCAGGAAAACAGCTGATAAATCATATCAAGTGATGTTTTTTGTTTTGTTTTTTAAAAATGCAGAATGTTTTCTGTGATGGTTAGGTTTAGAAGTAGGGTTAGGATTAGGGGATATACTGTTTGTACAGAATAAAAATCATTATGTCTATGGAAAGTCGCCATAAACCATGGAAACCCAACAAACCAATATAAAAATTTAACCCCAAAATACAAATTTGGAAATTATTCTTCCAAATTATTTTTCTGTTAGGTTTAGGGTAAAGTATTATATAGCTTTATATACAATTGAAGTCTATGCAATGTCCCTATTTATATAGTCGTGTAAGTGTGTGTGTGTGTGTGTGTACAAAACTGTACAGAAACCTAAATCTGGTACATTGTGAGAACATACAACTGTCCCTGCAATTCAAACGGCTAAATAAACATACTAAACAATGTCCTAAAGGAAATAAAAAAACGCAGAAATGTTTCAGTGATGGTTAGGTTTAAGAGTAGTGATAGAAATTACCCTTAGCTTATAGTATAAAAAAACAGAAGTCAATGGAAAGTCTTCGTAATGACAGAAATACCAACATATGTTTGTGTATGTTTGTGAGGGTTGTATTGGGAAAGTGTGCTTCTCACTGTGGAGGAGTATTTACATTAGTGTTTATGTATGGGCGTATATGTATATACATGTGTCTCATGAGTAACGCAGCTGTATTCTCTGAGCATTTGCATGCCTGAGTCAGCACGCTTGCTTGCATCATAAATTCCCCGCTCTGTCATTGGTCGGTGTTATGACTCAGAGCTTCACTGCGTGGGTGGCGCACAATACCTGCGGGCTTCAACACACTTGAATGTGTATGTGTGAGTGTGGATTTACCTCTGGGGTGTTTGTGTGCTAATACACTCTTCCAGACAGTGAGTGGGTGATGTCTTTTATAGGAAAGGATGGAGCTGTACCTCCGAAGAGAAAGGGTGCAGTGAATGAGTCACACTGGCACTTCAGGACTCCCCCACAATTCCTCAGTTGTCCATTACGCTCCACTCAACACTCACATGGATTGGCTCTGTTAATATCCTGGGCTTATGATACCCTACTGTGTTATGTAATGATGTACTAATTGAAATTGTGTGATTCTGGGTATTCCTCTGGGAATCTATACCACTGAAATACCTGGGGTTCTGGTATACCTGAAATACTTGGTGTTCTTTGTCGCCTTTAAATTAAATTACATTTTGCTATTTTTTACATGGCATTTTATTACAGCTGTAATTAATTTCTGCAATTACATTACAATACTGACCCTTCCTTTACACCTTAACTGACCGTTAAACCTAACCAAACAATGAAACCCTATTACCCGTATCAATAGCAGCAAAAGTGTTTTGCTGTTCAATGGACACAACAAGCACAAACTTTTGAATGACATTATAGTTCTCAAAAACTGAGAATTAATTTTAAACAATAGAAAAAAAAATCTGCAAAAAAGCTCAGAAGGGCACCATTGGTTTGCATAGCACCAATTGCATTCATTAGGAAAAGGTAATTCAAAGCAATACATGGTGGGATTGCTTCTATCAATGGTTCACTTAAAGAGCAACAAGTTTCAAAACAAGGTACACTATGAGCAAAGCTTTATCTCTCTGTTCACAGATATGAAGGAACATTGAAAGCATCATGAATCTATTTGTAGATTCACTGTGACAGTACGACACCTCTGGTGTTTTGCTTAGTCTCTGTTTGACGTAATAAGAGAGGCAGAAGAGACTTCAACACTCCAATCACATCATCACACTGACCTTGCAGAATGAAGTATTTTTAGTCAGTAATTTGTTCTTTCTCTCCCTGCCTTCCCTTTTTTTAAATATTCCACACATTTTCCTCTAATGCAAGACATACAGTAGAGCAGCTTTTTAAAATGGAATAATTAAACTTAAGAAATATGGATTTTGTCATCATTTACACACCCAGGGGTTCTCAAACAGTGAGTGTGTGACAAATAATGTAGCTTTTCTAGTATTCTAGTATACACTTGTTCCAAAAAATAATTTTGGTATTTTTAAAATGAACTTTAAAGGGGTGGTTGATTATGATTTCACTTTTTTAACTTTAGTTAGTGTGTAATGTTGCTGTTTGAGCATGAACAACAAGTTACGACGTTCAAAGCTCAATGCAAAGGGAGATCTTTTCTTTTACAGATATCTCTTTTTAACCCTTTCGAGCGTGAGTTTAAAATATTCTAACTGTCCCCCCAGAGTGAGTTTCTTTAAGGCGACCGTTATTTTAGAACGTTTGCCTTTAATGTTTCCATAGCGACGCGTCTTGCGTGTCACGAGCGCTAAGCGCAGCCACAATAACACCGTATGACAGGTGGATCGCTATTATTTTGTTTTTCCCTTTTTATTTAAAATATTCACAAACTTGCTTACCATGTCATCAACTATCTGATATTCCGATCCTCAAATATGTGTAAGTGAGTGTGTTTTGTCGTTTAAAAGCCTTTATAAATGATCTTTATCTTGATCTATAACACAAGATGGGCGCCGCCATCTTAGTTTGCCCCTCAGTTCAAAGAGTCCTGTACGTCGGATTTACAGCAGGTGAATTCATCAGTTTGTCCTGAAATATATGCAAGTAAGTGGCTGGTGAACTGGAAGGATAATAGAGTAAACTTTGTAGTTACTTGGGCCCATTATGTGTGTCTGATAAGAATAAATGTCGGCAAATTGTATATGAATGGATTGTTATTGCTCCTTCCACTGATGTCTGACATCAGTGTGTATTTTATAACCTCGAAATATATTGTTTTAATGGTGCTTATGCGTATTTAAATGTCTGAAACCTTAAAAGAAACGTTATGTGGCTGAAAACACTGCATAGCTGTGATATATGACAAGAGCTGCGCGCGTCCGTCTAACAGTAAAAGCACGAAAGCACAGTTTGAATCTGGCAGTTATGACACGTCGCTGAACGTTTGAAATCTCATATGTGGGACCGTACGCCCAGGGGCACTGAAATAAAAATCCCATATGTGGGACCGTACCGCTCAAAGGGTTAAGGACTTTTTTAAGCTTTTTAAGGACTACAACAAATGGCTGGTAGGGACTACAACGAGCTTCTTCCCAGACTGGTGACATCACTAACCCTAAAATTTACATAAACCCTGCCCATGAGAACACACAACAAAGGGGGTGAGGCCATGTTGAGGTGCTTTAGAGAAGAGGAAGAGTTGTTGTAGTAGAGTGTTGTTGCCATCATTTTACTCCGGACTGCTTCACAAACAAGAGTCAATTCAGCGTTGGATTTGCACAAAAGATTAACATGACGGCACATACTAGTCGATGAGTTGAATCAACTCCACAGCAACTACATAAATGTATCCACTAACCATTCAGAAACATCCAGTTGCATTCTAAAAGTTGTAACTTCTTCCTGAGTCTCACCATCAGTGTCGTTTTGGCTGCATAAGATTCTCCAGCTTTGTTGTTGTTGAGCAACTGAAGCACGAGATGTTACAGCTCCGCCCTCTTCTGGAAAGTGGGCCGGGAGCAGCAGCTCATTTGCATTTGAAGGGACACACACAAAAATGGCGTGTTTTTGCTCATACCCAAATAGTAGTAAATTTAACAAGTTATAATAAATTATCTGTGGGGTATTTTATGCTGAAACTTCACAGACAAATTCTGAGAACACCAGAGACTTATATTACATCTTGTGAAAAGGGGCATTATGGGTCCCCTTTAAATATTACAAGCATGCTTAAGTTTGTTCTCCATGTGATTTTTTTTTTTTTTTTACAGAAATGGACTGTAAAGAGACATGGCGGTTCATAGACCAGTCGATTAATGAAAGTTGTTCAAACAGTTCATTAAAATAAGAGGTTCTCAACTCTGGCCCTCAAGATCCACTAAGGTACTGATTTTGGACAGACCTCTGAGGCAATGTAACGGTTTAATGATCTACAGCAAAATAGAGAGAGCTTTGGTGATAACTAAGTGAATATGAATTACTACAATAGTAATTTCTCTCTAGAAATGACATCAAAAGTGAAAAATGTTGGTCAAAAACATACATTTACACACAAACTGACCACCAACTGCAACTTTCAGACGCCATCTTTATTTTTTAGCTTAACTGTCACAGAATAGAATGCACAGGATTGTGGGATATCAAAGGCAGCGAAGGATATATCTATGCTGCCTTAAAAACAATCAATCAGATGATGGAGACAGGAAGTAAGGCTAACATTGGATTCCTACCTTGGAATGCATCCTCCGAAGGCAGCATTTTTAAGCTTTTGGACTCAGCCCAATAATCCTGTAGACCTTGATTAGCTTGTTGAGGTGAGTTTGGTGAGCAGAGAACTAAACTCTGCAGGAAAGTGGATCTCAAGGGCCAGACTTGAGAATCCCTGATTTAAATGAACTGATTTTTATTTATTTTTTTCAAGACTCACTTTTTCAGTATAAGTTTGTGTTCATAACTATGTTGAATAAAATTAGGGTGTATTCTATTTTTAAATTGAAATGAACAGCTTGAATACATTTAATGCTGTCACTGTAACTGGTTATTGCTCTTTTTCTTTATATCAAAGTAAATTAAAAAGTAAAAATTATATCACTATATGCATGTAGTGCTACGTTGATGAGGAAAATGAAGGAGGTGAGGAAATGGATTAAGGAAGTTCAACACTCTTATTTCTAAATATAATATAAAGTAATTTTTTGCTTATTAGTATGGTTGTATAATTAGCTCATATAATGTGTTACCCCCAACACTGTCCACATTTCTGGAGTTCTCTGAAGTGGACGTTGTCATAAATGGGTAAACTTGTATAGTGGTGAATGGAAACTACTACAAATATATATATATATTGCATTCCCATTTGCACCAATAAAATAGAAAACAAAAAAAATCCACTATAGCATTTATAGGACCAAAAGAGTTAAAAAAAATTAAAAAAAAATAAATAAAAAAATGTTGAGAGATTGATTATGTTGGTCAGAAGGGAGAATGATGACTAAATGACTAAATATAATAGTTTTCACCTAGTTTTCACCTTCACAGCCTCTTCCTGGCTAAGTGAGTGGTCCTTGGCCAATTGCAGTGGCTCTACGGCCCAGACCTTATGTCGTCAGGCATAGTCTGGCTTCGTGAGACTAGTACACCCCTGGTAGTTTTTGCTAATATTTTTTGTTACCGGTCCCTTTAACTATACACTATATGCACACAGGAGCAGTCTAGGACAGACCATTGCAGTGTTCTAATTTTAGATGCATTCATTGTGAGATATTATGCCCCTTGGATGATCTCATCCATCAATGACTTTTGTCTCCTACACAAGGCTATAAAGGTGTGAATAATGACTCTGCCCACATCAGCCAATGACACACGCCTCTACTCTCCAAAACATCAGCCACTTCCTCCTGTCTGACTAACAAAGTATTTTAGTTTAAGGGAAGTGTTTGAATAATACTCGTTGTGCAAAATCAAAAAATTATACTGAGTGAGTCAGTGGTTGTATTTATCTGGAAACTCTGTAACATTCATTTGCCAAGTTGTTTTGAGACTACTTAGATTGGCTGAACTCATACGGGCACGCACACGTTGAATTCACCTCTCGTAACACATACCTGCTCAATGTTTCAGGCAAACAACAATCCAGTTTATACCAGTTTTACATGTCAAGACAGCAAATGCTATGGTCTGAAATAGTCCTGCAACAACAACAACGCCTTCAAGCATTAACAATGTACCCACTTATCTCCTTGCAAAAAAGTTGCTGTTTTGACAACTAAAATCGTGTCTTTAATATTTAGTGGAATAGTTGACCATTACCTTTATGTCAGAGGATGAAGGTTTCTTTGTTGTTACAGCCAGAATGTTATTTGCACCTCTGAATATTGAAATTTGGCACATTGTAGTAATTAACAACAACAACAAAAAAACTGTTAGAACTGCGACTCACCATTTAGGTTAACTTCGCACGGAGTGTCGTGATAGATTTTTCATGAAAGCAGATGAGTCTGTTTAGCCATATTGTTTAAAGAGAAAAAAATTCAACTAAAAAAAAAAATAAAATTGTCATCATTTACTCATGTGAGTATGCTTTTCTTTCTTTTGCAAAATTATTTTCTTCTTACAAAAGAAGATATTTTAAGAATGTTTTATTCTGAAAGTAAATGGGACCCAAAACTTTTATGCTTCACAAAGGACAGAAAGGTAGTGTGACATGAATCCATACAACTTATTGTTATATTCCAAATTGTTGTTATATTCCAAGTCTTCTAAACCTGTGTTTGCCAACCCTGGTCCTACCCAACAGTACACAATTTGGATGTCTCTCTAAGGCCTGGGACACCTTAGACGATTTTCAAATCTTAACCGATTTTAAAACTGTGGAAGACCACAGACATAAGGGCAGTTTCAACCGATTTTTAGCATGATAATCCTCCGAATGCACACACTAGAAGATTCGTCCAGACCGCGAGACCACACACCCGTTGATTGTAACAACATTTTCACAGTGAGAGGAGATCTCACGGAGATTTGCAAGATCAAACGTGACTTGACATTAAAAACAAATGGAGGACAATCAACGTCATCAGCTGGTTCTCCTGGCGTGAGTTTTGTTTTATGGGAAGAAAAACAAAGGAGAAAAAAAAAGAATGGGGGTGATCTTCTTTCTCAATATTAAACTTTCGTGGCATGTTTGTGGCTGCCAAGTTTCAGCTATAAAAGCACACAACATCCAGTGGGTAAAGCTTGCTCGCTCTCATTGGCTATCATGGGTATCATGTCAGAGGCAGCCTGATCAAGAGTTGTAAATATCAAACATGTTTGATATTTACATTTGTGCGGGCTCATAATAAAAAAATAAAAATTTGATATACATTTTACAAGCGCACACACCTAAAGCACATGCACAGAAAACAAGCTGTCACAGCATGTGTACTAAACTGAATTATCTTATTGCGTGTAAAGTGTCAAAAAAATCTAGGTTCACATAAACAGGCTTTGTCTTAAGTGAATATATCTGGGAAAAAATTGTGTATGTTAATCAGTATATTGGATCCATGCATTACTGTAGTTCTATAGTAGAATCAGTATACGTTTTATTCATACAGTGAAGAATTATTTTTTCATTTGATTATTCAGTTCCTTACTTGAATGCTGCTTTTAGGTATACCTACTGTACATGGACAATTTAAAGCAGTTTATTTCATTTGCATCTTTCTTTTATTGTATTTGTCTTCATTTTTTTTCAATGCTGATGAAATAATTGCCTTCTGCAATAAAAAAAAAAAAAACATGATTCAAGAAAAAAAACAATTTAAAATAAATGTTATTTACAAAGATGGATGTGTTATATAGTGCAAGAATACAGATGCAATATTGCAACAACATTTTTAGTTTTGTGCAAAAGATAAACAACAAGCTCAAATTATTTTACCAAATAATAATAATAATATTTACAAACAAACTTCTTGGTTAGTGAAGCACATACAATGTTGTGTATGTGCACGTTGTCACCATTCTGTTCTGTTCATGGACTTTCTGTTTGTTGTCACTCCTGTCTCGTGTTCCCTGTTCCACATTGCCGCCACTCATCAGTCACCATGGACACTAACGATCTTCACAGCTTTTCTGTCATTTACCTTTGTGTATTTAAGTTCCAGTTCAGTTCATTGTCCGGTATTGTCAATGTTCCATGTCTTTGCTGTCGCCTGTCTGCCTGTCTTGGATTTATATGAAACTTTGTTGTATTGAACTTGAATCTTCTGCCTTCATCTGAATCCCTGCAAGTACGTGACAGAATACTGGACCAGAAAGAAAATGGAATGCGCAAGGAAGTTTGCAGCGATTTTGTTTGTTTTGCCACAGAGTTTTTCCACCTCGCCGTCTCCTGCCCCTACAACGACGAGATCCTATAGGTCACTGTTCTGGATCGGGGTGAACTACCATCACCCTGTGGACCTCCCAGACACCTCTGGACTGAGCTGGAGAGAGGCTATCATCCGGTGTCTGGAGAGCGCCGCGTCCCTGTTCAGAACACAGCCAGACCCAGAGCCGGAATCACCGCGGAGTACTCGTGCGAGCCACCCGCAGACTGAGAGTTACCACCCGCCATGACACATAAGCCAGAGCATGAGACTAAGAGGACAGGCAACCCTCGCCCCGGATGTGGAACTTCATCAAACGTCTGACCAGGGGTGTGAGCCCACGACATCAGCGGACGATGGAGAAATGACTACTGAGAGTGAGGACTGGTTGATCGACTTCAGCGAGGAAATAACTTACGGGCCGTCCGTTGCACTCAGTCCCTCCACCCTATACGGCTGCAGTGGGTTCCTCCTTCCCCTCGGCATCACCTCTGTCCTCTGTCACACCGGCTCCGCCTCAGCCCTCGGGTACTCTGGCTCCGCCTACGTCGATCATCGCCGCGACTTCACAGAGGTCTCCTGAGCCAGTGATATCGCGGGAGTTCTTCGCCTCTCTGTCTGCGCCCTTGGATTCATCTGCCGAGTCTCCGTCGGTCATTTCAGGTCGAGTCCGAGTCTGAAGTCTGTTAAAATGTGACTCAAGTGCGACTCGAGTCCGAGTCTCTAACTCGAGTGCCCATTTCTGGTACAATGTAAGTGAATGGGATCAAATTTTTAAGGCCATAGAGTCAAGCCATCAAACATTGAACTGGACTAGATCCAAAAAGCAACAGTATGAAAACAAAGAGGTCTGAGACCACATTCCTACTTAAGTGGACCAAAAAAGGATCTGAGTCCTGTTTCAGGGACAGTGTGAACGTAAAGAGAACTGGGTCCTTTTTCACTTGGTTAACCTCTTGGTCCACATAAAGGGGTCTGAGTTTGGTTCTTTTAAAGAGGACCCAAGTGTGAAAACACCCTTAATGGACCTTGACCACCACTAGAAGTCCCTGACATCAGGCCGTGTGACAAGTTGGTTGAGGTACCTATCTTTCTTGTTGCATTTATGGCTTATTACTGAAGTTTTTTGTTCACCGTCCTAGGCCGTTCCTGACATGTACCATCTTTTACAACTATACTGAATACTTGGAGTTTAGACCCCAAACCAATTGCACCGTCAACTGTCATTTTAAAGCAGACTACCCAATTTAAATAACTCAAATCCTTAATCACATCGGATGGCACCGTCTGGGCAAAATTCAAAGGGGCATGGCTCAAATTGAGACAGGTCACTGGACTCCTCTGCAATAAAAACATGTCTGATATGGGGCAGAGTGCTGGCCCACCCCAAAGAAGTACAAGCCTCAATGCCATGGAGATGAGGATTCTCTGGTGGACACTCGGCCTGCCCGTCTTGACCATGTAATGAATGAGGATGTCAGACAAAGACTTGGAGTTGCTTCGATTGTTGAGAAGATGAGAGAACACCTCTGATAGTATGGACATGTTATGCGCAGTAATTAGAACTCTGTTGTGACAGAGAAAATTGGGGGTAGCCAGAGCCAAACTCCCATGGCAAGGCCACGGAGGCCAATCCTCCCTCCCTGGGCCCCTGAACTGCCTGCACCTCCTTGGGTCCCAGAGCTAGCCTGGCTTCCTGTATTGGCGATACCGTCCAGGAGGCTCCCTGTCCCACCTAAGCCACCAAGGCCACCACCTTCGTCAGCCTCCTGGGCGCCCACCCTCCCTTCACTGCTGGACTTTTTAAGGCGTGAGGACGTGACTTCTGGGAGGGGGGTGTACCGTCACATATTTAGTTTGTTTGATATCTGTTTTTCTGTTCTGGCCTGAGTTTCTTTGTTAATCTTCTAGTCCAGGGGTGCCCAAACTTGGCCCTGGAATGCCACTGTCTTGCAGAGTTTAGCTCTGACTTACCACAACACACCTGCCTGGAAGTCTCCTGTATGCCTAAAAACCTTAATTAGCTGGTTCAGGTGGGTTTAATTTGGGTTGGAGCTAAACTCTGCAGGACAGTGGCCCTCCAGGAGCAGGATTGGACACCTCTCTTTTAGTCAGTTAATTTGTTCAGTTCTCTTCCATTCTCTCCCTGTTTGTTTCTATGTTTACTAACTGATTAGGTTCATCAGTTTAGTTGTGTCTAGTTAGTTTCTCCCTTTGTCTGCTGTGTATAAGCCCTAAGTTTGCTTTGGTAATGTCTGCGTGTAACGTGGTTGTGTTTCTCCTCTGTATTATCCTGATTATTTTGTTTATTATTCAATTAAAAGCCTATTTTGTTTATCTTCAGCCACCACCCCAGGACATATATGTCGTCACCTTGAAATTATAAGGTTCTCTCTGAATTTTTGTCAAAATTGAGTTATTCACATATTCTTATTCTGTGACAAATTATTTACATTATGTGATGTTGTGTACATTTTGGGACTTTTATTTTTTGAAAACAAATAGGTTCTATCTACAAAGGAGTATGGAATGCAAAAACTTTGAAGGTCAATATCTCAAAACTGCACTTTAAATAAATGACACAGTTGTTTCACTTTTTTTTCAGTGTATTTTTATTAACATTTATTTGTAATGTGCCATTACTTTCAATGATATCCCCCTCAATTCATATCATTTGTGTACCTTGCAGGTAAAGCTGCTTCAAACATTCACCCAGACCCTGAGCATGAGTCAAGTGTTGTGTTTAGTAGTGAACACTTTAACCTTGTTCACAAGGATTCAGTCCAGTCTCATGGGAATCAGAGAGACCTGAACAGATGGGGGAGGGCTGCCTTCGTCAGAGAGAGTCCTCTGGGAGGCAGATTGCTGAAGCCTGACAACGGTGGGGGAGGGATGTTGTTTATATGTGTGTGTGTGTAAGGAGACTGAGAGAAAGAGTGGAAGGCTGCTGACGCAATGAGACTCATTGTGGGGTGTGTGTGACGTCCAGACAGCCATGTAAATCATGAGAGCAGTGAAGAGGCTGGCTCCAGCCTAACTGCCCAGTCAAGCGTGGCCTTTCACAGGCAGAGCTCTGAAGCACAGGAATACTTTCTCCACTACGGATAAACAGATGATAGATTGAATTCAGAAGTATAGACACAGAACACCACTCTACAACACAGAAAGCTGAACATTTTCATCATCATTTACACTAAAATGTACATTTATGCATCCATGTACATTTATCAATTCTACAAACCAACATTTGATTTCAAACTAGCCAGTGACAGCTAAATCTGCAACCATTTTTGTGCACTGTTGATTTTTTATTAAATTTTTTTTAAATTGCTAAACAAGGAAAATCAAAACAAATCGGTGTTTAAAACTACAGTCGGACAGTCCCAATATTTTGTTAACAGGGTTGCAAAAATTGTAAACCTCATATTAAAGAAAATAAACCAGGTTATATATAATATTTAGTTTGACCAGAAAATGTTGTCCATCCACCTCAGAAGAAGGATAGGCACATTCTGTGACATTCTGTATTCCTGTAGAGCATGGCACTAGCAATGCTAAGGTCATGGGTTCTATTCCCTGGGAAAGTAAAAAATTGAAAAAATGAATGCCTTGAATGTAATGTAAGTTGCTTTGTATAAAAGTGTCTGTCAAATGTATACAAATTAAGTGGCATTTACTGCTACAAAATTAAAATAAATTTAACTTAGGTGTGTTCCACTTGAAGCGGCACTGCGCAGGCCGATCGGTGTATGACATCAAAGAACCGCAAGAGATCAGACGGCTCCGTATCCTTCCGAATCGCTCTCAGGGAACTTTGATGTCATACACCGATCGATCTGCGCAGCACCACTTCAAGTTGAATAGACCTTTTAGTGCCTTAGATTAAACATAAATTTGTCTTACTTACTGGTTTTCACTCTGTTAATTTATTTACTTTTAAAAATAGTGTTTAAAGTCCCACTGTAGTCAATAATTTTATACCTTAAAACTCTTCTTTGATCACCAAAATGACATATTTAAAAAAATTTCCTTGTGAAAATTGTTTCTTCATGCCTTAAAATAGCTTGAATGTTAAATCTACACTCTTGATTCATTCAGTATACCCGGATCCATGAATATGCAAATTAGTCTCCACCTCCACTCAATCGCACAAGCTCAGATTACCTGATCCACTCTGTCAACTTTACTGTAGTAAATGCTGCCCTATAGCAAGTGGAAATACTGGGTTAGTTCAGCCATATATTTTTGAACCAGAAACTGATTCAGAAGAAGTGGAAGAGTGAATTATACAGGGTCGTCATCTACAAGTCGGTCTACAACGCATTAGAATGGTAATGCGTTTTATGTATTGCTTTCTACAACGTTGGACACATGCTTGACTATGTTATCAAACAGCTAATAATGTGTTGCTAATGTTACACAAACTATGTTCCCGTTCGCCATCTCAGTCAGACAGCTGCCTTCTAAAAATCAGTATCCTTAGAAATGCTTTGAACAACTTAGATCGTCAGTGGAGAAAGGCATATACTGTAGTTCATCATAACATCATAATATACATATTTCACCCGCTATATTGCTAAATGTATTAGATTTTTCATATCTTCAGAAAAATATACCGGGATAACCTGGCTTCTCTTGAGAGACCCCCCCCCCCCTTCACAGCATAGTTAATGATATGCTAACGCCCGTCTGCACATTGACAGGATTGGCTAAAACCTATTTGTAACGTAGAGAACCAGGGTGATTTCAAACTGTGTTTTTGAGACCATCTTCAGTTCACGGCAGTTTTAAGAGGAACTTAAAGAAACTTAGCAATGGTATCAGTGGAGAAAGGCATATACTGTAGTTCATCATAACATCATAATATACATATTTCACCCGTTATATTGCTAAATGGTTTGTCTTAAAGCACATTAAAAACGCCAGATAGACATATAAACAATGTTAGAAACTTTATTTTCACCACAGGGGGTGTTTAAGAAAAATTATTTTTGTAGTGTGACAGCAGATAAGGCACTGCTACAATTCCGTCATCACCCCAACAGCTGCTCAACTGCTGCCTGTTTTTCAGTCGGGTGGAATAATGTTGCCTTGGAAACAGTTAACATGGCAATTAATATTTTGTCAAGCTGCCACTGTGCTGATTCTTCCAAGACAGTTTGGGTAACTGACTAAGGACTGTTTCACATTGCATATTTTAGTACCCATATTAACAGGTTACAGTATTCACAGAACCCACTTGAGCAGTGTGGTGCTACAGTGTAGCTTTAACTATTTTTGCTAAACTCAACAGAAAATATGAAGATGTAAATCTTTTCCCACCTTCCAAATAAAAGAACCAATCACCAATTTGCAAAGTCATTGGTTTGTATACATGACAGTTCTTGATTTTTGATGACAACATCAATGCAGCTGCTGTTAGAAACTCCAGATACTATAGAAACAGCCTTTACTGTCAAGAAACATACAGTACGCACAGTCTTTGCTCTAACTGCACATGCATATTATCTGGACCAACCTGAAATATACAATTCCCTTTAAAGCGAACTCAACGCTGCGTCAGAACTCTGACTCCTGCATGATTGCATCTTAAGCATGTGTAGAATCACTCCAATCTCATTGGTGTAACTTCACCCCGTGATGCGTGGTGGCATACCGCGGAAGCTTAAAGGATACCCGGACCAAACAATGTCAGCTTCTCTGCCTTCAGTAACCACTATTTGTTCCTCTGCCTATTTGGTGTTATCTGGTCTAGTCTGCTTGGGATCGAAGCATGCACAGTCTCTCGAGGGGGCTGACTGTGTTTATTATGAACAACTTCCACTCAGGATGCTCTGCTCCTGCCTGGCCCTCTTCGAGGAGGGTGGCCAGGCTTGTGCCCCTCATGGTTCGGGTCCCGCATCTGCTTAGGCAACGCAGCAGCTCAGGTCATAAGGGTCGCAAATGGAGCTGGCAAAGGAGCTTGAGATAGGTCTGTCCCTTTCTCAGCTTTTACCTGTTGGTTCCAGTGCTTTCACTTGGGAACCAGAAGCACATTCTGCAGTTTCTTCTGCCCCAAGAGGTCCTGGAATAAGCTGTTTTCTGCCCGTGTCTTTAGCCCTATGGTCTCCAACTGCTCTTCAATCATGGGGCTAAATTTGCATGGGTATGGGGTGATGGCCAGGGTTGAAGAGTCTGCATCGTCTCTTAACCATCTGGGGTCTGAGGTGTTTTCTGGGCCTTGGAGATGTACATGTCTGGGACATTTGTGCTTATTTCAGTTACATTTTTATGTCTAAAGTG
>RJVU01057109.1:440990-466978 GCA_003731715.1 Anabarilius grahami | reverse complement strand
AACTGTTCACAATTCCAAGCCGTACGTACAGCAATTACCCGAGCCGGGGCGGGTAAAGCCGAGGGAGTTGAGCCCAGCTCTGGTGGAACAGATTAACCTACTACTACTGTATGCTGTGCTATTTCCATACCAACCCAACCCCCACAGAGTACTCAAGGCAAGAACTACCAACATAACGACACAGGAAGTTCTCAAACCCAGCAGGGCAGCCGTTCCCAACCTGAGCGATAGCAAGCAAATGAACATTTCCATTTTGTAATTATCAGGCCATCTAAGATGACTGACCATTCTGACCTCAATTAAGAAGGTTGTAAGTGTAATTTAAATGTAATCAAGTTTAAACCTGCAGTGTTCAGGCAGCGAAGAGGGAAACAACATTTTGTGCTGTTTTATAAGGTTGGCTTTAACGCACATCAGGAAATCAGTGCTGTGGTTAGTAGTTATTTCGACAGTTATTTCGTAGTTATTTTTTAGTTGAACAATTGACATTCAGGTTAATTTAGAAACAACTGGAACGTTTAATTCTTTATGTAGAATGTGGCTTAATGAATATCGTGTTCCATGTTCTTCACTACAATAAGGAGCATATGAGCAAACACTACATTTGAGCTGGAATTTTGATGTCACCTTTTTGAATCATATAAAGACAGCAGTTTCTTCCTCATTCCATGGAACAAGGGAGGAATGTCTACAGTGAATATTCATCAGTATCTGTGTAAAAAAAAAAAAAAACTATAAGGCAGTTTTACAGTTCAGACTCATCAGCAGGGAGCACAGGCTCAGCATTTAGCAAGGGAGGCTACAAAACATTCCACCATTTTCCAGTTTATCTAACACAGAAATATTCCTGTAAGCATCAAGACATATTCTATATGCAAGACACTCATTTTGGGTCTAATTCAGTCATATTTAGAAAAAAAAAGGTTTACTGTAAGCAGTCATTTTTAAAATTGTGAATAGTTGTAGAAAAAAAAAAAAAAACGATCAAAGGGACAGTGTAACACTGCACACAAAGAATGTTTCATACCCAACCGCTACCACCTCACCACCCCCTTAGTATTTCAAATATCATTAAGAGCTACTGGAAAATCGACCCGTTTTGAAGTACCAGCCTTCAATTCCCACATAACACTCATTCAAACATCTTTTATCACAAGTCTTGGGGTTAGTTTGAGAAAAGGCAAGTTTCTATCACCACAGAGCATGTTTGATTTTTGGTAGGTGTCATACATAAATACATTTCTAAATGCTATTGATTCTAGTTGCCCCTGAGGAGGCAAAGCAGTTTCTGCAAAGTTCCAAGCAGACTTCTTTTTCCACCATGTGAAGTTACATTCAACCGTGGGACTCTCAGTCACCATTAATCCAGGATGACCAATGGGACAAGACAAGGCCTGCTCACCAAAGCCACACTTGTGCCCAGTTCTTCAAAGACTGAAGACCATCCATAAGTCTTTTCCCTCATTGAAAGCAAACAGTGTGCACTACAACATGCATAGCACAGCTTCACAGATACAGAGAACCTGGTTGTTTTAGCCTTTCTCGTCTTGCTTTTTCTTGATGACAGTCTTTCTTTGATTTAAGGACCAGAAGCAGAATTTTAGCAGCTGACAGTGCTTGGTTGCTGCTTGCACACAAAGTCCGAGATGAAATCAAACTCGTTTTGTCCAAGGAAAAGCTCAGGCAGCTCTTGAACACGGTCCAGCCCGAGCTCCAACACCAAGGATGTCAGAACCTCCTCATCAATCAAGTCCATGTCCATGACATTGAGGCCCAACGCTGGCCCGCCCATCCCCATCTGCATGCCTGCCAACTGAGCAGGACCCATTCTGTGCTGGACATTTCCCATGTGATGCCCATTCATGGGACCGTGAGGGTGCCCGTGGTACTGGGTATTGAGTTTCTGAAGATGCATGCTCGCCATAAGCTGCTGAGATGCTGTAAGGCCTCCTCCACCCATATACTGCTGTGGGTGTTGGTTCTGGGGGTGCATATGATGGTGCTGGGTTTGAGGGTGACCTTGCGGTTGCTGATTCGGACCTCCGTACATCATACTGGCTTGCTGCATTTGGTGAGGGTGTCCACCACTTATCTGGCCGTTGACCTGACCGTTCATGACGCCATTCATCACATTCCTCTGCCTCATGGCCGCTTCCATGGAGCTCTGGGGCCCCCTGCTGTAGTGCATGAGCTGCCCATTGGGAAGGGTCCGCAGACTGGGCTGGTGTCCGTGTACTGAAGGGCCGTTCATTCCCATGCGATACCCATGCAGGCCTCCACCAGCAGAGCCGTGGGTCATTGGCATCATCATGTGTTCAGCCATGCCTTTTCAACTGCAGAGATATGAGAAGAATAGCAAATATTCAAGCAAGTTCTCTTTATAAGCTGATAAACACTTTCAGTTTCTTGAAAACCATCAGTAGAAAACATCTGTGGCACAAACCAATATTATTTGGCTAAACAATTTCGGTTTTGAAGACCAGTCTCACATGCTTGTCAATCAATTGCAATTGACTTTCACTGATTGCAGTCAGTCCACTGCACAAAAAAAATAAAAATAAAAATAAATAATTTTCTTAATCAGTATCGGTGATTCGTTTTCAGAAAATCTCTCTTAAATAAAGTTTATTTTTCTTACCTGATTGACAAATTTTTTTTTTTTTTATGTTTTATGCTTAATTCAACACAATTTAGTGAGGGCTATGGTTACAAGTAAGCAAATGTGTCTTGTTTTACGGATATTTAAATTATATTAAATTAAGATTCAAATACTGGTTAAAAAAAAATGGTTTACCCCCACATGTCCTACATATTTTGATACAGCATCCTATAACCTGGTTGCAAGCTTAAACAAAGCAGATATATTATGACTTGAGCCCTTAGCAGAAGAAATATTGCAGTAAGGAGCATCAAAGAGCCGCCAGCAGGATCAAAACAATAACAGGCAGGGAGGTGGACAAAGTGTTCAGCAAACAAAGCCAACCTACTGTGAGCAAGAGATAATGATAAAATGCATGATTGATTGGATCTACTCATATGACAGGGTAGTGTTTAGAGTTTTGAAAATATATTATTATATTAAACTGAATTGGAAAGTGCAATGCAATTATAATAAGTATTAATCTGGAGGCATATCAGTTGGTATACTCTCTAGTCAAAGCAAATATATAATCATAACATTTTGAAATAAGAGATATAATGAATTCATCTTCCCAATTCATTCAGTTGATGGCATGGAGATTTTTTTTTTTTTGTCATTGTCAAACCCACAGTCCTGTTCATTGTCAGTAAATGTTCTGTTTAGTGTTGTTGTCTGTCCTCCCTTAAAATCAATAGCTTCAGGAGTGGATCAGAACATGTTTAACAATTACTAACATGTTTTTAGAAGTGCACAGTTATGTCATAACATAGGATGGAAATAAGAGATAAAGAACAATGTCGTATGGGGTCTATAGGGCACCTCTCTCTCCCTCTCTCTGTGTCTGTCTACATAAAACAAAGAATTTCTCCTCTTCTTTCTACTAAGATTAAATCTGTCTTTAAATAAAATATATGCTACAGACTTTCACAATCCCTGTCAGACCACAGGGAAACTTTCATTAAACACCAGCATGTAGATGACTGAATTTACAGTGTATTTAGTGTATTTAAAAGTTGAAACGTCTCCTACACTCATGAGATTTAATGTTCAGTTGAAGCTCTGCATAGCAATACTGCTCATATTTAAAAAAAAAAGAATATTTAAATACTGACAGTAAAGTATTATACGTATTATATTACCAATGATATATTCCTATGCATACTGCGCATTATTTTCTGATAAGAACAAAAGTCATACTAGAGTAACACATTTTGAGTTCTAAGAACACTTAAAAACCAGAACAGAAATAAGAACACACTTAACCTATCCAACCATATGTTCAACAATGCAGATATCTAAATATCGCGAATATACGCTGATTTCATAGATTACAAAAGGACAAAAGGTCCAGTCTTCTCGATATCACAGCTATCTCTATATAAAAAGCACATACCGTCAAATAAATCCTGTTCTTGTAAAGATGCTCTTTCGTGCTATCAGTCTCTGTAAAGCAGCGCAGGTATCTCCAGTGGCTGTACTCAGAACTGAACAAGCTGCTGCTGCTGAGCGCTTTCTGGGTCAGCACAAGGATTACACGCACATACATAAAGACGACCAGTGAGAGGGGCGGAGCAACGTAAATCCCGCCTCTCCTTTTCTGTGATTGGCTCTTATTCTAATCACAGACGTCACTGGCCAATTACTCACATGGCCTTCAGTTTAATGTGCACTGGCAAAACTCTTCAGCAAACTAAAACACAACGCATAAGTGCTGCTTGTTTGTTGTTTAAAAATGTAATTCATTTTTTTTTTTAAACTTGATGTTGTTAGTCTTAAATGGAAACCTGTTGATCAGGAAGTTCACTGATCAATTTATCCACCTCATTTCAGACAGGAACTTTTGGTTTGACCTCTTTTATTTTCATCTGTATGGCATTCTTATCTAATGCACCTCAACAGAAAATGGACATAAAGCAGGTCGCAGCCTTTTATCTCTTATGTAAATTGCATATTTACCATTTTAAAGCGAGAGACAGACTGCAAACAGAAGAAAGAAAACCTCCTGCTGGCGTAAAGCATGTGCAATTGATTGACACTAGCAGTGTTGTACTGCCTGACCATACATATATCCTCACACATTTATTTACACTTTTCTATGAACTATATGTATTACATTTCCTGTGATCTTCAAAACCTTTTGATCTAAAGGGATTGTATGTAAATGCATGACAAAAATAAATTGTCTATATGAATATATTCATTAAAAAAAGTTTTAATTACATTTGTGGATGAATTGGAGCTGGTAGCCAGTATACATGTGATCTCATTCAATACTGTTCAAAATGCATACCATCTAGATAAATGGTGCCATCTTTGAAGAACCACAAATATAAGATTAATATAAGTGTGTTGAATACTCACTCTACAAACACTTTCACATAAATGGATTCAAAACAGTTAAGAGTCATGCAGAAAACTCTTGACAAATTGAAATGCCTCTATTTCCTCACTCCTCCATTTCTAGAAAAGAATGTGGTGACCAGTGTATAATCTCTCTCTCTCTCTCTCCATTCTCCTGTTCTTGTATTGTTTCCTTTGTCAGTGTGTAAATTAAGCCTGAATCAGCCTTGAACAGATTAAACAGTGTGTTCAAATGACTTTAACTTTGCACAGAACCTTTCATCATAGCCTAATGTGCCCTAAAAAAAGACCAATAATCAATTGTTAAAGGACAGAATTTGTGATTATGTGTGTTTAATAAGACAAGCATCTCTGTTACTATTTCTAATGCTTGGGCCTTTGAACGATTTGAATGATTAAATCTGCTCTGTTTAACTCATCCTTTGCTGTTTGGCTACAGACATGAATACATCAAAATGTGCAGTTTTTTGAACAGGTGTTCTTTTACTTTTCTAAAAATAAGATTTATGATTTTCAGTTTGCCAAATAAGCTTATAGACTTGTATTGAAGGAGTCATATCTAGGGAACAGAATATCATAGATGGGCTCCTATGACTTGGGCCAGTAACTAATCATAGTAAACAACCTATCAACTGCATAGCAATGTGGCTACTCCCTACAACACCCAGGACCAGTGAATTTTGCATGGGTCACCACCTTTCTTTCTCATAAAAGAACATTTTGAGAACATTTTGTCCTAACGTTGTTACTTGTATGTAGGTGTTCAGTGCTAGACCCAATTTCTTTTAAAATTCCTTGCAGTGTGTCAAAATGTGTCAAGAGCGAAAGGCCTAACTAATGCAATAACAAGATAAAATTAGTCTGTCTTCTCAATCTGGATATATTTTACATCAGAGTATGCAGAGGACCATAATGGCCCATTTAGAGTGCACAGTTTTATTCACATGAAAGTATTCTGAGAAATAGCCTATTAAAAAAAGAACATTTGAAAATTGCATAATATTTAAAAGTGAAGTGTACAATTTTTCTGCAACTATTGATGCCAAATGGAATTGCAAAAATGATATTTTCTCTCAAAAATGAAAGAATGTCGGATACCTGAAAAATGTCTCATGAGCAGTATGCTGCTATTGTTTTGACAACAATTCTTTGAAAGTAACATTCCAAATGTTTGGTAATGCTGACATTAGACATATCTTGACTAAAGTATGCAGTTTCCTGTGAAATCATTCTGGACAGATCTACAACATTTTTTTAATTTAGGGTAAGCCAAAAACATGGATTGGAAGATGGAATAATGGCATTTATCTGTACAGATCACATCTTTATATCACTCTTTCTTACTCTCACACTCATGCCATTTCATTCAGTTCAATCACGAGTCATTAAGTTTCAACATGATTAATAAAGTTATTCCAAAACAATTACAGGCTAAGACTAACAAAATGTCATTGGGAAGGTAATTACAATGAACAGGTTCAATTTGTGACTAGTTCTCCATTTGACCTTCAGAGGGAGAATGAAAGCATTGGTAAAAAGGTCACAGCGATGGACGGTCTCTTCTGACGCGTGTGGCAACACTGCAAATTATCCGTAGCAATTTGCAGGTGGTGTGTGCAGAGCATTTCCATAACAGTGCCTATATTTTCCTTTTCTCAGTCTCTCCCTCTGACATTTCATAATAAAAGTATCATGAATATTTTCACAGCTGTTTGGTTGTGTGTTTATATTGGTGTTTAGCACCCACACTCACAGGTCAGTACTGAAACCCACTGAGATGGACGTGGAGAAGAGAGCGCTATGGAAACAAAGATAAATCAGTTTTTTTTTTTCATGGAATAGGTTTGCCTATTGTGGTTTTTGAAAGTGGGGTTGCAAAAAAGGGAAAGCTTTTCAGTAACATTTCAAAGGGAGAAACATTCCTTTTAAGGGAAATTACACCCTAGAGAAAGCTCTGATGGAGCGTTTGATAGATGGAAATGTGTAACATAGAAGTCTGATATTCTCATTGATCAAAGGTTGGTTATGTCAGACTGTTTTGCAGCAAAAGTGTAAGATGCGTAAGATCCGCTTTGACACTGGTTAAGTTTGAAATCAAATGTGAATACAGCAAACTGGATTTCCAAAAGTACAACCTTACTCACCTGTCTGAAATTCTCATTTATCAATGGATGCTTACATTAGATTGTGTTTTAGTACAATTAGCACTTTCTAGAAAGGAATGCATAAGATCTGCTTTGACAACACTTCAATTTATAATCAAGTGTAAATATAGCAAACTGGATTTCCAAGCACAACTGTATACATGTGTTTGCAATTCTCATTGGTCAAAAAATATTTACTTCAGAATGTGTTGCAGCAAAAGTTAACATTTGATAGATAGGAATGCATAAGATCCGCTTTGAAACCGGTTTAGTTTGTAATCAAGTGTGAAAGCAAACTGGATTTTGGAAAGTACAACCGTACTCACCTGTCTGAAATGGATGCTTACATCAGACTGGGTTTCAGAAAAAGTTAAAATTTTCACAACTTGATGGTTAATGGGGCACCACTTTCGCAAACCCTTGAGTTTTTACTCTACATCTTTGTTACTCAAAAGTATTTGCAGAATTTACTTTCTTGGCATAAATGGTAATGTATGGTACCAAAAGGCCCAAAACATATTCTTGAACACAGCACTTCTAGTTATGCTAGCTCAACTGCACAAATCAATAGCCGTGTTTCCATTATTGGGCCAAAAGTGAACCTACTAGTGCCTACAAACGCATTTCCACTGTCACTTCTGGGGCTTGATGGGGCCTCCTTGGGGCCTCCTCGGGGCCAACGGCTTTTTTTGGCCTGCCGAATCCCTTGGTCTGAAGTGGGACAACTGGGGTTTGATAAGTGGTTACGAACAAAGGAGAGGGTCAACGCTTCTGCTCATTTCCCATGTTTTCACATCAGGCTACCCTCTAACTTTAACATTTAAGACAAAATTCCCCTGGTTTCACAGACAAAGCTTAAGCCCAGTCCCAGACTAAAATGCATCATTGAGCTGTTTTAACTGAAAGCAACTTTCACTGACATATCTTAAAACATGTCAATGCCTTTGTTGATACCCGACATCTGCATATGTCATAAATTACATATAGTCCTGCTAACTCATATAACTCCTGTTTTCTGTCTGTGAGCTCCCTCTGTTGCTCTAGTGGAAAGGCTAACAGTATAGTGAGACAGGAATGATCACTCAAACCTCCTCAGATCATATAATTTCATGGCAAATAAATAAAAATGATCATTCTTTCTAAAGAAATGTAACATAAACGATAATGATATTTTATCAATAATTTTCTAAAGGTGTAAGCCTTAAATAAATGGATGCAGGCCTGACTGAATAAGTATGCGTTTTCTCTTTTTAATGTGAAATATTTATAAATAAGGTTTGATTCAGCAATGATTAATGTGCACTCCTGACACAAATTAATAAATTAGTGTCACTGTAACATTTTTGGTGAAGTATCGATGCTGGAGTCTCTGAAGACCAAACGTCCACTTATTCTTTTATGTTCATTTTGCAATATAGTTTTCAGTCAGCTAGTTTCCCCATGCTGGTGAAATGGTGGGGTTGTGTGGCAGGTTTTAGGGTAGCACTGCAAGGTTACTGGCACGCAGCTTGATTCTGGCCTCGGTACTTGAGGTCCAAGGCTATTGGCCCCACCCACTATGTTGTTAGCCCTGAATCGCACTGGCCCAACAGTGGAAAAACTAACACTAGCGTAAATAAACTAGCATATTATGAAATGTGTCAGAGGTGCTTTAATAGGTATACTCTAGCAGGTATTAGCATAAACAGTCTTTTTGTCAGTTTTCTTTTCAAAACAACTAATGTCAGGTTAACTATATGTCAGTTTGAAGAGGAACGTGCTGAGCAAGATAAATTGTATAAACATGTTTATAGCTATTGTAGTTACCTGAACAACAACCAATCTGGTATGTAAACTTAAATTATGTTTCTATAAATTATGCTAGTATTTTGTGGTAATATGGGTAATTGTTGATTTTCATATTCAGCTTAGTTTTGACCAAAGTATGGGATAACAGGTTGAGCTAGCCAATTTGAACATACTCATATTCGGCTAGTTAACACATGCACACACACCAGCCTACATTATCTCCAGTGCATGCTGCGTTGTGTACAAAGATCTCTCCACACCCCATGTCTTTATCTGTATGGGGGTGGAGTCTCTCACCTGTGGCTTCAGGTAACCAGGATCAGGCCATGTTTGTGCTAGACTGCTCGCTTGATCGTGTGTGTCCATGTTTGTGTTTTTTTATAAATGTTTATGCCTGTTGTGTGTGTGACTCATCATATGCATTTGATTGCAAGTGTGTGTGCAAATGTGGTTCGTTTATGATTAGGAGAGAGGACGAAAAGGAAAAAGACAGAAAAAGGGAATGAAAAGCAAGGGGGAGGGGTGATGCGCTGCATGCCTGTGTCTCGTGGTGTTAAAGTCATGTTTTGCTTCACTTGTTCCATTTGGCAGTCGTTGACCCCTCCCCCCCATGAGTCTACCTTCCCAAGACCGGCCTCCAAACTCCTGACTATCCAGTGCTTGATGAAGCTTATGCAGTGCCTAGGACAGTTCAACCAAAAATGAAGTTATAATTTACTTAACATCAGGTGAATACAAAATCAGACATTAGGCACAATGTTGGCATTGATCTTTTCTAAGCAGTCTTATTTTTAAAAAAGAAAAAGAAAAAAAATAAAATAATAAAAAAGCACAGAAGTAGTCAATAGGGCTTGAGCACTATATTACAAGTCTTTTTTAAGCTATACAATAACATTGTGTGAGGAACAGGCCCAAATTTAAGTTTCTATTTGCAGAAAATATTTACTTACCCTGCTGAAAAATTCAGTATTGCTGGTTACCAGAATAATGTATGTTTTGCATGCTGGGACGAGCATGGGATGCTGGTTTGCTGGTTTACAGCTATACCGGCACTATACCAGCTCTAATCAGCATAAACCTGTCTGGACCAACAAGGAATTCATGCTGGTTTATGCTGGAATTTTTAGCAGGGTCTTCAGCAGCTATTCAAATTTGGCACTAAAAATCTGGAAGGTATGGTTTGATATCAGTGAAATCAAACAACACTGGCTCTTGTAACCAGTCATGATGTGGCAAGTTAAGTACATAGAAGTGCAAATTAAATTTTAGAGCTACAGTGAATGAGAACAATTTCTGTGAATAAAGGCTTGAGGCCACAATGTACTTCAAGTGAAATTGAAGAACAAACTGGTTTAATGTCATTTCAAATAAAATAAAATAAAAAAAAGTTCCTTTCTAGAGTTCAAAACAGTTTGTCAAAGTGAACATTCAAGAAAATTTCAACATCTATTTGGAAATTCTTTTGTGTTCCAGAGAACAGGAAATATGTTGTAGGTGGAATAACATGAGGATGAGTAAATGATGACAGAATTTTACTATCTCTTTAAAAAAAAAACTTAATGCAGCCATGTGAGCTCAACATGCTCATCCGAAAGCAATTCCAACCAAAACATTAAAATGACACACTACACACCACTTATATATCACATAACCACCCATTCTACAGGGTGATTTGTATGACAACAAATGCTAATCTACAATGACAACCCATGCAATCTAAGTTTGGTTGACTTTGGGTGAGTTTGGTTGGGTTGTAAAACACTCACAGATGTTGTGGTTGTCCATGCGTAGGGAACTGCACATACATTCAGCATATAAAGTGTAAAGCCTTAAAGATAACATGGGATAAAAACTGACTTTATGTACTTTTTGAATTCACGCTGATATTTTGTATTATTTTTACTATGAAGGAAGCATCATTGCACTTTATTCCGAAGAAAAAGTTTGTTTTCATAATTTTCCACCACAATTAAATAATTTGTATTGAAACTTTTGTTTTTGGCTGAGATTAAAAAGTGCTTGATGTTACTTTTTTTGTAGGTTTATTAAGGTTCATCATTATAAGTTCTTCATATGTGTCTTGGTTTCTCTCTTTGAAGTTCTCACAAGAGGGCTTAATGTGAAATATGGGTGAAAAGTCATGTGAAAAGGAGGCTATGGCTCTACATCTCCATGGCGAGCTGATTGCACTGTCAATGCGATAATGTCCACCTATGATGGCTTTAATTTGACTTGAATGGGCCAAACTTGTTGAAATGGATTGACTAATTACACAGTAAACAACTCACCCCCTCAGACATCACTTTTGTTCAGAATCTAAATTAATTTGAAATGATTTGAAACATGATATAATCTTTGAGTGAGCCAGTTTTTAGTGACCATTCAGTTCATTTAAAGGTGCCCTAGAAAATGTTTTTAAAAGATGTAATATAAGTCTAAGGTGTCCCCTGAATGTGTCTGTGAAGTTTAAGCTCAAAATACCCCATAGATTTTTTTTAATTAATTTTTTTAACTGCCTATTTTGGGGCATCATTATAAACGCGCCGATTTATGCTGCGGCCCCTTTAAATTCTCGTGCTCTCCGCCCACAGAGCTCGCGCTTGCCTTAAACAGTGCCTTAACAAAGTTTACACAGCTAATATAACCCTCAAATGGATCTTTACAAAGTGTTCGTCATGCATGCGGCATGCATGTGTCGGATTATGTGAGTATTGTATACTGTTATATTGTTTACATCTGATTCTGAATGAGTTTGAGGCTGTGCTCCGTGGCTAACGGCTAATGCTACACTGTTGGAGAGATTTATAAAGAATGAAGTTGTGTTTATGCATTATACAGACTGCAAGTGTTTAAAAATGAAAATAACGACAGTCTTGTCTCCATGAATACAGTAAGAAACGATGGTAACTTTAACCTCATTTAACAGTACATTAGCAACATGCTAACGAAACATTTAGAAAGACAGTTTACAAATATCACTAAAAATATCATGATATCATGGATCATGTCAGATATTATTGCTCCATCTGCCATTTTTCGCTGTTGTTATTGCTTGATTACCTAGTCTGATGATTCGGCTGTGTGCAGCTCCAGACGTTAATACTGGCTGCCCTTGTCTAATGCCTTTCATAATGTTGGGAACAAGGGCTGGCATATGCAAGTATTGGGGGCGTACATATTAATGATCCCGACTGTTACGTAACAGTCGGTGTTATGTTGAGATTCGCCTGTTCTTCTGAGGTCTTTTAAACAAATGAGATTTATATAAGAAGGAGGAAACAATGGAGTTTGAGACTCACTGTATGTCATTTCCATGTACTGAACTCTTGTTATTTAACTATGCCAAGATAAATTCAATTTTTAATTCGAGGGCACCTTTAAATCAATCCAACACCTCCATGTTGATGCCTGCAGTATTTGCCACAAGAATTATTGAATAGTGATCCGAAAGTTACTGGTTGTTTGTTGAAACCAAGATGAAACATTAATTTTGGGAATAAAAAAAATAATCCAAAATAATTGGATTAGTCCGAACTTTGGACTGGAAGAAACAAACAGAAGGAACTTTGCCTTCTGATTTTAGAAGACATACCACGTGAAGAACATAGATGGTTTACTAAAGAAATAGAGAACGAAATGTCCTTTACAGAACTTACAGTTTTTTTCAACTGCTTACACACATTTTCAAAACTTTGCCTCTTTTTTCAAAACTTTACACACAAATCCAAGAATCGCACACACAAAATGCCCTTACATCTCTTGCAAAATGAAGCACTGCATTCAAAATATCACAAACACACCTCAAAAGCAAACATTTGTCTTATGTGGCAAACACCTTTGCCATAATATTCTATTTTTGGATATATCATATACACACAGTTGTAAACACAAAACCTAAGGCTCTTCTTTCATGAACTCTTATGTACATTTCTGTACAAGATTGAAAGTAATTGGCAGAGAGATGCTGAAAAATGCACGTTAAACATGAAAGCAAGATTGAAACCAAACTATTTATTTTTTACTGTAAGCATTTGTGGTTGTGAATACAGTATTACACAGTACGAAAGAAAATAAATACATCAACCATGTGTAGTTGGACAGAAACAAAGGTTGTGTTTGAAAAAGGAAATCAAGATACTTCCTGTTAGATTTTATGGGTTACATAGAGAATTGTGTGTTGTGTTTTGCAAAAAGTGTTTTATGAAAATGAGTCAAAGGCTGAGAATTATATGGTTTTGCAGATTTGGTGTGTGGATCTGGTGTTTGAGTGTCAGGTTTCAGAAATTGTGTGACAAGTAAGGATTTTTTGTGAAAGCAGTTGAAAAAAACTGTAAAAAGGTTCAAGGCCCAGACAAGACTTGAAATCTTATCTTTAAAGCTGCTTTTCTGAGTTATGCCAATATGTTGGTCTCCTCCATGCAAGTACACTAGTCGTCTCTCCTCGACTCAAAGCAGGTTCTCGTTTCTCCCCCCAGGATCCCATTAGCTATTCATAGCACTCAAGGAATGTGGTTTCCCCACCCCATGATTTGTTTGCTCTTTCTTTTTTCCTCCTTTCTCTCCACCCTGGCTCACGCAGTGTTTGTGCATGTGTGTGTGTGGTTGTGTGTGTCTGTGTGTGTGTGTGCTAAGCACTGGGCAAGACCGGCTCTTGTCCTGGATCTACATCTGGCATTCAGTGTTCATGTAGGTCAGAGGCTGGTTATGACACAGCGCTCAGTGAAGGGAACGCTGGACTCTGATCAGAGGGAGTTCAGTTGCAAAACGATTTCAAGAAACATTACACAATAGACTGTTTCATACAAAGTCATCTGCTGTAGAGTGATTTTCATTTAGAGGTTTTAGTAGTAAACAGTAAATTAATTAATGTGACATAATGTTTATTACCACAAAAATAATTTCAACTTGTCCTTTATATTCATTTTGTAAAAAGGAAATGTTATGGTGAAACATTGTAAATGGGGATTTGAAAGCAGAAATTTGAAACTTATGATTTTATGAAATCACTTACATTCATTTTGCTTAAAGTTGTCATGGTTGTCTTACGGTTTAGGCATTAAGTTGTCATGACAACAGAGTTGTAAAATTACATATATCATTAACAATGTTAACTTTGTCTATACAATTAAAACAGTAAACATTTTAACATTTACCATTGTAAGTGCTTTAACTTGTGTAAGACTCTCTTCAAACTGTTGCCATGACAGTAGATGAACTAAAACGGCCATAGAAGAAGACTAATGCCTACACATTTAAATTAATGCCCGCTAAGTACCTCATTTACAATGCTGAGAATGCAGTGGATACTTACGTTGCCAAATACTATGTCCTAAACAGACAGTTTAACATGTCATAAGCAGAGTCCAGTAACAAGCAATTTATCTCTGAATGTGAAACTGTTGCATGCCGTGACACAAATACAACCAATCAGAAGCTACTTGATGTTTCATGTACAGTTATGAGGAGCTGGATTTTGGACCAATGAGATTTCATTGTGCGTTTAGCTACCCTGCATGATGGTGCGTTCTAATGCTTGTTGTGGTGGTGACTAGTTTGGAAAAAAATGACGATTAACATGCAAAGATACACTGTAAAAACTGGTAACCTGCAATTGTTAACTTAAAGGCCAAAGTACACTTCACTGTGGAGGCTCTTTGAGTATAGTCAAAGTCCCTTTCAAGGCAAGTCTGTTCACTCTGCGGCCATATTTGCAATGCCTAGGGGCAGCTATTTCGGGTATCCAAGACCAAGTCCTATCTATTTGAATGAGGGAATCCTGAAATCTCAAAAAGTGCTTGGCGAACTCAAAATTAAATAACATATTTCAAATCAGCAATAAAATCTGACATGAACTGTTCAGGCTAGACGAGCTAATGCGCATGTGTAGTCGTAAGCGCAAGACTCAGGTTTTTATGGGAACCGGGGCTTCTTACGGCAGCTGCAGTGATGCAATGACTTTATCAATCAGCAATTGGCTCTTTTACTTAGAAGGCGGGACATATTCTGCCATATTGTGCGTTGCAGTTTCTCCCATTTATAACTAATAGGAGTGAACCGTCTTTATTGTCTTTGGTATAGTGAACTCATTGTCATGTTTAAGTAACCACTTTGAGATAATTTGAGCTTCGTGACATGGCGTGTTATCCTGCTGGAAGTATAGCCATCAGAAGATGGGTACACTGTGGTCATAAAGGAACGGACATGGTCAGCAGTCAGGGAGGCTGAGGTGTTTAATACTCTAAGGGGCCCAACGTGTGCCAAGAAAATATCCCCCACAGCATTACACCGCCACCACCAGCTTGAAGAGTTGATACAAGACATTATGGATCCATGTTTTCATGTTGTTTACGCCCAATTCTGACCCTACCATCTGAATGTCGCAGAAGAAATCGAGACTCATCCAGTTTTCCCAGTCTTCCATTGTCCAATTTTTGTGATCCATTGTAAATTGTAGCCTCAGTTTCCTGTTCTTAGCTGACAGGAGTGGCACCTGGTGTGGTCTTCAGCTGCTGTAGACCCTCTGCTTCAAGGTTCGATGTCTTGTTCGTTCAGAGATGCTCTTCTACAAACCTCAGTTTTAACAAGTGGTTATTTGAGTTACTGTTGCCTTTCTATCAGCTCAAACCAGTCTGGCAATTCTCCTCTGGCATCAACAAGGCACTTTCGTTCACAGAATTGCTACACACTAAATATTTTCCCTTTTTTGGACCATTCTCTGTAAACCCGAGAGATTGCTTTGCATGAAAATTCCAGTAGATCAGCAGTTTCTGAATTACTCAGACCAGCTTGTCTGGCACCAACAACCAGGCCACTTTCAAAGTCAAAGTTAAATCACCTTTCTTCTCCATTCAGATGCTCAGTTTGAACTTCAGCAGTTCGTCTTGACCATGGGTCAATCAGCTCCCTAGTTCAGTTGTCAGGGCACTGATCAAGGAGTACTGTACTGCACTTTAAATAACATAAAAAATAATGTCAGAAAGATATCAGTTCTGCTTTTGTTCATAAATACCAGTAGTGATGCTGTACAATGAGGACGGAAATAGAGTCATCAGTGTCCCAATGTGTAGTGAGTCAGCATCCTTTACTGACCATACCAGTGCCCGAATTTGTGTACATGATATACTGATTCATGACCTAGGAATCTAGAGAGCTGATTGAGGCCCATCCCATGTCTACATGTCTAAATGCATTTATTTGCTGCTATGTGATTGGCTGATTAAATGTTTGCATTAACAAGCCATTGAACAGCTTGTACCAGTGGCTGGTGAGTGAATTTATACAGCCAAACAGATCTTTTTAAAGTATACCCCAGTTGACCAAATTAGTCCATAAAACAAGCATATGTGTGAGCTGAGTGTACAAATGATCTGCGGTTAGAAAAAACGGTCTGTATGCATACAGTACGCACATACTATGCTAAATTTACAACACACGCACTGTACGCATAAAAAGCATTCCCTAGCATACATGTAAAAAACAAAGTATACTTTTGGCTTAAGGAGCTTTTTTAAAAAAAAATTTATTATTTTTTTTACTAATTTTAAATTTAGCTTTGTTGGTGTAATTTAATATATTTATTTGTATTCCATAATGTTAATATATATTTTTACTTTTTCTAAAATAAAAAAATAAAAAAAACTTTTCAGTGTAGCTTTTATCACTTATCACCACGCATTGTTATGATTTTCTGCCTTGTTTTGTTGTGATCTTAACATAAAATTTATTTTCTTTCTCTAGTTCTTCCTTCCTTCTTCCTTGTTTTGGAGGTAATAAAAGCCATGGATGAACAAATTAGTTTTTTCCTTTGATCTGGGCTCACTCACACTGGAATATCTCTATGTCTGTCAGTATAATTTAACACTTCCATAATCATTTTCTGACTCTTAAGAAACTTTATTGTTGTACACAGTATATAGTGACTTTGAAGATGTGACACATTTTATTACCAGGCAACTTAAGACGACTGCATTGTGATGATGTTAGACAGATGTCAATTACAGTTTTTTACGACTGCTCAAGCACAATTTTAAAAACAAGGCTCATTTTGTCATAACACTACACACAATTCACAGATCCACACACACAAGTAGCAGAACACCTCAGTTCTTTTGCAAAATGAAACACTTCATTCAAAACTTTACATTAATTTAACAAAACCCAACTGTGACACCGTATGGAACACACATGGTTTCACACATACATTCTGATTCTTTTTGATTCATTTACACACTGCTGTGTGTAATCTTAAACACTTGTAACTTTTATACTTTTCTAATGATATAGTCTGGGTTTGATTTTTTTCAGAAATATTGTTAGAGTAAAGTACATGAATATATTGACAAAAAAAACACACACACACACACACATGAGACCAGTACTGTACATTGATGGAAATATTTATTTCTCACCACACTGTAAAACCATTCAATACATCCATGCTTTTCCAAAGGTTGCATTTTGCACTGAAAATCAGAACATATTCTAAATACAATATAGTAGACAAACAAAAACATGTGGAGACAAAACAAAAGCATGAGTTTAAAGAAAAAAAATAAAAAAAATAATAGAAAACGACCTAAGCATCTCTGCGCCTAGCTGGATCTGGCCATAGCACTTCATCCACATCACAGGCGATGTCCTCGCAAGGCAGTGAGGGAAGAATCCTCTTGAATGGCGAATCCATCCTTGCACAGACCCTGCATCAATTAGGTCACAGGCCTCCTCCATGGCTTGAATGAGGGGTATTCTGACATAGGGCTGGAGATCGTAAACCTTCCACCGCCATGCCAAAAAAAAAAATCTTCAATGGGGTTAAGGAAGGGAGAGTATGGTGGGAGGTATTGGAGCGAAAATTGTGGATGATCACACTCTAAAAAATGCTGGGTTAAAAACAACCCAAGTTGGGTTGAAAATGGACAAACCTAGCGATTGGGTTGTTTTAACCCAGCGGCTGGGTTAAATGTTTGCCCAACCTGCTGGGTAGTTTTATTTAACCCAAATATTGTTTAAAAATTACTGTATTTCTTGCTTAAAATTAACCCAAAATATGTTGGAAATTAACATTTATTAATATGTTTAATAAACAAACATTTATTAATACTTTTTTTAATAATATTTAAACAATAAACATTTATTAAATTGCTTATTAATAAATGCTCATCTTTTTGATTATTATTGTTGCTTCTAGTAATTATGAGTCTGATTTTTAATTTCAACCTATTTTGGGTTCATTTTAAGCCAGACATATAGTAATTTGTAAACAATTGTTGGGTTAAATAAAACTACCCAGCAGGTTGGGCAAACATTTAACCCAACTGCTGGGTCAAAACAACCCAATCGATGGGTTTGTCCATTTTCAACCCAACTTGGGTTGTTTTTAACCCAGCATTTTTTAGAGTGCATGAAACCAGTTCGGTGGAAAGATACATTGTCCCAGATGACAATGTATCTCATCTGCTCTGCATCCATTTGTTGTTCTGCTATAACAATGTTGTGAAGTCTGTCTAAAAATGTGAGAATGTGGGCCATGTTGTAAGGACCTAACTTGGCATGGCGGTGGAGGATCCCATTCTGCGTGATTGCAGCACACATTGTGATGTTGCCTCCACGTTGGCCCGGGACATTCAAAATAGCTCTATGGCCAATGATGTTTCTCCCTCTGCTTACTGTAGTCAGGTTAAACCCAGCCTCGTCTATGAAGATAAATTCATGTGGGATTGGATCAGCATCAATTAGCAAAACTCTCTNAAAAAAAAAAAAAAAAAAAAAAAAAAGAGAACATGTAAAAAGCTTCTGTGCGCAGCGGACAATACTGAAGTGTACATTACTTAGCTCCACATATTCATGCCGTAGGTCTTTTACTCTTTCAGAATTTCTTTCAAATGGCACTAGGTAGAGTTGTTTTATCTCTATGTGATGTTTTTTAAGGATTCGCCCCAATGTTGATTGGGAGACCCGATGGACATTATTGAAAACTGTGTGGTCGTTCAGGATGTTTGTCTGAATTTCTCTGAGACGTGTCACATTATTGGCCAAAACCATGCTTATGATAGCTCTCTCTTGTTACTCTGAATATGGGGCCCCTTCCTTCTCTATGTTCTCGACCCTCAATCCTATGTAGATCAATCAAAATACATGTTACAGTAAATGTCAGTAGACAGCACACAAGACATTGTCTCAAACATGGAACACCGTGAATGGTACCAAATAGTACTGATGGAGGACATATAGTAAGCTATATTGTACTGTAGACAGCAGAGAAAAGATGTTTGTTTTTTTACCTGTGCTCTTGTCAAAATGTCCGAATTACTGTAGCAACAGTATATCTGCTGAGGTTGGGCTGAACTCTCTGTCCAGCCTCTCTCCACGTCAACCCATGGTTTACAACATGGTCAACCAAGGTTGCTCGTATCGCATCTGATAAATTTGGTCCCCGCCTTCGTTGTCCACGTCCTCTAGGTCTACCTCTTCCTTTCTCAACCCCATTCCTCTCTCTACCCCCCTTCCTCCATGGGCTGCCCCTCTCATCCTAACTCTTCCTTTTCCTCTTACTGCGACATCACCTTCCATTTTTGTTGAAGACAGGTAAACTCACCTGTTGCCTTTCAGTTAAGCACCTAAGTGTCTGCACACCTGACGGCCAATGTTTGATCAATTGGTTTATAGGGGTAGTATTTTGGAAAGCAGTGTCTTGAAATGGCAAAGAAGTGACATTATGTTAGATTTCTGTGTCTAATGTAGAGAAGTGTGTTTAGTGTTTTGCAAAACAATGTGTGTAGTGTTTTGCAAAAAGTGTGAGGCTGAGAATGTGCGTATAGTTGTGCAGATCTGGGCTGAGGTTTTGTTCCTTAGGTTTCAGTAACTGTGTGTTATTTTTAATTTTAGTGTGTAAGCAATTGTAAAAAACTGTCAATGGTTTGTAGCTGAACAGAGAGATGGTAGGCATAGTACAACTTTTTTTCTCGTGAGAAAGTTGAGATCAGCACATGTGTTATGCTGAGATCACAAGAAAATGAAATTGTAATCACGAGAAAACAAGACAAAAATAGTCATCAGGGAAATCACTAAGGCCCAGGTCTTTTTCATTATTATAACAACTTCCCCTTTTGTATTGCTTGACTAAAGTTACACTACATTTGACACATCTTTATGCTCGAGTGAGCCCCTGAACACAGATATCTGTTTGTGTAAAAGTGAAACTATAACTCTCAGAAAACATTTGCACAGATAAGAAGACTTTAATTTCTTATCTAAGCTGCACATGGCAATTGCTGTGGTTCTGTGTTTGTTTGGGTGTTTGTAATAATTTCACTTTATTTCTACATCCGTCCTGGGAAACAGTATTTGTTCCCCCTAATAAAGTAAATGAATGACTTTACTGTCAGTCACATGCATATTTAGAGAGCTCAGAGTGAAGCGCGCTGGGTGCAGACTGTCTGTGACTGAGCACGTGCAACGAGCGTCCATGTTCCCGCTGGGTGAGATAGACAGATAAAGACAGCAACACGTGAGGAGGAGTGGGGGATGTGGAGGTGAACAGCGAGTGACAGTGAGTGTGAAAGCAGCTAAAGAGGCATGGTTAACCAGCCAAAGACACACAAGACAGCCAAGAAACAAGTTGTGGCTTGGGACTTTATATCCTGTTGTACCACAAACAAACAGCACACACATATATTTTTCTGCACACCTGCTGTGTTTTGCTTTTGCTCCGCCCCATCAGCTCAGTTTTACCCAGCTTCCTTCAGCTGTACTGAGAGAAAGCCGTTAGGCCACTGTTTTTCTTCTTTTCTTTTCCTGCAGCCTCCCCCTCTTCTCAACTATAGCATCAGGTCCTTCCGTCCAGCCAACACACACACATACCGTATGCTTCTACATGCCAGGCAACCTGATATGTCCTCTCTCAGAAGAGCCCTCAATGACTCTGAGCACTGCTGCGGTCTCACATTCAACACAAACACATCTGTAAAGCACCACAGCTTGGACAAATACTATGGCCTGATCATACAAATAACCCTTCTGTGATTCATTCCATGTCTTTTCACATCTGCTTGGCTAAACTCTATAAAACTCTAATTATTATGCAAGTTGATTTTCTGATCATATTTTACCAAATTCCAAACCACATCAATCTTAACTATTATTAATTTTGTATTTAATCAAGTGATATAGTGATATATAATTGTTCATGAAGGCTGGAAATGAAAAACGCCTTATATTCAGGTGTGCATAATTATTAGACAGGTTTTCTTTTACAGATAAAATGAGCCAAAACAAGAGATTTAACTCTAAATTGAACAAAAATCATTAAACGCTCATGAGAAGGATGCAATACCAATGCAATACTAGAAATTGCAGTTAAGGCATGACCATTGAACAGCGAAATGCTCATTGGGTCATCAGGGTCAGACAAAAACAGGTGGAAAAGAAAAGACGCATATGTGATTTGTACATCTCTGATTTGCTATTTGCTAAAGGTGATATTTACCTCAACCGGAGTTTGGGACGGTCCATATTCACCATAAAAGATAATTTGAAAGACTTGCATAATCTGATCTGAATGGATTTTTAGCCACTTTACAAAACATGGACAGGCTGGGTCTTGGACTGAAAGCACTTGGTCTGGGTCTTTGGGCTTGATGTTGGTCTGGTTCTACATCTGGTCTGGTATTAGATCTGGGGTGCGTTTCCCGAAAGTATCGTTAGCCGACTATGGTCGTAGGTCCCATTAACCTCTATTGGTAATGACAGAACTTGCGACCATAGTTCGCTTTGGGAAATGCACCCCTGGTCTTGACTACAAGTCTGTTAGTATCATGGCAAATGTCAAGCACTGTGATATTAACATCATCGCTGTACCATGGTATTGTCTGAGAATCATGGGAAAAATGAAATAATCACACAGTTTTACGGCAAATTTATTTTGTTTTAAGGATGTTTAGATATTTTTACTGGAATCAAAGACAAGATAATGACAAGGAAAATTATTTTTGCTGTGTTAAAAAGGTTCAAATAAAATGTCTTAGATGGGTGAAGACTGAAGATGAGACCTCAGTTTTCTATTAAATTATGAAATGAGTGACGTAACGTGTACCATGTAACATGTCACGATAAGGTCCAATGTTCAACTGCTGGAGCAAGCTTCGTTTTCCCTGTCTTCCCACACCTCCTCCCTCTTTCTGTCTCTCTCTCTTTGGCTGAGTCACTCTGACCACTGCTGCTTAGGAACGAGTGGATTCTTAACGGTGTCTCCATGGCGACCCTGTGGGGAAGGTCACAGTCTGCGGGCTGGGAATGTTTGAAGGTCTGTTGGAAACACACGCCAGCAGAAAATGGCTGATCTTTGCCCTGTCTGCTTGTTTTTAGGACACTCTGTGTCTTTTTTTGTTTTTTTAATCTGCTCTTAAACTCATTGGCTGTTTGTTCAAACAAATATTACTTACAGTCATTGTTCCTACCATTGACCTGAATTTAGGAGCAGGGTTACTCAATCCTACTTGTGAAATTACGGATTTGGTTGTGATCAAGTCATTGTCAAAAGGAGGTTACAGTATGAGAAAAGACCCTGTAAACACTGTAAACAAAAGTTGAATTTACTCCAAACAAATACACTAATGTGATTAAACTTGTGTCCAATTAGGTACAGTTCAGTATCTCATAAATCAGGTTTACAAAGAGGGATCTAAACCATTTAGGTTAACTAGTTCTAAGTAGACTCAACATTGTTTCAACTCACTAATTTCATTAAATTGGCTAAAATATAGAACATATAATCATACTATGAATCAAGTAAAGGATATGATGTCTGAAATCAACCATGAATAAACTAGATTATCCCCATGAATGCACATAAAACTCAATTTCTGCAATATAACATACTGTCATTTGAGTCTCTGTAAATGCTTAGAACAGAATTTTCTGAAAGGAACAGTATCACAGTAATGTGACCACTCAAAACAACTATAAATAAAATTGAAAAGAGCTAAAGCCTCTATGAATTCTTAATAACTATTAAATGGCCCCATAAGTTATCATCTTTTGACTGAGCATACATAATTAAATTATTCAAGTAAGGGCTTATGGGTATTGCCCACAGCCTAAGTTTTGTACCTAGTGATTTTGAGTTGTAACACTTAAAATGATTTATAAGCCAAATGAATTTAAAATACTGATAAAACTGACAGCCTTCCCTGGTTTTGGTAAATATACCAAAATGTATGTGAAATATATATATATATATTTTTATGCTAAGTATACTACAAATACATTTACATATACATACCCTGCAATTGTACTTTTGGTATTCTAAATTGATATACTTAAAGTCAGCTAAATTGGAACAACTAATTTTGTACTTAATGCACTTTAGTTATCCAGTAGTGATGAAATCCAACTAAACATTTACTTAAGTATACTTGATTGTGCTATAATGGAACTATTGCAAGTATACTTTCAGTACACTTTAAACATCTTGCATTTAACGACTGATAGTATACAGTGATCATACTATCCTTACTAATAGTGATATTAAAACATATTTTAGGCTTAATATTTTGTGCATTGTGCAATAAAGAAGTGCTTCAAATAAAGCTGAATTATAATATTTATATCAGCGAAGTCTCAAGAGATATTTCAATATATGTTAACGGATTTGTAGCATAGTATAAAATAAATGTATTTTAAAAATATTTTGGTATAGGTTTTTTCGCTAGGGTTTTCTGGTGAGAAAATTATTTTCACTAATGACAGGATGCAAGATATAGCTCAGAGAGAAGTGATTAGAAATGTTATTGCTCAGAGGTTGCTCTTTTAGTTTTTGGAGCTACATTTTCTTCAAATGTTCCCTCAGGAGATATTACAAAAAAACAAACAGTTGTTGACATATGGAACACAGCTCAAATCATTGATCTTCACTACACACAAGTCACTTTCCAAAAACAGGATCAATTTCATAAGAGAAAACCAAAACAAATATAAATAGACTTGTTTTCAAAGAATATATCTTAAATTAAGTTTGTTTTTCTAACCCCATTTTAGTTCAAATCCATTAAAACAAGTAAAAAAAAAATCAATGAGGTTAGCAAAAATGTTGTAAGCAAAAAAAAAAAGATTTATTCTATAGAGTTATTTCAAGTATGTTCAGAGCACAGTTTAGCTTTTTTTTTTAGAGTGAACAGATTACTGAGGTCTGTTTCTCAGAACTCAGTTCCCATTTGCTCCCCATTTAATCTAAATTAAAAAGATTTTTAAGATATCTCATTTGTGACTTTACTTTAAAATGGATGTGCATGATATCCCTTTGGTAAAAATATAGATTAACTTTCTGTATTAATAAACACACTAATGTGATGAGATGATACTATTTATATCAGATACATCTTCTTAATCACTTACTAAAAAAACTCAAATATGTGGCCACATTCCTGGAGGATGAAATATCTTCTGTTTTTTCCCGTCTTCTAATTTTATAATGGCAATGAGTAAAAGAGTTGAGAGAATTTTGTATGAAAATAGGACAGATGTCATAAGCAAGAGAGATGATAAATTGCATAAATTAATGTTGACTTCTTATATTTTATAACAAATCATTAGTATTAACATTAAGTGTATATATATTTAGAAATGTTAAAAAGGATAGACAATGCATATTTATTTTTACAGTCATCTTTGATCATATTTATCAAGGGTACCAACAATTTTGTCCACGTCTATATATATATATATATATATTCTGACGAGTTTGGAGAACACCTGACAAGAGATCAGAGACCATTCCTTCATACAGAATCTCTACAGATCCTTCAGATTCCCAGCTCCATGTTGGTGCTTCTTCTCTTCAGTTCACTCCACACATTTTCTTTAGGGTTCAGGTCAGGGGACTAAGATGGCCATGGCAGAAGCTTCATTTTGTGCTCAGTGACACGTTTTTGTGTTGGTTTTGATGTTTGTTTTGGATCATTTCCCTGATGGAAGATCCAACCATGGCCCATTATTGGATTTCTAGCAGAAGCGGTCAGGTTTTGATTTTTTATCTGTTGGTAATTGATAGAATCCATGAAACCATGTATCTGAACAAGATGTCCAGGACCTCCAGCAGAAAAATTGCCCCACAACATTAAAGATCCAGCAGTATATTTTACCATGGGCATGGGGTACTTTTTATCCATGTGTGCACCAAACCCATCTGGTGGGTTTGTTGCCAAAAAGCTTTTTTGTTTGTTTGTTTCATCTGACCATAGAAGCCGGTCCCGTTTGAAGTTCCAGTCTTGTCTGACAACTTAATATGCTGGAGATTGTTTTTGGATGAGAGCAGAGGATTTTTCTTGTAACCCTCCCGAACAACTTGTGGGATGTAGGTACTGTTTGATATTTTTTTAGGCTTTCTGAGACTCAAGACTCAACTAATCTCTGCAATTCTCCAGCTGTGATCCTTGGAGAGTAACATCTTTAGTTGATTGGAACTTCTTAATTATTGCCCTGATAGTGGAAATGGGGATTTTCAATGCTTTAGCTATTTTCTTACAGCCACTTTCTATTTTGTGAAGCTCAACAATCTTTTGCTGCACATCAGAACTATATTCTCCGGTTTTACCCATTGTGATGAATGATTAAGGGAATTTGGCCTTTGTGTTTCCTCATGTTTGTACTCCTGTGGAACAGGAAGTCATAGCTGGACAATTTCATGTTCATGATCACCCTGGTGTGCAAAATTTTTTTTTAAATATGAATGGGAATATACTTCAGAGATATTTTTCTAATAAAAAATTCTAGGGGTGCCAACAACTGTGGAGAATGTGTATTGGAGAACATTTATTTCATAATGTGTTTTCCCCCCACTTTCATTTCTTTTCCTTCAATGAAAGGTTTGATTTTTGCTAATTTTATTAATTAAAGATCAAAAGGATAAACAATGCAGATTTATTTTTACAGTCACCTTTTATCATATTTATCAAGGGTACCAACAATTTTGTCTACGTCTGTGTGTGTATATATATATATATATATATACATTCATATATACTGTGTGTGTGTGTGTGTGTGTGTGTGTGTGTGTGTGT
>RJVU01057109.1:424321-440971 GCA_003731715.1 Anabarilius grahami | reverse complement strand
TTTCCTAAAACAAAACAAACAAACAAAAAACTTTTATTAAAAAAACAACAACAAAAAAACTTGCCAGTAGGTGACTGTCGGGGCATTGCTATGTGGTTGCTAGGTAGGGGTGTAACGATACCCTCATATCACGATTCAATACATATCACGATACCGAACTCATGATATGATATTATTGCGATACTCCAAGACATATGGTAAAAGGACAACAAAAATTGTACTGTTGATTAAATAGCTAAATTTGGTATTACATTGGGGTTGGAAATGAATAGGCTTGGACTTGGTTCTGGAAGCCCAATGCACTGGACAATGGTGACACCAGAATAAAAATATTCATGATTCTAATGCTGAAACACAGATTTATTTTAGATGAATATGTTTGCACTCTGTCACTGACTAGATATGTTTAAATAATGTATGACACATTTACTGGTAACATAAGACATTTGGCATTATCATGGCCCACATATGTTCCCCCACTGCATTATTATACATTATATTCAACACTTAATGTAGTACTGACATGAAAACTCTGTAAACTTGAATATTTTCTCACACAGTAATTTTCATTTTGGGTGAACTATACATAACATATTTTCACTATCCACGATACGATATTTTACAATATACGATGCATTTTTGTGTTGCGATATATTGTGACACAATATATTGTTACACCCCTATTGCTTGGGCATTGTGGGTAGTTGCCAGGTCATTGCTTATGCCCCAAATCAAAACGGTCCAGTCCCAGGTCTCCATGATATTGTGTTTGTTTAATTGGCTAATGGGATTTTTTAGTCTGTTTTATCAACCACTAGTTGAAAGTCTGAACAGCACATTATCAAATTCCACTAATGATTCTGCAAATCATCTATGCTCTTTTGTGTTTGTTATTGAATCCAATGAAATATGGCTATATTTTCAAAAATAAAATGCTATCAGATTGTTTTCAGGACCTCAAATAAATTCACAAATGTTTCACACTTTCTCTGAATGGCTCTCACATTTCGCACGTACTCTCTCTCTCTCTCTTTCTGTGCTCCTTTGTGTCTCTCTGTGGACACTCATGGTGGGGGAGGGGTGTTTGACGCTCAAAGGGAGTTTGAGAACAACAATGACTGCTGACCTTTACACACACACAAACACTCATCCCTATGCATTTCCATTCTTTCACAAATCAATGAACCATCTTTTAGATGTCACACTTACACCGTTAACACAATTAGAATGAAATAAACCAATAGTTTCCCTGCACTGATATAATTCAAAATATTTTTCAGTGTTCAGCGAATAATAAATACACAATAATCAACGCAATTATTAGTGAATGAGACCGATTGTCCCTTCTGATTTCTTTAAGTAAATGCAAATCTACTTTAACAATTAACTCAAAGGATTAATCTGTACAAGTTAACACAAGTTAAGCTCATTTGAAAACATCTGTGACATGCTTTACCATCAATTAACCCTTAAATGCATGAATGTTTCGCCAATCATTCTTACATATTCAGGTCTTTAGCGACCCGGATCTATATCTAACACGGATGGATGTCAACCTGTCGCGATAATATAAAACTCTCCTTATATTATATTAGAGTAGCAATTATAGAAGAATAAAATAAAGCATATTTTCTTTCCTTTTAGAGCTTGGAAGGGTTCAGTTTGAGCAGATGTTTTATGCCATCATCACTGTCCTCGTCAGAGCTCATTTCCCAGTACATTCAGCTAATGATTCACAATGTCAAACATATTCTCAAAAGTATCAGTTCCAAAATCAATATTTTGATCGCTGACAGCTTCTTCACCAGATCTACCATCAAGAGACAGTGACACTAATTTGATTGCATTCAGTCACTGATACTTCCTTTTCTTTTGTTTTCTGCCTGCAGTAACTATGAGTGAAACGTCACTTCATCACTGTGTATCGAGCATTGCCATCTTGTAGAATAAAGGTGAATTGTACTTATTCCATCATAAAAGGTTCAAGTATTGTTGTGCAGAAAAAAATATATGTACACTGATACACACCTCGGGTCGTTAGCGACCCTATACAATTTTTACAAAAACTAAATTGGAAAACAGGCATTCTTTTATAATTTTTTTTTTTTTTGTTATAAGGTTTATAATGAATTGATTGAGGAATACTAAGAAGGTTGTTGTCTAACTTTAAAAAATGAATGACGATGAGGGTAGTGAATGACATCCTGGGTCGATAAAGACCTGAGGTATGCATTTAAGGGTTAACACACACACACACACATACACTGACACAAATGTGCATACAAGTTACATCTATGGAACTTCTACTATTATATTATTATGCCCCATTAGCTTCCACTTTAAGAGTATAAAACATGAAATACTCTACACAAGTAATGCTTATAGTTACACAAACTTGATTTCATGTGTCATTGCGCGTAATGTGTCAGGCTACAGTTCACATTCTCAACATTGCTGCATTGGCATTAGTGTAAACTGTCTTCTATGGTAATTTTCTCTTTCAGTTCCACAACTGTCAGAATAATGCTGAGCTAGTTAAACTGTCGACATGTTTATAATTAGCTGCCTAAATAATAACTCTACTTCCCCTCTCTTTCTGAACCAGAGCAGGCCTACAAGTTAACTATGTGCAATAGGGCTGCATGTTTACGTACACTGAAAAAAAACAATAAGTAAAATTTACTTAATTTTTCTTTGTAAGTTTTTGCATGCATATCTTTTAAGTAAATTTCAAATATGGAATTAAGTAACTCTACTTAACTAAGTTAAGTAAAATTAACAAAGAAAATAAGTAATTTAAACTTGGCCAGTAAAAAGTTGAGTAATTTCTACTTAGTTGAAGTTTCTTTTGCAATACATTTCACTCAATCAATATAACACTGAATTAATATGGCACCTGAACACAGAGACCTCAATACTTGGTACACAATACACAATGACGGTAACATTCGATGGATCGTTTTTAAGTGTGAATGTGCCATTTTGAGTAGAAAATGAACTCCAAATGTCACAAAATGGCAAGTTACTAAACATAACCACAAAAGCAATGATAAAAGAGTGTAAATACAGCTGGAAAACAGATATGGAAAAATCAACCTTATTAATTATTCAAGGCCCAGTGCATGATGCGAACACCAGTATCCGAAAAGTTGAGTAGATTTACTTAATTTTATAATGTTGATATTTACGCTTTAATATCTACAAGTGTAAATTGAGTACTAACATTTACTTAGTTTTTTTTTTAATTATTCTTGCCTGAACTAACTGTACAGTGATACCATTTGAGTTTGTGTACTTGTCTACGTTTCTGGCATGAGAGTGACCTTTTTTTCCCCTATAGAACCCAGCTTGTACTTTACCTAGAATATTTCTTTAAGAAAAATTCACTCATAGGAAAGACACTGTCAAGTCATCCTAAAAAACAAAAATATCATGTCTGACTGCAGCCTCCACAGCTTTAATCGTACGTGACAAAAGCTCCACCTCAAATTGGAGCCGCCCAGTGACATATGCCACGCTGACCTGCCCAAGCCACGCTGCTTGGCTGGGCTTCGCTATTCTCAGCCTCAGTCAGCAAAGAAGCTCACAATAATTACTGCTAATGACGGGATGGTGAATTGCACTGTTATGCCTCTCCCATTGTGAATCATTACAACTGCATTGCAAATAACAAGTAGAACCACATTATACATGAAGCCACAGGGAAGGGCCTTTCACTTTTAGTTTAGTTTTTTTTTACGTTCCTTGCTTTGTTGACATAAGAATATATTTGGAACTAAGGATATTAAAGTCAATTAGCCCTCTATGGTGTATCGTTATTTATAAATGATGCAGAGAAAATCGTATTTAAAATACAATAATAATATTTAACAAAAAAATAATACATTTTAGTATTATCATATGACCTCCCCTTCAGCCAATAAAATTAAAATCTATATGCCATGTGCTTGACATTTTTGGCTACAAGGATGTGAAGGAGTCATTAGTGCATGTTAGGTCACATGCTGTCAAGGCTCCATTGTGAGTTCATTTTAAACTAGGAAATACATATAAATTCAAATTTAAAAATATATATATATCATTGTACAATGTCACTTATAAATGACAAAACCCTAAAAAAAGGTCAAAGATCAGATATAGAAAACTAATTTTGGAAAATGATTTTTGCCTTAAATATATGTAAATATAAAGTCATTAAATTGTTCTGGCTGTGATTTCATAATTAGTCCCATAGTGGGTTAACAAAATAAAAACATGTGAATGAGGTGAAGATAAGACATAATGATGATCCCCCTAGAATGAAAGCATATTTAAAGTAATAGTCCACTCTAAAATTAAAAATCTGTCATTGTTTATTCGCCCTCGTTTCTTTTAAAACCTGTATGACTTTCTTTCTACCATGGAACACAAAAGATGTTTAGTAGATTGTCTTTAGTTTGCATAGCATGGCTGTTAAAACACATTTGTGTTCCGAGGAAGAAAGAAGGTCTTATAGCATGGGAACATGAGGGTGAGTATGATGACCGAATGCACTATTCCTTTCATTTCAATGTAGAAAAAGAAAAAAAAAGAAACCACCCTGAGCCTCTTCTAGTGTTAGATTAGTTCATGTATCCCATGAAAAACGTACTTTGTGTAGGTGGCCGACAACTGGCTTTCCCAAGAATATCAACACTGGCATGTCCAAAGTATAATAAGAACAAGTCACAGTTATGTGCTGCTTATAACACAAGAGTGTGAGATCGATTTCAAAATAGCCATAGTGAATTAAATTGAGTGAGGTTAAAATGCTTGAGAGAGTAGAAAAGAGGACACTAAAGCTCTGTTCCAAAACCTAGTGTGCTGCCTTGCTGTGTACTCTTTCATAAGCAGCCTCTTTTTAAAAGAGTCTGATGTTAGTATGTTGCAAAGATAATGACTTGACAGAAATAACACTCCTTAAGTAACAGTTACAGGAGACATAACTAACAATTGAATCCAGTAGAGTCTACGCTGGCATGTTTCCAGGTTAATGTTTAAGAATTGTAATAATTCCGAAAATACTGAAATGCACACATAAAATATTGTAGGAAATTGATTAATTCTTATTGTTTATTAGATTGATTTATTGATGATTAAAGGGACCAACACATAATCATTTGTCCACCAACAGACATTCTACAGATAAGTAGCTTTGTGACTACATTTCAACTTATTCTAACCCTTACCCTAACCAAAAAGTCTAATAATACTCTAATGAGAATTAGGAGAATGTCTAAAGTGGACTATCGAAATAAAGTGTAACCCGGAATTCATACCAGAGTGTTCTGCATTGCAAGTGCAATGCTGTACCAGGTGAGCTACTGAGCAAGTTTACTATGTCAGAAAAAAAACTGGTTATGTGATGCAGAAATCAAAATGAGTTTACAAATAATGCACTATGATAAAAGTGTTTTGAGGTCATAATAAAATATAGTAGTCAACATTTGAAGTGGATCAAAAAAATGTATCAAAGTTGTCCTAGGAACGAAGTTGTCCTAAGAAGAAGGTTTTAGGACAACTTTGATGAAAGGTTTTGATCCACTTCAAATGTTGACTACTTTACTATTGTGCAAGTAACCGTGTAAAAATAATCTTTATTAATTGATAATCTGCCCCTGTAATCACAAAGAATAAAAGTTGTTGATGTTTTACTGCCATTAGTATTAATTTCAGCTGGAAACTGCAGTGAATTTTAGGTATAGGTATGTTTTTGGAGTTTTCCAAAAAAAAAAATGTATGCACAAAATGAGCTCATTTCAAATTTGATTCCTGCTACATGTCTCAAAATAGTTGGGATGGGGGCATGTTTACCATGGTATAGCATCTCCTCTTCTTTTCAAAACAGTGGGAAGACATCTGGGCATTGAGGTTATGAGTTTCTGGAGTTTTGGTGTTTGTGTTTTTTACTTAAGAAGAAAATGAAAGATGTTTATTTGATTGAAAGAGGGTAATTGCTTAAGACTCGCTGAATGAAAAACACCTCAAAACCTGTCACTGCCTGTAGTTTAGGCTACCGTAGATATCATAATGAGCGCACAGACTATTTTCGTTGTGGTTGTTTGACGGAAGCTAATCACTCTGTCATGTTTTTAATGGACCATTAAAATTATTATTTAAAAAAAAAAACTGTCTCAAGATGCAACGTTCTTTTCCATTCATTTGTACACTGTCTTTTTTGCGCTCTCTCTAGAGTGAATGCGTCCTGTATCTGTGTGTGCTGCCTTGCTAGTTCTAGCTTACGGAGCCCCGCACATGACATGCAGGAAAAAAAAATAGTAGATTAAATCATGCTCATGATTTACTAATTCTTTCCCTCGATTTGCTAAATCGTGCACACTGTTTATAAATCGAGGAAACAAATTAGTAAATCGTGCTAACGTCTTGTGCTGTTCTCCGTACAAGCTTGAGTGAGTGCATCATATACAGGTACACGCAAATGATCAATAGTGTAATTTCAGACTTTAAAGTGCTCGTCCACATTCAGGGTACAGGTAATTTGTATTATATTTTGCTAGCTAGTGTTATGTTGTATGCTTAATATTTGAAACGATCCAATAAATTCATTGAGCATCTTTTTTAGCCTGGAGGACATGGTGTCCGTGATTTCCAACAAGAATGTCAAATTTTGAATAGTCTGACCATAAAACACTTTTCCACTTTGAAACAGTCCATTTTAAATGAGCCTTGGCCCACAGAACACAACGGCGCTTCTGGACCATGTTCACATATGGCTTCCTTTTTGCATGATAGAGCTTTAGTTGGCATCTGCAGATGGCACGGCGGATTGTGTTAACCAACAGTGCTTTCTGGAAGTATTCCAGGGCCCATTTAGTAATGTCCTTGACACAATCATGTCGATGAGTGATGCAGTGTCGTCTGAGGGCCTGAAGACCACGGGCATCCAATAAAGGTCTTCGGCCTTGTCCCTTATGCACAGAGATTTCTCCAGTTTCTCTGAATCTTTTGATGATGTTATGCACTGTAGATGATGAGATTTTCAAAACCTTTGCAATCTGACGTTGAGGAACATTGTTTTTAAAGTACTCCACAATCTTTTTACGCACTCTTTCACAGCTCTGCCCATCTTTACTTCTGAGAGACTCTGCCTCTCTAAGATATCCCTTTTATAGCTAATCATGTTACAGACCTGATATCAGTTAACTTAATTAGTTGCTAGATGTTCTCCCAACTGAATCTTTTCTAAATTGTTTGCTTTTTCAGCCATTTGTTGCCCCCGTGCCAACTTTTTTGAGACCTGCACTCAGGCATCAAATTTGAAATGAGCTCATATAGTGGATAAAAGTGTAAAATTTCTCTGTTTAAACATTTGTTATGTTATCTATGTTCTATAGTGAATAAAATATTCGCTCATGTGATTTGAAAGTCTTTTAGTTTTCATTTTATTCAAATTGAACCCTTTAAGACCGCGTCGGCGCTCCCATTTGCGTGTCTCTCTTTAAGAGCCAATAAAAATTTAATCCATATAGGTAGCACAAAAATTATTTTTGCATACAAAACCAGAGACTTTAAACTTTCATATCAAGCCTCCAACATGCTTCTGTTGTGTTGTTTTTACCCTCTAATGAGTCTGAGTAATATGCGTTTACAACAAAAATAGCACAGCCGCTAACTGAATAAAAATATGTATATTTCACGTGCTCATAACTTGATGAAAAATGCACTGATCATAAAAAATGGCACATCAATATTTAAAGCAGATTCTCAAGATTAGAATGAATTGGAAATCAACATAATATATTGCGTTGATCACAAGATGTTACTCACGGAATGATTTAACATACTTGGCTAAAAACATGTCTCTCATCTTTCAGGGATGTATATACAATGTTCCCGGACCCATCCATGTTCGTTTTCCAACGTGGAATAACACAAAATAGATATCATTTTAAAGCTTAGAATCTCATCTTTTTAACGCTTCTAATTTTGAAAAACTCCTAACGAGTGCTGAGAAGTGCCTCTAAACCGGAATTTACAGACCGTTGGAGCCACCTGGCTGCGGAAAAAATGAATAACATTTTATTAAACTATACTTAATGCTATCACCACGAAATTTTAACCAGATGCAGCTCACATATAGTAGAGCATCACCAAAAAAGAATTTTTATCCGATCTTCTTGCCTTCCTGAGTTATTCCATGTCAAATAAAAAAAATATATTAAAAAACATTATATATATATTCTTTGTCTTTTATCAGCTGTTTATCAGCAAGAAAATGTCCAAATGTAATGTAATTTATATTTTCTTAAAATTTAAAAAGTGTTCTATCAAATGATACCTACCTTTTGACTCTCCTTGCTACAGTTTTGGAGTTATGAGCCTTTACTTTTGTGTGTGTCGCTCAGAAAAAAAACTTTAAAAAAGCCTTCAGGTCTTAAAGGGTTAAAAAACATCCCAACATTTCCGGAATTCGGTTTGTACATTTCACATAATTTTTAATCATAAGAGAAGTTGCATGTTTAATGTATAGATCTAGCCTATGGCTATAAAACATATGCAAAAAAAATAAAATAAAAAAATAAAAATAGGCCTACCATAAATAAGATACAGTTGATAGAAATCTCTTGCAACCCGAAGGTTAAGAACCTCTGGCTGAACTGTTCTGTGATCAGTTGTGCAGGAGGTTAAGGGAGGATTATATTAGTTTACTTTAGAGAGTCAGAAGAAATGTGAGAAAAGGTACATTGCTCATGCTGGTAAAACTTTATTTTTGTCTCTAGCCTCTTGAGATTTTGTTTCTGGATGAACTGACAGACTTTTGTGAAAAGAACTCACACACAAACACAAAAGCAGCATGAAGCCACCTGCCACTGCTGTTGGAGTTCAACTCCTCCCTCCTCAAGCAGGAAACACGACTCATCCACAGACTGCGTCAAGAGACAATGAACAAGGAATGGAGAAGAGTGGGGTGGGAGTGAAGAGGGGACAGAGGCCTTGGATTAAATGAAGGACAAAGACAAGCTTGAGTTACATCAGCACTTGACTCACAGACAGTAGAAAATTGTATTGCTCTTCTTAATCTTAAAAGACATATAGGAAAATTCCTTGGATTGTCTCAGTCTATTGTTGATATACAGTATGAATAGAGCCATATAGCTCAGATAATTTGGTCTGATTAGAATTTGATGAAAAATATTTGAGTTCATTTTGAGATATATGACTTGAAAGTTTGAGACATTGTTGAGATCTGAAACTCTAGAGGAGACACATATGATCTTACTGGTGTCTTTATTTCTTAGGAGAAACATATAAGAAGCATGATTTATTTGTTCTCCATTTCATTGCTGTAGAGGCAAGATATAATTGAGATCATTTCACTTATGGTTTGTCTCACTTACCATGTGACAGTCTGAGAGTGTGTTGTTAAAGTTCATTATAAGCAAGTAATTAGTGTGAGATGCGTCATGATGTGCCATTGTGATGATGCATTCTCTGTACAACATGTATGACATGCAGAGGGCCCTTACTGTTTTGAAACCTTGTATTTACTCTTCTGAATGTTTGATCACAGATTTAACAGTATTTAACAGTACTATCAGTGTCACATGAAAATGAAAATCACTGGACCCAACAGAAAAGTAATATGTACAACAATTACATGCCGCACATGGTTTGTCCCTGAGAGCAGTTTAACCAGTCTGCAAATATTCTTGACTTACCGGATTTTTGGAGAGTAAACATGCATACGTGCATGCTTATGGGTTTGTGTGAGTGTATGTGCATGTGCTGCCGGACCCTCCCCCTCCCTCCTCAGGGCCGTCGCCGTGGCAGCCTGATTATGTAAGTTGTTATCCAATCAGAGTGCGCCTGCATTGCTGTGTCCCGTGCAACTGCTGTTTGTTTGCATAGCAGATAGTCCTGGGGTAGTTTAAGAGTTCAGGACAAAAGCAGACACACACACATACCTACAAAACATTTATGTAACACTTCACACGACAAGCCTTTGTGTGCACTGTTAAGTACAGAAAATATGTTCATTGTCATCAGAGCATTCATAACAATAAGACTGGAGGTTTGTGATGCTTTGAATACTGCTACAGTATATCGAAAGGTATTGTTGCAATGCTATATATATACGATTATCTATACAGTTATACATTTACATCATACATAAGCTTGTATATTTAATCACTGGTTTACTGATATATTAGAGTTTATACTGTAATAACATGTTATTACAGTATAAACATAAAGTTAGATGTTGGTAGTAATAATATCAAGTGTGATGTGTGAAGTCAAGCATCACTATTTGAACAAACCCCTAATCTGAGATATTTAACTCATACTACTGTTTGTGCTAAAGACATGAATTATGCCACAGACTGCGTGGTTTGAACACCTACACTCTAAAAACTGCTGGGTTAAATATGGACAAAACCAGGGATTGGGTTGTTTTCACCCAGCCATTTTTTTCAACCAATTTTGGATTTATTTTTTTAGCCAGCAATATAGTAATATAGTAAAAGGCGTGTTTTTGCTCACCCCCAAATAGGGGCAAATTTGTGGGGTATTTTAAGCTGAAACTTGACCAGACCAGAGACTTATATTACATCATGTGAAAGAGGGCATAATAGGTGCCTTTTAACCCAACCTGCTGGGTTTGTCCATATTTTACCCAGCCTGGGTTTTTTTAACCCAGCATTTTTTAGAGTGTAAGCAACCTCTAGCAATTCCTTGGCAACCACACAAAACTCTCTAGCAACCACTCATGTCACCATAACAACCACTCCTGCAATCATAGCAACCAGCCAGAGCACCATTGCAAATACATAGTAGTGTGCTAAAAAAATCTTAACAACCCTCTAGCAATACCCTAGCAACCACCCAGAACACCATACCAACCACAAATATCACCATAGGAAGCGCTTAAAACTTAGAACTCATTATTAAATATCTTTCAATACCCAAACAATCACCTAAAACTTCCAAGCAACCACCCAAGACGCCATAGCAAAGTATACTTAGAACATCTTAGCAACTACCTAGCAATGCATTAGCAACCACCCAAAACCTCCTAGGAACCACACAAGACACCATAGCAATGCTTTAAAAACTGCTTCAAACATCTTAGCAACTTTCTAGCAATGCTGTAACAACCACACAGAACACTGAGGCAACCATCCAGGAACATCACAGCAACCCTAAACACCACAGCATGAGCATAGCAATGCACTAAAACTTCTTAGAACACCTTTGCTTCCACCTGGCAACGCCCTAACAACCACTAAAACACCACAGCAATGCTCTAAAACACTCTAGAACACCTCTGACAACTGCATTGCAATGCCAACCACTCATAACACTGACATTTTTCTTTTTTTCTTTACAAAATGTAAAATTCTTGTAAGCATATTTGTAATTATTTACCAGGCTGTAACTGTGTGTGAAAAGCACACTGAGCTAAAGAAGCATTTCAGATGCAATGAGCTTTGGGAGCTTAGCCAATCTGCTGATAGAGAGAGAGAGAGCGCTGTGTGGTGAGAATGAGGAAGAGGAGGAAGGTGCTGTTGGTGAGAGGTGAAAGAGAATGCACTGTGCTGCTTACTCAAGCACTGATGGCTACAATAGAGCTTCCTCTGCCAGGCGTCAGGGTGTACACACACACACACACACACACACACACTATCGTGTAGCAAGATGTGCCCACAGATGTGTACAAGAACAGCAAGAACAGACACCTTTTGCGGACTCACACACTCATAGAAGGACAATATGGTACACTTAAAGTGGACACAGTTTTAGCCGAGTGCACACACACACACACACACACACATACACACTAGTTCATGAACTGTTCGTAGAAAAGCTCACTCAGCATTCTGTGCTAGAACACTCTCAGCATGAGGGAGATATACATCATTACAGATCACAGTGTTTCACACATCACTTTTTTCCTTCTTTGTAAAAATGTTCATTCAATCATATTTAAAAGTGTTTTCTGTAATTTTTTATATTAAAACCCTTTCTGTTCTCCAAATTTAATGTGCAGAGACTGTAAGTAAGCCATTGGTAGGTTGACTTCCAAAAGATACTGTGACTAGTTTGTTTGAGTGGCCCAAAATGTCAGCCACAGCCCTAACCAATAGTGTAAGTCTGGAGGTGGAGTTAAGTGTTTGTCTGACCAATGGAAGGTGAGGGTGGTGTTATGGAAACCTGTTTATAAACATCTTTAGTAGGGATAGAACAAACACTTTTCCCTGAAATCACATACGTTTTTGAGAAAAGGTGTGTCATTCAGGTTATGCACAACAAAATTGGCTTCCAGTTCAGGTCCTCTGTACATGAAAGAGTGAGCACTAGGTGCGTCTGAAATTGCATACTGTTAAGGGCCTGATATACTCACAGCAAAGTTCTTTTTCATTCTTCACTTAGAGGGAAAAAAGGTTGAAATATACATGACCAGCAGTATACAGAACATCCTGACTTTTCATGTCAAAGAAGGCAAAGCCCCAGAGCACACCTACCTACTACATAATCGCCACGGACCAATAGTAGTTTAAAGGTGTTTACAGTCCGCCCCCTGCTGAAGTAGCACAGCACCCTCAATCGTAGACTCATAGGTGGGCAAAGTAGAGGCAGATATTATCGATTAAGCCTGCCTCCAACTTGCGGCTCTTGGTAAGTCATATGCGAAGGCAAGTCAGGCCTGGGAGGCCCTGCACACCATGATATCCACCCAATCTTTGCTCAGCAGTGCTACTGAAGGGTGATAGGCTGTAGAATGGGTATATGTCTGAGAATATCCTATCCCTGTCATCTGCCCCCAAGGTGAGAGTGGCATTGGTCAGTGGCTGTGGGTGGAGGTTGATTGTCTTTGGCAACTCTCTTTCTCCGCTCTGATATCCTGTAAGTATCCTTTTCTAGGGTTGAGCTATATTCTACCCTATCTTAGGGTCTAAAGTAGAATTATGCTCCCCTGTGAATGGATGCTTGGTAAGTACACCCTTAAGGGTGGATGGAGGGTGAACAGAGTTATGTAGGGCAATATAGATTCCCTCTACTTCTTTTGTCTCCCTCTCCAACTTCTGTTGGATCTTGAAGTAGGGATGTGTGCTCCCCTTTGGATGGGTGCTTCATAGGCTGCTCTAGTATGACTCATGTTCAATACTATAGTTAGCACTAGAGTAGAGCCTTTATTCAAGTCAGGGTTGAGCTGCACTCTCACAGCCAACATTTTTTAAGGGCATGAACTCCCCTACAGCCTCCTTGGGGTTAGAGTATGGTGGATGAGAGCTATTGGCAAACTGCAGCCTGCCTTCTCTTGTCTGGGACATTTTTTCCCTTTGGATGGCCCTAAGGGTTGATGCAAGGTAGATGGAGTTACGTAGGGACGTATAATTTCCCACTGCTTTGTTTACCTCTCTCCCCAACTACTGTTGGGTCCTGAAGTAGGGATAGAGCTTCCCTTTGGAAGGCTCTACTATGGCCCTGATTTAACAATGCTAACAAGTAAAGGATGTTTGCCTGTGGGTGTCCCTTCTTGTTATCTGTCACATACTAAGGTCTGGTGCCGAAAGAAAAAGATGAAGCGCTAGCTATAGCAGGGCTTAGGTAGAGTGTCTTTTACTCAAGGCAAGGTTGAGCTGCCCTCCCACAGATACATTAGGGCCTTTCAGTAAGACCTAAGCTCCTCTGTTGTTCTTTCGGGGTTTTAGAGCCTGGGAGAAGAGTGTTACTGGACAACTGCAAACTATGTGCTGCTCTTGTTTGACTTCTTTCATGAGTAGAGTAAAGATGGTGGCTTCCCCTTGGAGGAGTGGCAAGGTTATAGCCTACAGTGCTAATTACTGATGTTTTAGCGGCTTGCATGCTCCCTTTGGTAGTTGTTCATTATGATACTCCTTAGAGTTGAGTAAGTTGAACTTAAGTACGGTGGACAATTCGTATTCCCCAGTGTTGTGTATTGTCTTTTGGATTCGCCCTTAATTGACACTCTGACTATGGCTAAGTATCTGTAGAGTCAACTTACGCTATGCCCATTATGTTTGTGCACATCCACAGCTAAATGAGCAGGCATTCCCTCAGCATATTGGTATTGGTTGCCCATAGTGTCAATCCAACACGCAGTGTCGGAGTTCCACTTCGAAAGGGAAAATCTCAGGTAAGAATGTAACCTTGGTTCCTTGAGAAGAGGAACAAGACATTGCGTCTTGTTGCAATGCCTCAGGCCTGCCTGCACATCTCCTTCAGACAAAAGAGTTGACGTGTTTTACAGGCTCCCTTTTATACTTAGACAGGCACTTGTGATATCATGGACTGTCTTCAGCCAGTGTTTGCCACACCTGCTTCAGACACAGCCACACTAAGGGCATTCCCTATAGTGTCAATCCAAGATGAAGTCTTTAGTTCCCCTTCTCAGGGAACCAGGGTTACAGTCGTGACCTGAGACTGTTTTTAACATGAGCATATATTTAAAATGCACCTATTATGCTTTTTCAGATATTACCTTTCATGTAGTTTGTAATATAGCTGTTTGTAAATGTAAAAGGTCAGCAAAGTTATAAAGATCAAAGTGCCAAGTCTCCCAAAAGAAAGATTCTGAACTGCCAAAACGAGTCATCAGTAATTCCAGCCTTACTTCTGTAACATTCATATGTAACAATGTAACAAATTTGCATAATGCCCACCTATGGTCTTCATTGGCTGCCCACGAACATCTACTTTGGCCCGCCCTCAAACACTGTAGCTGCTTTGCGTTGTGTATATGTCGAGAAGACACCGTTTTCTGCACTGCAAAAGCAAATTCTTTTTGTGCCTAGATTGTGCACAGAGATCTGTAATATCTGCCTGAGGGGAGAAGTGCAAACAAGTTGTGGCTGAGGTGAGAGGGATATGTGATGACGTTACCTGCCCATTCCTTCACTATGGAGTTGTACAAGTCCTGAATGTTAGGCAGGTGCACAGCAATTATCCTTTCAGCTGTTCTAACAGTCTGTTGCAGTCTTTTTATATCAGATTTGCTGGCAGACCCAAACCAGACAATTCTGACTACTTTGAGTAATGAAAGGATGGAGCAAGATTTGTTTTACAAACGTTGATGTTACATCAGTCATTCACGTTAGTGCTCGGCTAACGTATGCACTGTTATTGATACAGTTAATGATACAGTTCCCACATGTGCACTTCAATAAATTAGAAATATACATATCAGTGTTACGGAACACAGACTCAGAACGTTGTAGAAATGAATATGAGAATTTATTGGATGTAGCAGGTAAAGTAAACAGGCAGGTAAGTAAAGCAGTCAAAGCAGCAATGCAATAATGGATGGAAATACTGACAGTTCTTTGTATTGCAGGTGACTTGAGGAGGTAGTGGACGTGAGCAGCCGAGCACAAACTTTGGTGACGTGAGTGGAGCATGGAAGGAGTCCGGGGAATGAAGACGCTGGAGACACAGACGATCAAGGAAACGCTGGAGACACAGAGAATCAGGAGAGATAATGGAGCAACAACACATGAAGGTAAGTAGACCAGGGTGAAGTGTGTGCTTATATGCTGCTGTGGTGATGAGGAGATGACGATCAGGTGCAGGTGATAAGTACTCTGGTGACAGTGATCTCTGTGACTGGGTGGTGATGGAGCCTGGCTGATCTCTGACAATCAGTTTGTTGATTGACATACACTTGTTAATGTTGATGTAGAGGAATTACAGTTGCAACATCTCAAAATGTACAACAAACTGAGTAAAAACTTATCTCTGAGAAATGTCCTGCTCAAATCGTCCTTGCTATGGGGGTTCTGCTTGAATAATTCATTCTTCCAATGTTTCGTCATCGGACTTCCGCTCAAATTGATATTGTAAAACTGATGCCATTGTTACTGTCTTTACAGTGTCTACAATCGCTGAGCTTTAGGAAACCTCTGGAGCTTAAATTCAGTTATGGTATTGACTGTTTCTTTTCCAATACACGCTGTAACCGGTGGACCAATCACAACAGACTGGGCCATTTGACCAATCAGAGCACAGCAGGCTCACGGAAAGAAGGGATTTAGAGAGACGGAATCTTCAGACGAGTTGTTTTAGAGCAGTGGTTCCCAACCTGTGGTCCGCGGCCCACTAGGGGGCCGCAGTGATCCTCCAGGTGGGCCGCGAGATAAATTAAAATTAATTTAAATATATTACTATAATTCCGTAATTTAATTATTAATATGTTACATTTAATACATTAAATTAAATTAATTAAAAAATACATTTAAAACAAGGCACCACCTCTCTCGTACGTATTCTGTGATTGTTTCGGTTCAGCCCAGGCCGTTTCTCATCGTGCTGCTGTGAAATACAGACTGAACGGTGGCTGAAAACACAAACTCCCTCAGTTGGAAAAAGAAAACCTGTGTCGCTAAAAAGGTTTTGATGGATGATGATAGTAATGAAGGTAAGACGATTACAGTGACATACAGCAGTCGTACATTAGGCATGCGCGAGTCCGCAATTATTGATGCGCAAACAAACCGTGCATGTGCGCTCTCGACTCACTGATCGCTATAACATCGTATTTCTGCATGAACACAGTGCAATATATTCGCGTAGTTGTCCAAATCAATGTACTGTGAGTGTTTTATAACGGATGCTCGCCAAACAAGCGTGTTTTGGAGAAGTTGAGAGGAT
>RJVU01057109.1:370306-416964 GCA_003731715.1 Anabarilius grahami | reverse complement strand
ATACAGTTTGTACAGTATAAAAACCATTACGCCTATGGAGAGTCCCCACTAAGATAGCAAAACAAACCTGTGTGTGTGTGTGTGTGTGTGTGCGCGCGCGTTTTTGAGACATATCAGGACACAAATGTGTATTATGACATGGGTATGACATAGGCATTACAAAAAGAGGTGACTTATGAGGACATTACCCCATGTCCCCACTTTTCAAAAGGCTTCTAAATCATACAGAATGAATTTTTGTGAGAAAGTAAAAGTGTGCACAGTTTCCTGTGATGGTTAGGTTTAGGGGTAGGGGAAGTGTAGGGGGATAGAAAATACAGTTTGTACAGTATAAAAACCATTACGCCTATGGAATGTCCCAACAATTCACAAAAACGAACGTGTGTGTGTGTGTGTGTGTGTGTGTGTGTGTGTGTGTGTGTGTGTGTGACAACACTAGCATCACAGCCTTGGGGTCCAGTGGAATGAGCTTATTGATTTCTGGAGACTGTGGCCAAACAGTTTTCTGCTGCCCATGTTGAAGAAGCAATGGGGAAGAACTGAATTAATGCTCAGATTGTACTGTTAGTATTCACTTGGCACCTCTGAGATTGCTTGGACAGTCTCTGGACTTGCTGGAATTGCAAAGTGAGATGCACAACTGCCAGTCTGTATCCAAAATCATTCTTTCTTTGTTTATTTATTTAAAGTTGACCTAAACCAATCCTCTGTAGGTAAGAGGAAATTAGATTAATATAGGTGTCCATTCTCTGTGCGTAGTGAACAAACCAATACGAATGGGAAAAAAAAGTCAATCCAGTCACCATGTGGAAGGAAGTCTTACTAAACAATTAGCAAAACTGTTTTAAATCAGTCAACACTGGAGGCTTTGGAAACAGAGATAGACTCAACATCTGGAGTGCTTCATGTCTGAAGTGGCCCTCTGTACTCTGCTGAGTCCATAAGGTCTCACTGAGGGGCGGTGAGTCCTCAGGGCAAGAGTCTGAATTGTTCATTCTTATCTTTTGATAGCACAGGCCATGTTTAAATGTTGGACAGCTGGTGGATTACTGTGGTCAAGCATGGTCTTGTGTGAGATATCATCTAAATTTGATATTTAATATGTTGTGGTAGAACACAACAGCTTTTATGTGTTAATCTTTGTTAGAGCATTTGATACAATTAACTTATTGTGTACATACATGTTGTTCTGTGTAATTATCATGAGATGGCGTTAGGTTATTGTTATGGTTGTGGAACTCCAAATAAACATAGGCTAGTGCATCACATGAATATTTAATATGAAGGCTTCATTTCCCCATTGTTTTATTCTCCACTGTCACAATCTTTATGACTATTTTTTCAATGACAATTTATTATCGATTTGTGAAGGCAGGATAGGCGGGATAGGCGGAATCGAGCTGATTTTTTACTATTGTGCTACTATAATACTATTTGCACCTACTGAGGTGCAAATTAAGATCAATATTTACAACAGTTAATACAATGACAGATGTAAGAACTTTAAATGTGATTACAGTGTAACAAAACATATGGACACAATAAAGCATAAATATTAAGGTAAGCGCATAATAAGACACGTAATGTAAAATGGGACTATTTTCATTTTTGTTGTTGGTTTGCTTAGAATAAACCACCAATTTGTAAAACATTACAAAAAACAACTTGGGTCATTCCACAAGAATTCCCTGGTGGTATCTAAAACATATTGCTTGCTTTGGATAGGTTTTCAATTTCCCAACTACAAGAAGGCTCCAATTTCACAGCAAAAATGGAAAAGCACCTAAGTTTCCATTGCCCCACAATGTAGCATCTTATCTCTGAAAAATAGGCCTCTCTTTATTTCCTGTTGCTCTGGCACACGGCTCGAGCCATTGTCACATCGCAAAGTTACACCTCTGCCTGCGGCTGATTTGGGAAGAAGAGTTAAGTTCTTATCTACAAACATGTGGGTGTTGAGACAGTACTGATTTCGGATCTGCAGGCCTTGTGATGAAAAGAACTTAAACTACGCTTATAACAAGGTTATAATTTAGTTGAATGATTTGGTCAAAACCAGTATAAGAAACCTTGATACCTAAACCTGCATTTAGGTACTGAGAGTTTGGCTCATTTTTTTTGTCCAAACTGTTACATTTCTTTCCAATTTGAAGGGTGCCTTCTTCCCACTGTTGTTTTCAGATCTCTTCACAAGTTTAAAATGTAATTTAGATCTAGTCTTGAAAGAGACAAACATTTTTAAAGAAGTCATTTTAAAGTGTGTTTGGGCTTGGTGTCTTTTGACAAGTTGGATATTAAAATCCAAAATGCATTGGTATTATACTGAAGGTTGCATCTTAGGTGCCAGTAAATAAACACAAAACCTGGCAGAAGTAAAGAAGGAAAGATGTTCTTTTCTTTGATGATTTGTGAAGCTGAGACTTTCCAGAATTGCCCTTGGCAACTGCAATAAGATCAAGTGCTTGAGCAGGGTGGAGAAAGGATCCTAGGGGAAGAAGGTGGAAGCACTTAGGAACTTTTCTCAACCTCAGACAAAGACAGAGTAACTTGTTTTCCTTGGACTGTAAGGCCAGGATTAGGGTTACAGTATCATTGCTAGATAAGGATATCTTGAAAGGATCCATGGTCTAAAGAGGAAGAAAAATTGAAATCCTCTTAAGGTGCGTTCATGGCTGAAGCTAAGGAACACAAACCCCACAATGGCACACTGGTTCCTCGCACTCAGGGGAACAGGATGACTAACAGAAACACATATAGACTTTCTATAATCTGTGTTTGTCATGTTTCAAAGGTGTACCTTACCAATTTGCCATTTAACCCTATAAGACAATTAATTTTGGCATTGATTGATTGATTGATTGATTGATTGATTGATTGATTGATTGATTGATTGATTGATTGGCAAACTGCAATCAGACAAACTTCAATCAGTGGAGTACTACAATCCCCCTGTTACTGAGATATCAATGGATGGTGCTTAATGAAAGTGTGATACTTGGCAGCTTGAATCTGCCTTCAGATAAAGTTACTTTCTCCACCATGTACAGTTCAACCGGTCCGTAAAATGTATTATGATAAAATGTTTTATTATTGTTGTTGATGTTGTTGTTTGCTTTCTTCCTAGATCACTGAAGGACAGGCCGTTTATCAATATGTGTTCTTAGGCAATCTCAAGAAGACCGGTCTTCACGAGAACATAAGTCCATTCTTTCAGTTCTTGGAATTGAGAAACAGCCTATGTCTGTATCTCTAATAAATGATGTGACTGGTAAATCATCAAAACTCACCTCAGGTAAACATATTCCAGAAAGTTGTGGAATATCAGACCCCATACAAAAAGCAACAATAACCATTCCTGAAGGTGACCTGGACGAGTGTGGCATTAGATCATGAGTTTGATTCAGGGAATGTGTATACTGATAATATGCATATATACATCTTGAATGCAGTATTGCTTGGATGAAAGTAAATATAGAAAATGTCCCTGCCTTTTATGGTGTGTTCACACTTGTAGTTTGGTTTGCTTGGTTCGTTTGGTACGGACAAAAAAAAAAAAAAAACATTTAGTCCAGGTGTGCTTAGCATTCACATTGGCATTTTTAACACCAAACTTAAAGATACCGAACCTAAAGTCATATGGACACGTTCACAACCTGATTGGTTGGCTTTTATGACGTATATTTCGCGACAAAACATCCAAAACAATGCTGCGTGCTGGCTAAATGCTCTCGTTGTATGTGCGTAGCCTATATATGATGGTATTTTGACCAGCTGAGAACTTGTGAAGAGCTTTTAAAATGTGTAAAGGAGTCAAAACAGTGGCAAGAATCCATCCGTCACACACACAAATGAAGACCTGCTGCAAGGAGACGTGATTCTGATGCCCGTACCGAACTGTGATGGGCAACATCATGACTATGGCGAGAAAAAACAGGTATGCTTGAGCATTCAGGGTTGCATCTTGTGACATCATGTCCTGTTTTTGGTTCGTTTACATGTCTTTAATATGTGTTGAATTCATATTTCATTTGAACCACATAAGAAGTTTTGAACCAAACCGAGACTCATCTTTTCAGGGATTTGGGTCCACTTGTTTGGTGTGCACCAGTGTTTGGATGGTAGCATTCACATTTATTCAAATGAACTGCACAAACAGAGCAAATATTAATAAATATCCTGACGCATCCGAGCTTTATAATGGCAGTAAGCGTTACCAAACGAGTATGAGCTGAAGAAAGTGTCTCCATCCACGTCCATTCATCATAAACATACTCCACATGGCTCCGGGGGGTTAATAAAGGCCTTTTGAAGCTAAATGATTAGTTTGTGTTAGGGATGCACCGATACCATTTTTTAAGGACCGAGTATGAGTACCGATACTTTTTTTCTAGTACTCGCTGATACCGATACCTATACATTTATTAATTTCTCTCTCTCTCTCTCTCTTTTTTTTTTTTGGTGATGTTGCAGTTTTCCAAGCACAACACAGTGAAACTAATGAATGTAGGACAGCTTCTTTATTATTACTCTAATGAAAAAAGTAATAATTTTTATGTTTTCACAAACTTAAAGAACAAAAATGTCACAGTGTCCAATAACCTTTAAAGGGCATAATTACCAAAATTATATAAAAATAAATTTACAAACAAATTACAAACAATACAACAAATACTATAGAGATACAAATTAAATAAACTTGTTTTTCGGATACAGTGGTCATTATTTACCATGTACATATTTATTTAACATCTTTTGTTGTTTTATTATCATTAATGACAAATATAGGCTATGGTCCCTTTAAGACCGAATCCATGGATACTTAAACATATGCTGTTCCCTTTCATGGGAACATCGACGCTGCATAAGCGCTTTGGGAACGCCTCTGCGTGTTTCGTCTTGAAGCACTCGTGAAATCGAACCAATCGTGTGACGGGACGTCAGAGCGGGTGACGTCACGGACCAGGAAACTATAAAGCACCCCTGAGAACAAAGAACCCCAGCTTCTGAAGTCTTCAGCAGCGCTCTGTGTTATCGTGTGTCTTATTTGGTGTTGTCTGTCTCTCATATATACAGCAAAATATCTCTTCGTCCGAGGACAAGAGTATTTTTAGTCACCAAGCATATATATATATATATATATATTATAAGACACGACCATGGCGAGTTCTAGCAAGCAGACTTTTTCAAAGTGTGTTCCTCCCTGCCCTTGCTTCATCACGGGTGGGGATACACATGACATGTGTGTCGCTTGCTTGGGAGTGGAGCATGCACAGGCAGCTCTCGAGGGAGCTGTCTGTGTACATTGTGAAAAGTTAAAGCTCCGTGTACTCCGCTCACGCGGGGCGTTCTTTGATAAAAAGGAGGACGGCGCGGCAGGTGTTCCCCAGGGATCGGGTCCCGCTGCTGCCGAGGCACAGCGGAAACTTCATTCCTGGGGTTCACAGATGGATCTTGCGGAGGGGTTAGAGATGGGTCCTGCCCTATCTCGACCCTCACCCGCTAGATCCAGTGCCTCTTCTCTGGCTGCGGAAGCACACGTGGTGGTTTCTTCCCCCAGAGTGGAGGCACCGGCGCTTCACTTATCCAGCTCCGAGGAGATGGATATAGCGAGCGCCGGGGCTGGAGAGGAGGACTCGCCATCCTCGTCTCCAGCTTATGAGGAGCTTTTAGATGTGCTGACTCGGGCGGTGGCGAAACTAAAAATAGAATGGCCAGAAGAAAGACCAGAAGCCCGCCCGATCTCAGCCTCAGCCCCGGGGATTGCCGTTTTTCCACGACCTCCACACTGAGGTGGCGAGGTCGTGGCAGAGACCAGCACAGTTCCGTGTTCACAATCCACAGTCCACACTCTATAGTAATATAGTAGGAGGTAAAGAACACGGTTATGGGGCGATGCCTCAGGTCGAAGAGACGCTCGCGAGCTATCTCTCGCCTGAGTCAGCATCGTCCCTAAAATCCCCGACGCTGCCCACCAGACCCCTGCGTACAACATCAGCGTTGGTGGGCAGGGCTTACACCTCAGCAGGTCAGGCAGCCGCTTGCCTGCATACTATGTCTATTCTCCAGGCGTATCAAGCTGACCTGCTGGGGGAGATAGATGAGAGTGGCGAGGCAACTTTTGAATCTATCCAAGAACTCAGAAAAGTGACCGACTTAGCTCTCTGGGTCACCAAGGAGACGGCAAAATCCATTGGTCGATCTATGGCAGCCCTGGTGGCCACGGAGAGACATTTGTGGCTCAATCTATCTAAGTCAGTTCTCTTGGATGCACCTGTCTCCTCCCTGGGCCTCTTCGGCGACTCCATTACATCGGTCATAGAGAGGTTCCAGGAGGCAAAACGTCAGTCGGCCGCATTCCAAAAGTTTTTGCCTCGCCGCTCTACCGAGGTTGCTGAGCGGGAGCAGCCTCGGCCATCTACCAGCTCCTCAACTGCGCATAGAGTGCAACAAAAATAGATCGTTGCCACCCGTGCTCCCCCGAAAAGATCTTGGGGACCGGGGAGGGCAACGCAAGTGAAGCCTTCCAAGGGTAAGACAGATCTGCGGACTGTCATTATCGCAAGGAAGGCTTCGAAGAAGTCCTGACGCCAGGGCTCCAGGACTTCCGAGGGCAGCCCCCTCCGAAGAGGGTCCTGTAAAATCAAATTAATCCCTCTTTGGCGCCCTCAGGGGGCCGTTCTGCCAACCCCGCCATCTCGTGTGTTTCGGGGCGCAGCGGTCCCCGCCGACCCTCTGAGGAGGGCCGGCCAGCGATTGATTCGACTGTTCCCTGCCGGTGCGCCGCTTCAAGGCGTCGAGCCAAGTGCTCAAAAAACACCAGAGGCCAGCCTCGAGAGGCTGGTTCCCTTAGTAGAAATTCTGGAAGAATGGAAATGTCTTCCCAATATTTCTCAGTGGGTACTGCAAATGATAGGAAAGGGTTACAAGATACAATTCGGGTCTCGCCCGCCCCAGTTCAACAGGGTCCTCCCTACAGTGGTGGGCCCCCAGCAGTCTCTGGTTATGGAACAAGAAGTTATGACACTTTTGCAAAAGGGAGCTATAGAGAGGGTTCCTCCCCCCCAGCAAACAGTCAGGGTTTTACAGCCATTACTTCATAGTTCCGAAGAAGGATGGAGGGTTGCGTCCTATTCTAGATTTACGCATGTTAAATCGCTCAGTACAAAAGCTCAAGTTCAAGACACTCAGACAGATCATCACACAGATCAGATCCGAGGATTGGTTTGTGACAATAGATCTGAAAGACGCTTACTTTCATGTGTCAATCCATCCTTCACATTGGAAGTTCCTCAGGTTCGCTTTCGGGGGCGAAGCTTACCAATACAAGGTTCTTCCGTTCGGCCTATCTCTTTCACCCCGCACCTTCACGAAGTGCGTGGATGCAGCACTGGCTCCACTGAGACTCCAGGGCATCCGCGTGCTGAATTATATCGACGATTGGTTGATTCTAGCTCAATCAGAGCAACAGGCAGTTCAACATCGAGATGTAGTTCTGTCACACATGAGAAGGTTAGGGTTGAGACTCAATGCCAAGAAGAGTGTGCTTCTACCAGCTCAAACTATCAGCTATCTAGGGGTAGTTTGGAATTCCACTACGATGCAGGCACGTCTGTCTCCTGCCCGGGTGAATTCCATTCTCTCAACCTTGAAAGGGGTGAAATTAGGCCAGTCACTCACTGTAAAACAGTTTCAGAAACTATTAGGTCTGATGGCAGCTGCTTCCAACGTGATACCATTTGGTCTGCTGCACATGAGACCGTTACAGTGGTGGCTCAGAACCAGGGGGTTTTCTCCGAGGGGAAATCCTTTTCGCAAAATCAAGGTCGTGCGGCAATGCCTTCGTGCCTTGGCGGTGTGGAAGAAACCCTGGTTTCTGTCCCAGGGTCCTGTGTTGGGAGCTCCTTGTCGTCGCAAAATGCTAACGACAGATGTGTCTCTCACAGGTTGGGGGGCGATCATGAGTGGTCGCTCAGCTCAGGGTCTTTGGGGAGACCATCATCGTTCCTGGCATATAAATCAGCTGGAGATGATGGCGGTATTTCGAGCACTCAAATACTTCCTCTCAGACCTAAGGGGCCATCATGTGTTAGTTCGCACAGACAACATGTCAGTGGTCTCCTATATCAACCATCAGGGGGGTCTGAGGTCTCGCCAGCTGTGCAAGTTATCCCATCAAATCCTCCTATGGTCCCAGGGGAAATTTCTCTCTCTGAGAGCAGCTTATATCCCGGGACATCAAAATGTGGGGGCAGACATCCTGTCGAGGCAGGGGCCGAGGCCCGGGGAATGGAGGCTCCACCCCGAGGTGGTGGAGCTGATATGGAAGAATTTCGGTCGTGCAGAAGTCGACTTATTTGCCTCGACAGAGACGTCTCATAGCCCGTTGTGGTATTCTCTGACTCATCCAGCCCCTCTGGGGTTGGATGCTATGGTACAGACGTGGCCGAGGCTGCGTTTGTACGCATTTCCCCCGATCGCTCTGCTCCCCGGAGTTCTGGAGAGGGTTCGACGGGACGGGGTCCGTCTAATATTGGTAGCCCCGTTCTGGCCGACCCGGATATGGTTCACGGATCTAGTCTCTTAGAAGGCTCCCCCATGGAGATTCCGATCAGACAGGACCTCCTGTCTCAATCGGGCAGCACAATAATTCACCCCCGCCCGGAGATATGGAAACTGTGGGCCTGGCCCCTGAGGGGGCCGAGCTCATAGAATCCGGTCTCTCAACCGAGGTTGTAGAGACCATTCTCCACTCCAGAGCTCCGACCACGAGAAAACTTTATGCGTATAAGTGGAAGCTGTTTGCTACTTGGTATAGCCGACTTCAGGTGGATCCGTTCCCCTCCTCCATCAGTCATGTACTGCAGTTTCTCCAAGGAAAATTCTCGGATGGTTTAACTCCTTCTACATTGAAGGTATATATTGCAGCGATTTCCGCTTATCACACAAGAATAGAGGGTGTTTCTGTGGGTAGAAACCCTTTAGTTATACGTTTTCTCCATGGTACTCAGAGGCTGAGGCCTGTTGTACGCACAAAGACTCCATCCTGGGACCTAGCCATTGTGTTGGAAGGGTTAGCTGCGGCTCCCTTTGAACCTTTAGAGGAAGTGTCTGAGAAGTTCCTCACGTTAAAAACCATATCTGGCCATAACATCTCTCAAAAGAATTGGAGACTTACAAGCACTATCGGTTGCTCCTTCATGCCTAGATTTTGCACCTGGAATGGTCAAAGCTTTTCTACATCCTAGACCTGGGTACATTCCCAAGGTCCCTACAAATGTCCCAGGGCCCATTGTGCTGCAGCCCTTCTGTCCTCCACCTTTTACAAATGCGGATCAGGAAAAACTAAATCTGCTCTGCCCAATGAGGGCTTTAGACGCTTATGTCCACAGAGCTGCCCTGTGGCGAAAGACTGAACAACTATTTGTGTGTTATGGATCTCCTAATAAAGGAGGTCCGGCGTCCAAGCAGAGAATGAGTAAGTGGGTGGTCGAGGCCATCTGACTCACTTATGAGTCCTCCGAGCAGCCTTCTCCTTTGGCTGTCCGGGCGCATTCTACCAGGGGTATGGCTGCCTCAAAGGCTTTGATGTCGGGGGTTGCCCTCAACGATATATGTGATGCTGCTGGGTGGTCATCTCAGCATACCTTTATTAGGTTCTATAACCTTGATTTGGGCTCCACTCCTGGGTCCTCAGTTATGTCGTCCTGAAAAGATAAAAGACATGCGTTTGGTCTTATGGCCTAGTTGGGATAGCGTTCCCAAAGCGCTTACGCAGCGTCGATGTTCCCATGAAAGGGAATGTCTCGGGTTACGTCTGTAACCCTGGTTCCCTGAATAAGGGAACGAGACGCTGCGTAGCTTAGCCATTCTCCCTGCACGCCTGTGAGCGTCTGCTTCATCCTTAATTCAGAAGCTGCCGTTCTTTGTTCTCAGGGGTGCTTTATAGTTTCCTGGTCCGTGACGTCACCCGCTCTGACGTCACGTCACACCGCAATGTGTGTGTTGTCATCATTAATTTTGAAGTATTTCCACACCTCTGAGGCTGACATTGTTTCTGCTGCTGCCGCCGGTGTCTCTGTGCACGGAACATTCTGTCGGTTACGTCACGTGAGGTATCGGTCTTTGGTATCGGGGGTATTTTTACGAGTACGAGTATAAGTACATGAGCTTGGTATCGGCCCGATACTAGTATCGGTATCGGTGCATCCCTAGTTTGTGTAAAAAAATATCTATATTTAACAAGTTATGAAGTAAAATATCTAGCTTCCGCCAGACCACCTTCCGTATTCAAATTACAAAAAAAAAAAAAACAGAACTGGTGTCGCATCAGTTCCGTATGTTGAATAGATAGGGAAGGCATAGGACTTACAGTAGCATAAGCTTTTTGAACTGCTAGAGTTTTACATTTTCTTTGTAAGTTGAATACGGAAGGCGGTCTGGCGGAAACTAGATATTTTACTTCATAACTTGTTAAATATAGATTTTTTTTTTTACACAAACGCATTGTTTCACTTAAGAACAGACACTTTCTTTAGCTCATACTCGTTTGGTAACGCTTACTGCCATTATAAAGGCATTATATTTGAGTAAAGCTTGGTGTAAGTTTCATTTGAAAGTGAACTAATCCTTTAAGTTGTTCCATGTTTGTTTTGTTCCACTGCACAAATTTAGTAGTTATGCAAAAACTACACAAGTTAATGTCAGCAGTTTTCTTGTCATGCTTCATTCTTTTAAAGAGCACAAGGGTACAAATAAATTGAGTAAATGTGCCACATAATTGGCGGCAAAATCTTAGGAGTTAACAATGATGAATTTGGTCTTAGTTGCATCTCGTTTGGATCAGTTAATGGGCTGTTGCTGAACACACTTTGAGGTGAACCATCCTTTCATTTTCCATAATGGAGCCTGGCTCCTCTGAGAGCCAGAGTGTGATTTTCATATGCAGGCAGAAGCAGTATTGTCCACAGGCCTTTCATGTAAATGAGCCATTTGATTTTATCTCTCTTTTCTGCTGTAGAGGTGTGTCACTCCGTTTGACTACATTGACTGTCTCCATTGTCTCTCTCCATCTTTTCTTTGTTTCCAAATCCACAAGGAAAGTTGGCTGCTCACAATGTGAGCACTTCTCTTTTTCTCTCATAGGGGCTATTGTGTTTCTGTTTTTAGGAGGAGGAGACCAGAGAGGATTGGAGGAGGTATACACACACACACACACACTAAGTATATGCATGCACCAAGCTACACACATAATCATTGTGAGATTGACAGCGGGCACATTGCTAAAGTGTGGTATCTCCCTCAGAGCCCCCTATGACCAGAGTCACTTCCTCTTATTATGGACAGCAGGAAGTAAGCAGAAAATGGGTTTCCATTCTAAACTTTTAAGCCAAATGACACAAAAATACACCAAAAAGAGAGGATTACAGTAAAACTATACAAATAAATGTGACATTTGTCCAAGTTTTGTATGACGATGTAAATTTAGCACCTGTATGCATGGAGTTGTGAGTGAATGGATAAATGGATAAACCCCCCCCAAAAGGTATTTTGGATACAGTGAGAATCAGTGTTTTAAATAATTCTAGCTATGTCAGCATTTAGAGATGAGAAACAAAAAAAACAAACATGTTTTTGAGTTCAAGTGACCTCAACCTACCATCCCCCATTCAGAGTATTCACACGTACATGCACAAAACACACCTTGGAACGTCCTCAGAAATGCTACACTCACCAAAACACGTGCGCATAGCTACCAACCCTGTCCATGAATCATTAACCATCTGCTGGTTAGAGAGACAAAGTGAGAGAGAGAGACAGCTCTGTCCTTGAGCGGGATGGCCCATAAGATCGTGACTCTAATTGAGGCAGCTGGGGGGCAGATTGTAAAGAACCCAAAAGGCTGTTCAGCTGGAGTAAACCACAGAGCAGCTGCAGAGAGACACACATGGAGAGAAAGAGAGTTAGGAAGGAGCACAGAGAGTAAGAGATAGATAATTGTATTATTTTTTTAATTGATTGTTTTTCCATGTGGGTAAATCTTTCAAAAAATAGGGTGGACCTACTCTATTCTCAAATATCATTATTGATATTATGAAGTTTATCTATCTATCTATCTAGGCTCGAAATTGTGACCATTTTGGTCGCATATGCTGCCTAAATTTAATGTGTTCGACCTCAAAATATATTTGGGAGCATTTGTGCGAGTGCAAATAATTGTTGAGGTGGGACCTGTTTTCATTTCTCTACAAAATGTTCGCTAATTACTGCACAGTATGTGCCTGCTGTGAGCTGATACAGTAACCGGTCCACCGTTCTATCACATAATCAATTAAACATCATCTTTTCGTTCATAATTTTAAAGCAGATTTTAGGTTGGTTTATATTAGCCGTCAATCACTCCCTTTCACTGCACTCCATTGCCACGTGACAGGGAGCTAACCAACGTGCAAAATGTAAAGCTGAAGAGAGAAGATGACATTAACACTTGAGTTTTTTTATATTCATAATACAGTTAAGCAACATTACACGACCAAGACTGTTGTTTTCCTGAATATCCAGAAAAAAAAACAAAGTTTAAACGTGTGACACTGATTTCATACAACAGTTAAATAAACTGTAAAAAGTAGATAAAATTAAATCACTTACATTTTAGACACAATATTGACTGTTTTTGTTCTGTTTTAGCAGCGAAAGTAGTTCCAAACAAAGACCTCAGCAGAACCACAGTGCATTTCACGACAACACAATCGTGTTTTCATTAGTCTGAATGATTTAGCGTTTTGAATGAATTGGTTGAGTCAAAGATTCAATGACCCATTCATGAACAACTGCCTCATTCTTGAATGAATCATCCATTTGAACAAATCGTTTGATTGACTCAATGACTCCCTCATTAAGATGGTCACCTGCCACCACCTACTGGCGGTTTAGTTTTATGTTTAAACGTTAAACGTTTCTCTCCAACATTTCTTATTTACATATTAAAAATATATAAAACAATCTCATAAAATTATTGTTATAGTTGTGGTACTCCTAAATTTTTGCTGGTGCTTCTAACTTTTTTGAAGTATATATATATATATATATATATATATGTGTGTGTATGTATGTATGTATGTATGTATGTATTACACATTTATTTTTTTATTTTGACATCTCACATCACTATAGTATACAGGCAAACCTTCACAAGAATAAACAAATTGGCGTCAATGAGTTTGACTTCAGGTGCTTAAAAAGCAGCGCAAATGGAAAGAGAAAAGGTGATCAATGTTATTATATTTTATACTACTATTTCATATAAAATGCCAGCTTTTCTTTGGGGTAATGGCTCAATGTTTGTTTTCTCTTTCCAAACAAAGTTCTGCCAAAAATACTGCTGGAAATTGACCTTAACCAACCACAGCTCCCACACCAACCAGCGGTCTTCACTGCAAGCCTGAATGGTTCTGTGAACCCAGATAGCCTGAGGCTAGTGCTTTGGCTGCAGAGAGATAGCCACAACGGCAAATGGTATGTGTTGTTTCTATTTTATTTGATACATTCTATGCACTAATTTTATTTAAGTATAATCTTTCTCTCCAGAGTGTTTATTTTTAGCAAAAAGGAAACAATGTCAAACAACATGAAATGACATCTGTGAATGTAATTTATAAATGCTGCTAGGCAAACAGTATAACGCCCAGGGTTAGAGTTTGATTTAGGGTTAGTTGCATGTAATTATGTATAATTTACTGTTAATACTACAGTAAGTACATGTAACACAAGAACACTGTAAAATAATGGGTTACACTTTATTTTAAGGTGTCCATGTTACAGTGTAATTATACATTTAAGTACAGTGTAATAATAATTAACTACATGTACTTACTATAGGGTTAGGACGAGGGTTTGGTTTAGGATTAATTGCATGTAATTATGCATAATTTATAGTTATTACTACAGTAACTACATGTTACATGTGTAACAATGACACTGTAAAATAAAGTGTTACCAAATAATGTCTTAACTCTTGTTACAACTATCTCCAGTGGTTAATTTTCAGAACCTGATTTTACCAAGTGCAACATGTTCCTGGATCAATATCTTTGTTGATCCTGGAACAACATTCCAATAAAATAGATTTGAGGGACAAGTTTACAGTTTATGTCAAGTTTAGGCTTTCAACCAGGGTTAGGTGCTTCTGCATGTGTTATTTACCATATCATTCCCCATTTACCAATTTCCCATTTTAGGGATAGGGATGTTGATGCAAAAAGGTGCAGTGACGTTGCTCCCTATATGTAGATCAGATACCCTTGGATTTCATCAAAAATATCTTAATTTGTGAAGATGAACGAAGGTCTTACGGGTGTCGAACGACATGAGGGTGAGTACTTATTGACAGAAATTTCATTTCTGGGTGAACTAACCCTTTAACTTGTTTATAACCTGGAATCGTCCTAAAAGCTCCACTGACCATCTTCTTGTTTTTAAGCATTTTTCAGAGTGGCCCATTGTTTTTGTCCTGCGGCATTATGAGGAATGGGCATATTAGTTTAGAGTAGTGATGCAATTGAGATGTAACAGTATGAGTATCAATGGCTGGGTGAAAAAGGAAAGAAAGAGTAAAACTGTATGTGTGTGTGTGTGTTTGTATAATGACATCGGTATTACACTGGTATTACGACGTAAACATTAAATATGAGCACATTTCATGAGTCCTCATATTTAAAATAGCTTTAAAATCATACTAAACAATGTTTTATTAAAAATGTAAAACTGCATAATGTTTTCTGTGATGGGTAGGTTTAGGAGTAGGGGTAGTGTAGGGGGATAGAATGTACAGTTTGTACAGCATAAAAACCATTACGCCAATGGAATGTCCTAACTTTGATAGCAAAACAAACTTGTGTGTGTGTGTGTGTGTGTGTGTGTGTGTGATAGCATATAGAGTAAGGCCACTGCAAGCTGTCACACTTTTGACTTGAAGAGGCAGCCTGCAGTCTGGAAACACAACACTCACTGGATAAAAGATCTATTGTGAGCTCCAGCACTCTGTAGGAGACAAAGCAGCATTGTTACGCACACACACACAGTCTAAGATGTGGTCCATCATTACAATGCCAAAAGAACCGTAGAACAACAGGAGGTGTAGAGAGCTGCCATGGAGTAAAGTAAAAGAATGAATCAGACGTTTAAATAGAGAATATGAGGGACTAACCTTCTGCATTACTCTATTCATGCTCCATAGCCATTGGCTATTCTGAGTGTTCTCCCAGTATGCTCTCTGATGTAGCCCAAATTTCACAGCCAGAGTTCCCAATGGCATTACACAAGGAGACACTGGTATTCAAGTAACCAGAGGCCTATTTTATCTGTACAGAAACAGGGATGTCTCTGGACAAATACGATAATAATACAAGTGAATAACAGTATATAGCATGTGACAGAAGAAATGGCTGTTGATATGGATTTTGCTATAGTGTTTATACCACAGTTGATACAGTCTATTTATAAGACAAAAACAATGATCACTAGATTTGATCCATACCATGTCCCACAATATCTCAAGTTAGCACAGACCCAACCAAATCTAACATTCAGGGACTTCCATCTATCTATCCAACAACTCTATCCTATCTCTGTAAGGTCCTGGAGATGCTGGCACCTATCCCACCGTCTCGGGTCGCATGCGGGGGAACGCTCTCTGTAAATGTATACACAGGACACAGAATTGCAATTCACATTTAAATATAAGAAAACAGAATTTAACTAATATCTAAAGAGATTCATATGACTCATTTTAATTAGAAAAACAACCAATTTTGAATGCTTGCTTGACAAAGTCTGAAAAGCTAACGAAAGATAAATAGATCGATCCAGTAAAAAATCCCAGGACGTCCTCGCTGCAGTCTGTAGCGCGATGACATAGTGATTAAATCCAATATGTAGTAGATGTTGTAAAGCATGCTCGGTCATACAGGGTTAAAGAGTTAGTTCACCCAAAAATGAAAATAATGTCATTTATTACTCACCCTCATGTTGTTCTACACCCATAAGACCTTTGTTCATCTTCAGAAAACAAATTAAGATATTTTTGTTGAAATCCGATGGCTCTTAATATTATAAAATGACGAGAATACTGGCAAAAAAACAAAATAACGTTTCAACAATATTTAGTGATGGGCGATTTCAAAACACTGCTTTGAAGCTTTACAAATATTTTGTTTCGAATCAGTGGTCCGGAGCGCCAAAGTCACGTGATTATAGTAAACAAGGTTTTTTTTTTACGCGATCCGAACCACTGATTCGAAACAAAATATTTGTAAAGCTTCGAAGCAGTGTTTTGAAATCGGCCGTCACTAGATATTGTTGAAAAGTCATTATTTTGTTGTTGTTTTTTGGCGCACAAAAAGTATTCTCGTTGCTTTATAATATTAAGGTAGAACCACTATAGTCACATGAACTGTTTTAAATATGTCTTTAGTACCTTTCTGGATCTTGAGAGGTTCAGTGACATTGCTGGCAATAGAGGCCTCACTGAGCCATTGGATTTCATCAAAAACTTCATTTGTGTTCCAAAGATGAACGAAGGTCTTATGGGTGTAGAACGACATGAAGGTGAGTAATAAATTACATGTTAATTTTTGGGTGAACTAACCCTTTAAGGCCCCGATATACTTCAAGTGAAATCGAAGAACTAACAGGTGTGATGTCATTTCGAACAAAATCAGATCAAAAGGAAGTTTATTTGGTGTTTGTTTCAGGAGTTAGAAACAGCTTGCCAAAGTGAACATTCCGGAAATATGTAGGTGTGCTCTGGTGCTCCACCAGTTCAACTCTTCTGTTCAGTCCGTCAGACATCCACTGGTGTTCTTGTTGTGTTTTTCATCTATACGCCGCTCGCAGCAGCGTGGGCGGCATCGGAATGATTGCTAACAGTAAACTGCTGGTCATGCATTTTGAATTCCTTTTTACCCCTAAGCAAAGCATGAAAAATAATTTTGCTGTGAGTATATCAGGGCCTTTAGAATTAGGTTAGTTTACAATCTTTATTTATTACATTTAGCTTTTAATGCTAAGATCGTGTGATGCTTCACTACTGCACATGCGTTTATGGCATCATCAAAATACACCACAGTACATGCATGCTACATCCACTACGTATTGGATTTAATCTAGTACATCATTGCACTACAGGCTGCAGTGAGGACAGTCTCAAAAATTTTGTATAAACCAGCAAAAATTCCTTTACCAAGAATTGCTGGAATTAGTGCTGCACTTTAAAAACTCCAATTAATAAAATGTTGGAAGAGCAAAAATATCTAAGCTGAACTAATATTATTGCTTTGGTATATTCTTATGTTGACTGTGCCGAAACAGTATTTTCAGTTTAGTTTAGCTTTAATTCTATCATTCGTAGTTTTAGTTTAGTTTTAGACCTTTCCAGTTTCAAGATACAATCATTTGCATACATATACACATATATAGTGAGTGTAGTACACATATACAGTGGTGGTTAGAATTATTGGCACCCTTGGTAAATATGATCAAAGATGACTGTAAAAATAAATCTGCATTGTTTATCCTTTTGATCTTTAGTTCATAAAATTAGCAAAAATCGAATTGAATTGAAAGTGGCAGGAAAATCACATTATGAAATAAATGTTTTTCTCCAAAACACATTGGTCACAATTATTGGCACCGTTTTATTCAATACTTTTTGCAACCTCCTTTTGCCAAGATAATAGCTTTGAGTCTTCACCTATAATGCCTGATGAGTTTGGAGAACACCTGACAAGAGATCAGAGACCATTCATCCATACAGAATCTTTCAAGATCCTTCAGATTCCCAGCTCCATGTTGGTGCTTCTTCTCTTCAGTTCACTCCACTCATTTTCTCTAGGATTCAGGTCAGGGGACTGGGACGGAAATGGCAGAAGCTTCATTTTGTCCTCAGTGACACATTTTTGTGTTGGTTTTGATGTTCGTTTTGGATCATTGTCCTGATGGAAGATCCAACCACGGCCCATTATTGGATTTTTAGCAGAAGCGGTCAGGTTTTGATTTTTTATCTGTTGGTATTTGATAGAATCCATGATACCATGTATCTGAGCAAGATGTCTAGGACCTCCAGCAGAAAAATAGGCCCACAACATTAAAGATCCAGCAGTATATTTAACCATGGACATGGGGTACTTTTTATCCATGTGTGCACCAAACCCATCTGGTGGGTTTTCTGCCAAAAAAGCTATTTTTTTAGTTTCATCTGACCATAGAAGCCGGTCCTGTTTGAAGTTCCAGTCTTGTCTGACAACTGAATATACAGAGGATTTTTCTTGAAACCCTCCCAAACAACTTGTGGGGAGGTTGGTGCTGTTTGAGCATTTTTTTTTTTTTTTGGCTTTCTGAGACTCAAGACTCAACTAATCTCTGCAATTCTCCAGCTGTGATCCTTGGAGAGTCTTTGGCCACTCAAACTTTCCTCCTCACCGCGCATTAGGACGATTTAGACACACGTCCTCTTCTAGGCAGATTTGTAACATCTTTAGTTGATTGGAACTTCTTAATTATTGCCCTGATGGTGGAAATGGGGATTTTCAACGCTTTAGCTATTTTCTTACAGCCACTTGCTATTTTGTGAAGCTCAACAATCTTTTGCTGCACATCAGTTGTTCTTTGGTTTTTCTCATTGTGATGAATGATTAAGGGAATTTGGCCTTTGTGTTTCCTCATAATTATACTCCTATGGAACAGGAAATCGTGGCTGGACAATTTCATGTTCATGATCGCCCTGGTGTGCTAGAAAAATGTAAATATGAATGGGAATATATTTCAGAGATATTTTACTCATAAAAAATTCCAGGGGTGCCAATAATTGTGGCCAACGTGTTTTGGAGAAAAACATTTATTTCATAATGTGATTTTCCCCCCAATTTCAGTTATTTTCCTTCAATGAAAGGTTTGATTTTTGCTAATTTTATTAATTAAAGATCAAAAGGATAAACAATGCAGATTTATTTTTATAGTCATCTTTGATCATATTTACCAAGGGTGCCAATAATTCTGACCACAACTGTACATATAGTGAGTGTAGTCATTGGACTGATAACTAATAAGTGCTTCTGGGGGATATGCTTGGCCCATCTTCCTTTTTGTTTTGTTTGTTTGTTTGTTTTTCTGTGAAATTCCGTTACTCATTTACTACCAAATAAACACACACAAAAATACTGTACACACATCTTACCACTTCAGTTGCATGGATACGTTTAATTTTACCTTCATGTATTAGATGCTGATTGGGTGAATCATTTGAAAACGTAATGTTGTCTTAAGACAGTGACAGGAAAATGTCCTAAATATGAGTGTTATTAACACTTGGGCTATTTACAGTTCCACACACACAGTCTGTCTTTCCACTCCCACACACACACCCATATGCACAGATTTTCCCAGGATGCAACAGCAAGACCTGGCATGCTCAGGCTTCTAGGCTCAATCCACTTACGTAATATTTCTGTGAGCTGTAAAACACAGACCATCTACACCTCATGCAATTCTCCTGACTACTCTCTTGATTACTTTTCCCTCAGATGTTCAACACAGGGTTTAGCCAAAAAAGAAAAGCACACAGTCCCCACTTAACCAATGCAAAAGATCTGCATCCCTCACCTCACACTCTGCCTGTCCCAGTATGCATCATTAGCATCTGATTGATTAAAGCTCTTATTGGCCGGGTTCTACTCACCTGCTGTTCCAGGCTTAATGAGGTGATGGAGAATAACACACACACATACACACACACGTTTGTTTTTGTGAATTGTGGGGACATTCCATAGGCGTAATGGTTTTTATACAGTACAAACCATATTTTTTTAATTGCCCTACACCAACCCTACACCTAAACCTACCCATCACAGGAAACTGTGCACATTTTTACTTTCTCAAAAAAACTAATTCTGTATGATTATAAGCCTTTTAAAAATGGGGACATGGGGTAATGTCCTCATAAGTCACCCTCTCCTTGTAATACCTATGTCATACCCATGTCATTATACAAATTTGTGTCCTGATATTTCACAAAAACGCAGGCGCACACACACACACAGCAGTCCTGTCGTAACATAGGAACTTGAGGGAAAGTGTTTGTAAGTTAAATCTCTCAATTTATATTGTAAATGGTTTTTTTAACAATAACAAACCTTTTAAGACGACCCTTTAAGATTATGCAATATATACTTTTGTATATATTGTTATTATAGGATATTGTCAGCTTGATTTTTATTTAATTTATACAAATATATAGTATAAATTGCCAAACTCACAGTAAAATGCTACACTGCCCCAAAATCAAGTGAAATTCACCTGTAAAAACACCTGTTATTGTAGCGATCGTGTGGCAATAGTGAGATTTGCAGGAAAATATAGAAGAGACATGTAACATTACCTAATGTTAACTAACTTTGCTAGCTAGATAACACTGTACCTAGGCAGTTTTAGTTAATGTGGAATGTTGAACCATTACAAGTCATAACATTTTGAAGTGAAAAAAATTTAAAATGTATTTATTAGTTTAGATTAATTATTTCACAATGCTTTATGGGATGAGAAGTTCATTCATTCAAAAATAATTGCAATAATTATTAATGCGATAATCACAAAAGCTGTCAACTGAGCCTAACTTGTACTAATCCTGCAATATTCTTTAAAAAAGTTTGCAGTCAGTGTTGAACTCTATTGCTACCATGATACAACCAATTGTATGTATCTACACTGCTGTCTCACTTTGTGGTTTAGTCATTAAAAAGAAATGCAAAAATATTCAGTTTTGTTTGTCCATTGTAATAGAGTGTTTTCATAAACACAGGAGTGTTCCTGACATAACATAACAAAACTAAGCCCAGGTGGAAGCAACCCTTATTTGACTACATTTGCCTGTGTTTAAATAGGTGTTGTGTAAGGATGCAGCCAGTATTTTCCAACTTGGTTTGATGGAAGAACCTGCATGGAATTCCCTTTCCAGTCAGAATTTGCCTGCCACAGTGACACACTCCTGGGTTTCCCTCAAGGAATTAATGAAAATGTAGCCAAATTCTGTCAGTGGAAACCCAATGACATCTCTTCTCTTCTGTGCTGGCACAAGTGTGGAATATGGGGTTAGAATCGTTCCTTTATTCCAAATAAATAGATTATGATCCACAAATAAATGTAAAGAGATTCACAAAAATTACACATATTTACAAATAAATAGAATGAGATCCATAAATATGTTAGGAGTTTTACAAAAATGAATTAAATTCACAAATGCAATTGTGGCGGATGTCTGCAGAGCTTCAGTCAGGTCAGTTTTGTTATGCATTTAATTAAATTTATTTACAGTAAAGAAGACACAATAAGATTAATTTGGTTTAATAAACTTTATTTAAACTTTCGTTTGGAGTTAAGTGCGCACACTCTTTAACGAGTAGTTTGTTTATTCTTGCCATTTATTTTGTTTGCTTGTCTGTTACGGCCGAGTCCTGCGAGCTGGTGCACCATCAAAAGGGGTTCGGGCGGAAACTTCAGACCTATATATACAGTTCCGGCTGGCGATTTAGCCGTGACCATTTATGTTTCTGCATAGGGGGACTTCAAGGACTGTTTCTCTTCTCTTTGTATATACATATATAAATGAAGTAAAGTTATAAATGAAGTTATTCTGAAAATAGTCCTTTGAAGTGGTGTTTATGTATATTTGATGTTTTCATATGTTTATTATGTGTAATGGCCATTACATGTATATGTCTTCCCCCTTGTCTTGTTAATTGGTGCTGGCCACCAATGTATAAGTTTGTGAGCTGTGTCTGTAGGAGGGTGTGTTGTTTTTGGGAGAACAAGTCCTGCAGTCCCTAGATCTCAGTATTTTAAGAGGCAAATACAGTGACCCATGTTTATTGTATAAGTTTTTGTTTGTTTGTTTTATATTTCTTTTTTTCCCCTTTACATTTTGGTTTACCTCAGTTTGGGTACCATTTATATTTTTTTGTAACCGTGTTCTGTGGAAATAAACCTCTAAGTTTTTGCAGTAGCCTGCTGCCTCCGTGATCTTTTTATCTTTACTGGTCACATCTATCACAATTGGTGGCAGCGGTGGGATGTGCCAGTAGGAGGCAGCGTTGAGCGTTTTTTTTTTTTCTGCCTTTTTCCTGGGTCAAAATGGGAACAAAGAGAGTCGTAAAGGGTGATGATATGGCGGCAGCAGCCACAGGAGGAGTGGATGCTGAGGAGCCGCTAGTAGCAAGTGCCTCACAGAATGCTACAGTGGAGGAGTTACGGGACATGTTCCATGCACATATGAAAATGCAGCAAGAAAGGGAAAAACGAGTCGACCAGGAGACAGCGCGGCAGGAGATCAGATGGAAGGCTCTGCAACATCAGTTCACACTTCTTCAGGAAGAAGTACATACAAGAACAACACCAACTACTGTTCATCCTTCCGGCCTTCAATACACCCCTTCGAATCAAGGGAGCGAGCAGGCAGATGCTCGGGGTTCACCATTTGTTTTTAGTCAAGTTGTGGAACAGCCAAGGGCTATGGCAGAGCTGCATCTACAGCCACTTAATGAAGACGATGATGTGGAACATTTCCTTACCACTTTTGAGCGGATAGCCACCGCATGCCGATGGCCAAGAACTGACTGGGCTGTGAGGTTAGTGCCGCTACTTACTGGCAAAGCTTGTAGTGCTTACGTGAACATGGATATTAATGAATCTTTCGTCTATGAAAGTGTGAAAGCTTCAGTTTTAAAGAAATACGATATTGACCAGAGACCTATCGTTTGAGGTTTCGGTCCACAGATGTAGGAGCTGATGAGACCCCAAAGGAGCTCTATGTGTGTCTCATGGACACTTTTAACAAGTGGGTTCAACCACAGAATCGGAGTAAGGAGGACGTTGCAGAGGTGGTCATCATGGAGCAATATCTTCGGGTGCTTGCTCCAGAGCTTCAAACATGGGTTAAGGAGCATAATCCTGATTCAGCGGCAAAGGCTGCAGAGCTAGCAGACGTGTTTGTTGCAGCACGACGACGAGGCCAGCCTTGGTCTTATAATCAATGGAAAGCGTTCAAAGACCCTAAAAGACCCAGTAAGACATCTGTGTCACCACCGAAAACCAGTATAATAGGAGGTAAGTCTGTGGGTGATAATGGTGGTCTTGTTAGTGGGAGTTTGAGGTCTAGCCCCAAAGTTATTGTGTGCTATCAGTGTGGACAGGAGGGACCTACTAAGCCTAGGTGCCCTAATAGGCCTTCCACACATGCAAATTTGTGTGGTGTACCTAGACCTGAGGAGCCTACATGCACAGCAGAGGTGTCCTTACATCATGTGACTGTATGTTTGAATGGACAGGAAGTAAGTGCTTTAGTGGACACTGGGTGTATGCAGACATTGGTTAAAGCTGAATTAGTTCCAGTCCATCTGTGGAGTCATACAACCCCGGTAGCGATTAAATGTGTTCATGGTGATGAAAGGTACTATCCTACAGCTAATGTTTATGTGCAGGTGCAGGGACAGACTTATCTGTTGGAGGTGGGCCTTTCACCTGAGTTGCCATACCCAGTGATGCTGGGTCAAGATCTGCCTGTTTTGTTTGATCTCCTTCCTTTGCAGGCTTGTAATGCGGCTGTGATGCGGGCTATGGCTAAGTGTGGAGAGGAGGAGGTGGTGTTACTTGGAGCCCTACCTTTTTTTTGAGGCAGATCTAGAAGCAGAGCTTGGAAAGACCCGGAAGTCCAGGAGTCAGAGGAGGTGTGAGAAGTATCGACATGCAGTGGTGAGTGAAAGGGAGCCTGGCCTTGAGAATCCATTGGGCTATAAAGTACCTTCAGACATTGTAGAATTACAGAAAAAGGACAGCATAGTCGGTCCCCTGTACAAGATGGTAGAGAAGAGAACACTGGCAGGTCAGACCGAGGTGAGAGGTAGTCAGGGAGTCTATAGCCTCCGTAAAGGGATCTTGTTTCGTAAAAATAGTCCTGATCCCCAGTTGGTAGTCCCCAGGGAGGGTAGAGAGTTAGTCCTTACTTTGGGTCATTCAGTACCATGGGCAGGCCATTTAGGTAGGTATAAGACAACAGCACGGATCCTTCGTCACTTTTACTGGCCAGGCATGAGAAATGACATAGCGACGTACTGTAAAATTTGTCCGCAATGTCAACAGACCTCCCTAAGGGTTCCTCCTGAAGCACCTCTTGAGCCTCTCCCCGTTATTGGTGTGCCTTTTGATCAGCTGGGTATGGATATCGAAGGGCCTTTAGTAAAGTCCAAGGCAGGAAATCGCTATATGTTGGTCATTACAGACTACGCCACAAACTATCCTGAAGATTTCCCCCTTAAGTCCATCAAGGCTAGAGCAGTAGCTGGCTCCCTTATACAACTGTTCTCTAGAGTGGGTTTTCCTAAAGATATAGTCACAGATCAGGGATCTAACTTTATGTCAGATCTGTTGAAACGGGTGTATAAACTTTTGGGGATAAAGGGAATAAGAACCACCCCTTATCACCCACAGACCGATGGATTAACAGAACGCTTCAATCAAACTCTGAAGCAAATACTTCGTAAGTTTGTTACAGACAAAAGTGATGATTGGGATCAGTGGCTCCCCTATTTGATTTTTGCCTACAGGGAAGTTCCACAGACTTCAACTGGATTTTCCCCATTTGAATTATTGTATGGACGGGAGGTGCGGGGGCCGCTAATGCTGCTGAAGGACATGTGGGGTGGGGAACAAGACCGTGTAAGTCCCACTAATATTGTTGACTATGTTGTACAGATGCGTGAGAAGCTGGAAGACATGAGTACACTCTCCCAGGAGCATATGGCCGAGGCACGAAAACGGCAAAAGACCTGGTATGACCAGAAAGCCAGAACGAGGAACTTTGAGCCAGACACACAGGTATTGGTAATGTTGCCCACTGATGCGAGTAAGTTAACTGCCAAGTGGCAAGGTCCCTTTAAGGTTTTGAGGAAGTTTGGGCAGGTTACATATGAAGTTTCCACTCCTGGTCAGAAATGTGCAAAATGAACCTTACATGTTAACTTGCTTAAAGAGTGGTTTGATAGACCAAGGGATGCAGCAGGGGTGTTCCTGATTCGAAAGGTAGAGGATGAGGAAGAGGTGGAGGACCAGTATCTACCTGTTTCAGCTCCTTCTAGTATGTCTCTGAGTCATCTGTCTCAAAGTCAACAGTTTGAAATTCAGAGTCTGTGTGATCCTCAAGTTTTTCAGAAAAGACCAGGACATACCAGCTTAGTTGAGCATGACATTGTGCTCCGAGAAGGGGCTTGTCCAAAGCGTATGAGTTATAGGATACCTGAGCGCCTCTTGGAAGCTTTGCGCAAGGAGTTAGATGAAATGTTAGCCATGAATATTGTAGAACCATCAAAAAGTGAGTGGTGCAGCCCAGCGGTGTTGGTGCCCAAAAAGGATGGCAGTCGGCGGTTCTGCATCGACTTTAGATATCTTAACTCTGTGTCAAAGTTTGATTCCTATCCGACCCCAAGAATCGAGGACCTCATTGACCGATTGGGTAAAGCCAATTATTTAACCACCATTGATTTAGCTAAAGGCTATTGGCAGGTCCCGTTGAGTGCAAGGAGCCGGGAGCTGACAGCATTCCGGACCCCTTGGGGCCTTTACCATTTTTGTAAGATGCCCTTTGGCCTTCATGGGGCCGCTGCAACTTTCCAGCGACTCATCGATCAGGTACTTGCTGATTTGACTGACTTTACAGCTGCTTACTTGGATGACATTGTCATTTATAGTTCGACTTGGGAAGAGCACCTGCAACATCTGGAAGTGGTTATCGACCATATTAGATCGGCTGGGCTCACCATCAATCCTTCCAAGTGTTCCATTGCAAAAGCAGAAACTGAGTACTTGGGGTACTTGATCGGCCATGGCGTTATTAGACCCCAAGTTCAAAGAATCCAGGCGATACAGAATTGCCCCCTGCCACAGACGAAGTCTCAGATAAGATCTTTCCTTGGAATGGCAAACTGGTACAGGAGGTTTGTGCCCAATTTTTCCGTAAGGGCAGCTGTCCTTATGGATTTGACACGGAAAAACTGTCCGAACCAGATTCGGTGGACAGAGGAGACGGAGCAGGCTTTTCAGGATATTAAGAATGCCCTGTGTCAGGGACCAGTTTTGTGTTGCCCAGATTTTGATAGACCATTTATACTGCAAACTGATGCCTCCGATATTCTCGCCTTCTGGCGTCAAACAAGTGGGGGAGTGTGTGGCGGATGTCTGCAGAGCTTCGGTCAGGTCAGTTTTGTTATGCATTTAATTAAATGTATTTACAGTAAAGAAGACACAATAAGATTTATTTGGTTTAATAAACTTTATTTAAACTTTCGTTTGGAGTTGTGCGCACACTCTTTAACGAGTAGTTTGTTTATTCTTACCATTTCTTTTGTTTGCTTGTCTGTTACGGCCGAGTCCTGCGAGCTGGTGCACCATCAAAAGGGGTTCGGGCGGACCTATATATATATATACCGTTCCGGCTGGTGATTTAGCCGTGACCATTTATGTTTCTGCATAGGGGGACTTCAAGGACTGTTTCTCTTCTCTTTGTATATACATATATAAATGAAGTAAAGTTATAAATGAAGTTATTCTGAAAATAGTTGTTTGAAGTGGTGTTTGTGTATATTTGATGTTTTCATATGTTATGTGTAATGGCCATTACGTGTTTACGTATTTCCCCCTTGTCTTGTTAATTGGTGCTGGCCACCAATGTATAAGTTTGTGAGCTGTGTCAGGAGGGTGTGTTGTTTTTGGGAGAACAAGTCCTGCAGTCCCTAGATCTCTGTATTTTAAGAGGCAAATGCAGTGACCCATGTTTATTGTATAAGTTTTTGTTTGTTTGTTTTTTTTATTTTTTTCCCCTTTACATTTTGGTTTACCTCAGTTTGGTTAGCATTTATATTTTTTTGAAACCGTGTTCTGTGGAAATAAACCCCTAAGCTTTTGCAGTAGCCTGCTGCCTCTGTGATCTTTTTCTCTTTACTGGTCACATCTATCACACAATGAAAAACAGATTCACAAATATGTTTTTATGTCACAAACACAATTCTGCCTGGCATTCATTTGTGAATCACTTCCTGTGCATTTGTGGATTGCTGCATGCATGTGTGGATCGATTATTGTGCATTTGTGGATCACCGCATGCATTTGTGGATATACGTGGGTCCTAATGCAATGTGGCTGTTATCTGATTGGCTTGAATAGACTGTGGGTGGAGTTTACCTATTTGTGGATCTTGATGCTAGAAATGTTTCAAAATCCAAAAATGCATAAGAAGCGATCCACAAATGTATGCATGGATTCAAAAATTCACAGAAAGCCATTCACAAATGTACAGGAAGTGAATGCCAGGCAGAGTTGTGTTTGTAACATAAAAGCATATTTGTGAATGTTTTTTATTGGCAGATCTCATTTTATTTATTTGTGAATTTCAAGGATTTGTTCACTTTCAAATGAAAATTACCCCAAGCTTTACTCACCCTCAAGGCATCCTAGGTGTATATGTTTTTTTTTTCTGATGAACACAATTGGAGAAATATTAATAAATATCCTGACGCATCCAAGCTTTATATGGCAGTGATAGGGATCAATGAGTATGAGCTGAAGAAAGTGGGTGCTTCTCAATATCCCCCATCGTTTCCTCGCTCTTCCATCCTCCATCCTATGACCCGGAAACCAATCGAGCTCAGCCATCTTGAAGGACATCTCAATTCCCTAATTGCACTGCAAGGAGGCGAGGATCGAGGAGTAAGGAGGCTTCCCGAGGAGTCATGAGCGAGGATACAGAGGTGCATCCTTTGCGGAAGTCTTTCTCGTTGAGAAACCTGATGCACGCATAAATTCTCCTCCCCCTTCATATCTGTCACAATAATTTAAATGTATGCTTTAATGTATGCTGTTTAAATAAACTTTACATCTCACATATTTCAACGGGGCATCTTGCTTTATTAATATTTATAATATTTTTTTAAATAACCAAACTTTACCAACATATGGGTAGATCCCTCGCGTGCAGCTGATGACGCTTTGAAGTGACGCTAAAGGGAGCGAGGATATATCATTTCACTTGATTCAATTCTTCTATCCTTGCAGGAAAGGAAGCGAGGAAAGGAAACGAGGATGCACAAATAAGAATTGAGAAGCACCCAGTGTCTCCATCCACATCCATCCATCATAAACATATTCCACACGGCTCCGGGGTGTTATTAAAGGCCTTCTGAAGTGAAGCCTTTTACACTGAAGTTTGTGTAAAAAAAATAATTAAAAAAAATACATATTTAACAAGTTATGAAGTAAACTATCTATTGCTTCCGCCAGACCGCCAGCCATATTCTACTTATGTAGAAAGTGTAAACTGGAGTCGCATCAGTTACACTTTTTCCGTAAGTTGAATAGGTAAGGCGTAGGACATAGCGTAAGCTTTTTAAACTGCTAGTTTTACACTTTCTTCGTAAGTTGAATACGGAAGCTAGATATTTCACTTCATAACTTGTTAAATATGGATAATTTTTATGGAAAATGTTTATGATGGATGAATGTGGATGGAGACACTTTCTTCAGCTTATACTCGTTTGGTAACGCTTACTTCCATATAAAGCTCGGATGCGTCAGGATATCTATTAATATTTCTCTAATTGTGTTCATCAGAAAGAAGAAACTCATATACACCTAGGATGGCTTGAGGGTGAGTAAAGCTTGGGGTAATTTTCATTTGAAAGTGAACTAATCATTTAATTCATTTTTGTGAATCTCTTTACATTTATTTGTGGAACAAAATCTATTTATTTGGAATAAAGGAACAGTTCTAAGCTCATAGCGGAACAACCTGTCACTCATGAAATAACAGCAAAAGCAAACCACAACGATGCAATCCAATGGACAAAATCAAGTCTTACTTTTTTTCTTTTTTTTCTTTTTTTTTTTTTACGAGAAGCCGTTTCTCTTGGATATACATTACAATAGGGAAGTCTATTTCGCAACTTCTATTTCATTCCAACTTTAAGGACTGCAAAAGATTAAAGATTATAATATGTGAAAGCTGTTGATCAAGGTCCACTATCATTGCTCAAAGCTCACTCTACCTCAAAAATACTTCAAACAGAAGCGCTGCATGTAGCAGAGTGCAGGTTTGATTTCTGAGGGGGGTCGTGACCCCGTCTGGCCGTGTTCTGGTGCTGCCACCACAAGCTGCTGTGTCTGCCTGTGATGACAACAGAGCCGCCTGTCTCTCCCAACTGCTGGAGTCCTTATCAAAAGAGCACTCATTGAAACCAGAAGGACAAAATGGCGTCTTTTTCAAACAATGGCAAAAAGAAAAAAAAAGAAACTGAGAAAGAAGAACCGAAGATCAATGGCTGTGTATCAACTAAAATCTGTTATCTCTGCACAAACAGTCATATTTGCTAACAGTGCAATTATACATTTATCAATAATACAATTTTATGAGCTAATAATAGTATACTATTATAATGGTTATGCTTGCTTTACCAAACATTATGGAATTTTAAGACACTCAATGTCATGATTTTGCAAAGTACCTACTTGATTTAAAGATCCCGATTTACATTTCGTTTGTTATCAGATCTCTTTCTTTAGCAATGTCAGAACAGTCACAATATTTACTAAGGAATGTGCTTTCAGGTGGAATAATTGGTTTCAAGGGAGCTTTCACCATTGAGCTTGATCTAACTTGTCTCTTTCAATAAAATCAGGAGTCAAACATTCACACATTTCATCTCTATCACTTTCCAGGTTATTAAACATCAAAGCAGTACTGAAATTACATGGACATGTAAATAACTGTAGTATTTGTGGTTCACTGAGCTTCTTTATGTAACAGTCATAAACTACATTTCCCAGAGCACCCGTTAATGTCCTTGCATTATGGGACAACAGCATGAGAATGAAAGAGGTACATGGCACTGAAGTTCAAATTTAAACCACTTAACATTTTACTATCAGTGAGCAATTACACGATTGTAGAACACAAAAGCATATAGCATCGCTTTACAACTTCAGAGCTATATGTAAGCTTGCACAATATAATTGAAGCCAGCATTTTTAGAAGAACAGTAGAAAAGAGACTAATGTACAAGACTATGAACTGTCTTTTATGAAGAAATGTATTAATCACTCAACTAAATGATAATCAAATTAATCTCCAAATGGGTGAAACCATGGGTGAAACCATTTGTTTCATTTCAGAGTACCTTTAAACTGTCACTTCTCAAGGCACAAGTATTTATAATAAGTCAATGTCTATCCGTTTAGGATGAACCATTTCGTGGAATGAATCAGATTTTCCAAATCTATACACATGCGAAAGAGAGCTGTTTAGGACAAACAGGACAGACAGCTTAGTTTTATTTCCAGACCACCAGCTCGTTTGACCAGTCATCTATAGGGGCTTTCGTGCCGAAAAGTTCTAGGAACTCAGTTATAAGAACTAGCCACTAAAATAGTTCCCCGAGAACTAATTTCTCCCAGGGCTATGTTCCTGGTTGCATTCGCACAGCGAATAGGAACTGTGAAATGGTCGACAGCGGCATCATTAAAGGGATAGTTCACCCAAAAATGAAAATTTGATGTTTATCTGCTTACCCCCAGGGCATCCAAGATGTAGGTGACTTTGTTTCTTCAGTAGAACACAAAAGATGATTTTTAACTCCAACCGTTGCTGTCTGTCAGTCGTATAATGCATGGCAATGGGAACTCCATCTATAAGAGTAAAAAAAAACATTCACAGACAAATCCAAATTAAACCCTGTGGCTCATGACGACACATTGATGTCCTAAGACACGAAACCGAACAGTATTTATATCATTTTTTACCTCTAATACACCACTTTGTCCAACTGCCTTGAGCATCGGATCATCACAAACCGATCGTTTCGTGTTTTAGGACATCAATGTGTCGTCACGAGCCACAGGGTTTAATTTGGATTTGTCTGTGCATGTTTTTTTTTACTCTTATAGATGGAGTTCCCATTGCCATGCATTATATGACTGACAGACGGCAACGGTTGGAGTTAAAAATCATCATTTGTGTTCTACTGAAGAAACAAAGTCACCTACATCTTGGATGCCCTGGGGGTAAGCAGATAAACATCAAATTTTCATTTTGGGTGAACTATCCCTTTAAGCGTTGCATTTACAAACGAAAAACCAGTGGATGGAAGACGCCGTGATCGGAGCTGTGTTTGGTGTGTGTTGTGGTTTTCGAGATAACTGAGATGGAATATAAACACAATTTACACGACTGAAAGAGCAAAAAGTGGGGCTAAGAGATGAAATCTCCTATGACAACTTTCAGTATTACATATCACCGAAGTGGAGAAAAGAACACAACCCTGCAGACAAAAGGTACATGCCGTTATCGCTGTTTTCCATGTTTGTGAAGTAAATATGTTTACACGACTTTTTAAAAATGCCGGGTGCCGGTGTTTGACATGCGTTTGACCAATCAACGTACATTTACATCACTGATAGTGCTGGTTTAGACCCTACTCTGAAGTAGGAGGTAATTTAGTTCCCCCAAAAGGAGTTCCGGTCCCACTTTATATTAAGTGGCCTTAACTACTATGTACTTACATTTAAATTAATAATTTGATACAATGCACTTATTGTGTACATACATGTTTTTACATTGTACTTGTATTTTAAAAACACCTGCATGTAATTACATCTGTAATTAATTTCTGTAATTACATTTATAATTACACTGTTGACTCATCCCTTACACCTTAAGCCACCCTTAAACCTACCCATACCACCAAAGTTTTCCCTAACCTTAGCTTAACCTAACCAATAGCAGCAAAAGTGTTTTGCAATACAATATGAACCCATTAAGTACATTGTACTTATTTTTTTATGTAAGTACATAGTAGGTAAGGCCACCTAATATAAAGTGGGACCGGAGTTCCTAGAACTAAAATCATTCCTAGTTCCTGCGGTGCGAACACAACAAAATTCGGCCATATCTTACTTTGATTTTGTTTTTACTTTGGGAGCCGTTGAGCTCTGTAGGCATTTTATGAAGCATTCGGTAGATAAGAGAGAGACTAAATTAAAAGTGAATAAAACATGAATAAATGTATTTTCCTTAGGCTTTTGACTCTGGCAATGAGAGAAGAGTGACAGTAACACTCAGAGAGCAGGACAGATGATTATGTTTCCTGTTTTGTCAGTTCAACTCTGAACAGCTGTGTCTTCACTTTAATCATGTTTCACCTGCAATCAGCGACATGAAGAGAGAAAGAGAGAGTTGAAGAAAGAGGGAGGAGAGACACATTCACCAGGGATGAGCTCAATCAAGCTTCTAAGGATCAAAACCAATCATGCCACATCATTAGCATAATGAACGAAAAACAGCGTGAGATGGGGAAAGTGTGATTCTTCAGCTCCACATTAAAAATGATACATTTAGAATATTTAAAAGAAGTTTCAGTCATTTTGTAGAATAAATCACTGTGTTCCAAGTTTTAATATGAAATTAGTGCAGGCTAGCTCCATTTCTATCATACAACAAATTGCTGAAAACGGACAAAATAATCTAAGCTTAACGGAAGTAGCAATAGTCTTTTGTGATGTATATCAGAGTGAAATGGCTTTTTCGATTGGGAATTGATTGGATCGTTTTGGTTTGCTATTGTTGTGATCTCACGTGAGCGACAGTTTGTCCCACCCTCGCGCCGGTGAACAAGTCATGAAAAAAAGAGAAGAGATGTCATTGTAAGGGGGAGGGGAAGTTATTTTCATTAAAGATTATAAGAAAAAATTATGTCCATGGATTAATCATTTATAATAAATACTGCACTATTTCATAAAAAAAAATTTCATGGTAACTTTAAAGGGATAAAATTGTGTATTCATTTACTGAATTTTAGTGTTTTTTATATCTACAATGGAAGTCAATGGTCACCAAAATGGTTTGGTTATCAACATTTTTCAAATTTGTTTATTTTGTGTTCCAAAGAAATGCATACATGTTTGGAACAACAGAAGTTAATAATGAAAATTTTTATTTTTGGGTGAACCATCCCTTTAACGATTGACTGCCAAGTTTGATAACTTGCAAATTTACCCTATATGTGACAATATTGTGTGATACAGTACACAAACAATACAATCTTTTATAAATAGTTGCTCAATTATTAAACCCTTAAACCCTGAAGGGAATTAGCATTCTCAAACCATAAGTTCCCTTGAGAATTTCATATGGATTTGATGAACAATAATTTTGTGGTTATAACATAACTTGACGAGACTTTCCTGCTACAAGGAATACAGTGATATTGTACATGCAGGGAAATTGCCCTACATACTATCACATATGAAAATGACACTGCTAACATGTGTATGTTTGTGATGTTTACTGCTGCATAGCAGGGCTGTAGCTAGGGTATCTGGGCGCCAGGTGCAGGTTGTTTCTGTGGACCCCCCTCAGCTGAAATCGTGGGGCCAGGGGCCCTTAGAATTGTCACCACCTTTCTCCCTTCTAGCGATGGCCCTGCTGTATAGTATTAAGTGTACAAATGAAGTGTTTGAGAACATGGAAACTGAAGTTCAGGGCACAAGACACACAAGTGCATATGAATGTGGGTAATCCCTGTGCTCACAACATGAACTTCCCCCATCACAGTCCCTTTTGTGTCCTTTAAAAGACATTCAGTCCCTTTGTTTGTACTGTGTGTAAGTACTGCCTCCCCACTGATAAAGCCAATTCTTCTTGCATCTCCCTGTTTTCTCTTGCCCTGCCAGTGGTATGTCACAGGAAACAACATTCTCAACATTCCATGTCGTCTGATTGGCGGATGTGTGCAGCACCCATGGAAATGGCTTCAGTTCATTGGCAGTGCCTTCCTAATCTTCAATGTGTGCACTGCACCGGAAGATCACTGTTCCTTCTCTGGCATATGCTAACCATACTTCCATATGGACCACAGGGACATTTCCATTTGAACAATATAGCTTGTTTTTTTTGTTTTTAATTGGTCAATGGTGTCAGTGTTTAAGGATGTTTTTGAAGGTGCATTATGTATTTTTTCCACAAAGTGTACACTTTAAAATTACGTGCTTACATGAGATGAAGATGGTGGCTGCTATGTTAAGATCACACAACTGGCTGTGTCTTGCCATTTGAGTCAATGCAGATAAAACTACAGATGAGTTTACCTCAAACTCCCACATTTCCCAGACAATATCAGCTTGTTATGTTGTTCACTGGTCCACTTGCAATGCCATCACATTAACGGTGAAGGTGCTCCAGAGCTGGTGGGGGCAGCAGAGAGTCTAATGTTGTTGTTTTGAAGTCTTATATTATTCCTATTTTATATACAAGAAAAGATATAGGAATATAAGGCTGAATTCAGAATTTCACATCTGGGTAAAAACAGTAAGACTATGCTAGTACACTCTAAAAAATACTGGGTTAAAAACAACCCAAGTTAGGTTGAAAATGGACAAACCCAGTGATTGGGCTATTTTAACCCAGCGGTTGGGTTAAATGTTTGGGTTGTAGTTTTATTTAACTCAACTATTGTTTAAAAATTACTGTATTGCTTGCTTAAAATGAACACAGGGTATGTTGGAAATGAACATTTATTAATATGTTTAATAAATGAACATTTATTAATAAGTTTAATTAATAATAGTTAAACAATGAACATTTATTAAATTGCTTATTAATAAATGTTCACCTTTTGATTGTTATTGACATTATGTGTTTGATTTTGAATTTCCAACCTATTTTGGGTTCATTTTAAGCCAGCCATATAGTAATTTTTAAATAATAGTTGGGATAAATAAAACTGTCCAGCATGCTGGGCAAACCCAACCGCTGAGTTTGTCCATTTTCAAACCAACTTGGGTTGTTTTTAACCCAGCATTTTTTAGAGTGTATGTTGTATGAAATAAATACATTACTCTAAATATATTATGTAATGTAAATAGTATGTAAATACAATAAGTAACTTTGACTTTAAAATTATATTTTCAGCTTGTTAGCTGAATTAGCCTGCTGGTTTATCATACTGCTAATATTGACAACATTTACAAGTGGCTGCAGTTTTACCCAACTGAAAACTAAAAGCATGATGGGAAAGGAGGTTCTAGACCCACAGATCTGTATGAACACTCTTTTGAAAGATAATTGTTTATCAAATACTGCATATTGTGTCTGTGGCAAGCAGGGCGGGGCCAGGAAGCATGGGAATGGAGTGAGGCTGGTGGCGTAAGTGTTATTGAGCTTCTGGTCTCAAGTCCCATGGAGGAAGACCGGAAGGATAAAAGCAGGAGTGATGGCAGTGCAAGACAAGAAAGGACCAGGCCTGCGACTTCATGTTGTGTTTTTGTTTTAGTTTATGTGGCAGTTGTTTGTGAGGGGCTGCCGTTTTACTCTCGTTATTTAACATTTAACATTCGCCTTTCCCACCTCCTTCTTCTCTGAGCTGTCACATATTGTTTTTAAAAATACTGCACAGAAAGCAGAACATTATTATTCTATTTTAAACATAACCATCAGAACTAGCCAATTAGAAGACACCAACTGAGCATCAGAGATTCTGTTATTGGCCCAAGTGCTTGTCAATCACTACCATTCCCGTCCACATCCCATGATACTTCACTTATACCCATAAACATTTATTTCTATATTTCTTTTACTATATTAATCAACAAAAACATTGATCATCTTGAATGAAACTCACTGGAAATTCTGAAGTAATATAAATGCCTTGAATGTGAGCTCTAGTCAGATCTTTTGAAAATTTTAAAAGGGTGTCTGTTGTGATTAGCATTGTTGTGAAAGATCAACTTGGACCCAATGGAATCATTATCAAGAGATTCCGGATGCACAATTTTTTGCATATCGGATTTACCAGTGGCCAATGTTCTTGGTACCCCAACATTGAAGTGGAAAGAAAAATAAGTGAAAGTGATGATTGGAGAACAGATTTTCGAAACGTTTTGCTTCGCAAAATAATGCTGATGACGCCACGTCTGCTTGTCAGAAACAGTGTAAATGCAGTAAAAGCTCAGATGCATAAAACATGCACAAAAACACCTTGTGTTCAAACATCCCCAACTGGTTTGTACATCATTTCTAAGATGTACAAACCAATTGGAAATGTTTTATTAAAAGAGTAATCTATTAAATTTAATTAACAAATGATATAATACCATTAAATATGAAGTGTCTTTATAATATGTGTTAATTTAATTTGAATCAAGCTTCTTTTTTAGACTCAATACTGAGTCTGCGTTCTGACGTAAACACCGAAGCGCTGAACTGCGTTTACTACGTGAACTGCGTATATGAGTCTGACAGTGTAAAGAATAATTTGTTGAATAAAGTCGTTATTTTTGTTTTGTTTTTGCGCACAAAAAGTATTCTTGTTTCCAGTCTACTAGTCACGTTGACTATTTTAATGATGTCTTTAGTATTTTTCTCGAGCTTGAATGACGGCAATTACATTGCTTTCTTTTGGGGGATAAAATTTTTTTAAAAACTCTTAGATTTCATCAAAAATATCTCAATTTGTGTTCTGAAGATGAACAAAGGTCTTCCAGGTTTGGAACGACATGAGGGTGAGTACTTAATCACATAAATTTNGGGCAGCAGAGAGTCTAATGTTGTTGTTTTGAAGTCTTATATTATTCCTATTTTATATACAAGAAAAGATATAGGAATATAAGGCTGAATTCAGAATTTCACATCTGGGTAAAAACAGTAAGACTATGCTAGTACACTCTAAAAAATACTGGGTTAAAAACAACCCAAGTTAGGTTGAAAATGGACAAACCCAGTGATTGGGCTATTTTAACCCAGCGGTTGGGTTAAATGTTTGGGTTGTAGTTTTATTTAACTCAACTATTGTTTAAAAATTACTGTATTGCTTGCTTAAAATGAACACAGGGTATGTTGGAAATGAACATTTATTAATATGTTTAATAAATGAACATTTATTAATAAGTTTAATTAATAATAGTTAAACAATGAACATTTATTAAATTGCTTATTAATAAATGTTCACCTTTTGATTGTTATTGACATTATGTGTTTGATTTTGAATTTCCAACCTATTTTGGGTTCATTTTAAGCCAGCCATATAGTAATTTTTAAATAATAGTTGGGATAAATAAAACTGTCCAGCATGCTGGGCAAACCCAACCGCTGAGTTGGTCCATTTTCAAACCAACTTGGGTTGTTTTTAACCCAGCATTTTTTTAGAGTGTATGTTGTATGAAATAAATACATTACTCTAAATATATTATGTTATGTAAATACAATAAGTAACTTTGACTTTAAAATTATATTTTCAGCTTGTTAGCTGAATTAGCCTGCTGGTTTATCATACTGCTAATATTGACAACATTTACAAGTGGCTGCAGTTTTACCCAACTGAAAACTAAAAGCATGATGGGAAAGGAGGTTCTAGACCCACAGATCAGCACTCACTGACTTAGAATAACCATGATGTATTGCTCTGTATGAACACTCTTTTGAAAGATAATTGTTTATCAAATACTCCATATTGTGTCTGTGGCAAGCAGGGCGGGGCCAGGAAGCACGGGAATGGAGTGAGGCTGGTGGCGTAAGTGTTATTGAGCTTCTGGTCTCAAGTCCCATGGAGGAAGACCGGGAGGATAAAAGCAGGAGTGATGGCAGTGCAAGACAAGAAAGGACCAGGCCTGCGACTTCATGTTGTGTTTTTGTTTTAGTTTATGTGGCAGTTGTTTGTTAGGGGCTGCCGTTTTACTCTCGTTATTTAACATTTAACATTCGCCTTTCCCACCTCCTTCTTCTCTGAACTGTCACATATTGTTTTTAAAAATACTGCACAGAAAGCAGAACATTATTATTCTATTTTAAACATAACCATCAGAACTAGCCAATTAGAAGACACCAACTGAGCATCAGAGATTCTGTTATTGGCCCAAGTGCTTGTCAATCACTACCATTCCCGTCCACATCCCATGATACTTCACTTATACCCATAAACATTTATTTCTATATTTCTTTTACTATATTAATCAACAAAAACATTGATCATCTTGAATGAAACTCACTGGAAATTCTGAAGTAATATAAATGCCTTGAATGTGAGCTCTAGTCAGATCTTTTGAAAATTTTAAAAGGGTGTCTGTTGTGATTAGCATTGTTGTGAAAGATCAACTTGGACCCAATGGAATCATTATCAAGAGATTCCGGATGCACAATTTTTTGCATATCGGATTTACCAGTGGCCAATGTTCTTGGTACCCCAACATTGAAGTGGAAAGAAAAATAAGTGAAAGTGATGATTGGAGAACAGATTTTCGAAACGTTTTGCTTCGCAAAATAATGCTGATGACGCCACGTCTGCTTGTCAGAAACAGTGTAAATGCAGTAAAAGCTCAGATGCATAAAACATGCACAAAAACACCTTGTGTTCAAACATCCCCAACTGGTTTGTTTTTTTGATTTCATCAAAAATATCTCAATTTGTGTTCTGAAGATGAACAAAGGTCTTCCAGGTTTGGAACGACATGAGGGTGAGTACTTAATCACATAAATTTCATTTTTGGGTGAACTAACCCTTCAAATACCTTATAGTATGTTATAAACATGACGGTACAGCCAGAATTAAGGCCCATTAACACTAAAAGCTATAACTGTAACGATAGCTATGTTAGTTCTCTATGTCTTTATCATTATATCTGTGGTGTTGACAACCATATCCTCATAGAATTATAATTATTCAAACTTTATAGTTAACGTTGTAGTTATTAGTTGGGAACGGCCCTTTATAAATTAACAAAAACTTGTAAACTTACCATTATAACGTGAAGACGAAGTTAAATTTACATGATATTTTCTATTCATTAAAGTCTACCCCTAAACCAAACCCTCAAATTTAACATATTAATTAAAATATTGTTTATTATGTTTATTAATGTAATTTCCTTGAGGGATAATTGGCTGGTCCCCACAATGTAGCTGATTTCACATTAACCTAAGTCATGAAAACATACTGTAATATTTGGTTATCTTTTATATGTATCTGGTGACAGACAGAAGCCAGAGAGGGCCTACATATTGACAGCAATTACTGAAACAAGTCATGTGCTGTGGCAAGCTGTATTTGTAAATTCGTACACTCAGTGTTATTGGCTTTATACTGTATGTGTAAATAAGAATGTTAACCAGGGATAACAAATGTGTGAAATCTCTAAACTTAATTCTCCATTGAAAGAAACAAAATCAATGTTCTTGTCCTCACAGTCATTTCTCACTTGGAACGACACATTTATGTATGAAAGACCAGTGAGAGAATCATAATAGGGGTATTTAACCTGCGAGAGAAAGGAGAGGAGAGAGAGACTGATTCATGTTTCTCAGTATCTAAGCTCCAGGAAAAGCACCAGCTGTCTCTAAATCGCTGTGAAGAGAGAGAGAGAGAAAGAGAGAGAGAGAGAGAGAGAGAGAGAGAGAGAGAGAGAGAGAGAGCGCAAATGCAATTAGCTGATGTCTGAGTGGAGGAGAGGACTCTGTGCCCAGCGAGATGCCTAGAAAACATGGAGATAGCTCACAGTGTAGAACGCCTGTTCAAATGTCATCGGTTCTACATAATGAGATACATGTCAGCGATGAAGTGCAGGCAAGAGAGCAATAAAAGTACTAAAGACAAACAATGTACAAAGAGCAATGATGCGTTTGAGCTAATGAAACCCTCCAGAGTGTGCATTCATGTTGGCCAACACTGAAAAATAATGTATTTTAGTCTCATTTGAGCTAATTAAAAAAAAAAAGATAATTGTTTGTCTGATTAACCGTCAGTCTTTTCACATTCAAGTAGATAGGATTTGTACTTGCACAACTGGAATATAGCTGCTTGGAAATGTTACCAAGATGACCAGCAAGTAAACTGACTTGTCTTGAAATGCCAGAAGCCAGATTTTTGTGAAGGTATAAAATTAACCTGGAACTCTTTTCCACAACAACAGTCGAGTGTTTTTGGAAAAGGCAAGATTAAAATTTTAGTGCAGTCTATAATAATAGATTTTCTTCATTGCAAATTGGATGTACCAACAGTACCTGGCAGTAAGGACCCATGTGACTCTGCTAACTCAGCAGCAGCTCTGCTCACTGAATTGATAGCATAAAGCATATTTTCACTTGTATTTTAAATGTATTTCACTATACATTGTTACTTACCAAAAATATTTTGTTAGTGGTAAAGTTTCACAGTTCAGAAAGTAGCAGAGTTATAACAGAAGTGAAAAGATCTGACATATATGATCTGAAAACATTTTAAAGGGTTAGTTCACCCAAAAATGAAAATTAGATCATTAATTACTCACACTCATGTCGTTCCAAACCAGTAAAACCTTTGTTCATCTGACGCAGGAGCCGGCCAATAATGAGTGTGTTGTGCTGCTCACGTGTTTTGCATACAAAAAGTATTCTCGTCGCCTCATAACATTAAGGTTGAACCACTGTAGTCACATGGAGTATTTTAACAATGTCCTTAACCTTTCTGGACCTGAAGGTGCAATGACTTTGCTGCCTATGTGTGGTTCAAAAAACCTTCGGATTTCATCAAAAATATCTTCATTTGTGTTCCGAAGATGAACGAACGTCTTAACGGTTTGGGACGACAGGAGGGTGAGTATACTTAAAAACAGAAATTTCATTTTTGGGTGAACTAACCCTTTAAGTATATCTTGATCAAAAGATTGAGTATATATATAATATAATATAATTATTAAATATAAGTATTCTAAGTATACTTTGGTCGTAGTTGTGTATACACTTTTGATTAAGTAGGCTAGCTTATTAAATACTTTATTCATGATTACATACTTTCTTATAAATCTTACATTGTTTGAAAATACTGATTTATAAAGAAAACGATAAGTATAATTTCTTTTAAAAAAACTTACAAGTATACTTGCAGTATAAAACTAGTAGTTTACTGAGAGTGTACTTCAAAATGTAGTTGCAGTACAAAGAAAAACGTAGTTGTAAACTAGTACTCAAAGTTTACTGCTGTTACACTTAAAGTATACATAAAAGTCTACTTCTATACACTAAAAAGTGGGCCAATTGAGTCCTAGTATTAAAATAGTACACTTACAAGTATAGTACATTGATATTAGTATACTTACATAAAGTATACTTAAAAATATACTTGAATTTTACTTAAGTATACTTAATGAAATGAAATTGGGTTACACTTTATTTTGACAATCCACTTATACACTCTACTAACTGTAAGTATTTTGTCAACTACATGTCAACTAAATCTCATTAGAGTCAAAGAGCTTAGAACCCAGGAGGCGACACTTTGATACTTTTTGGCTAACAGCCAAAGTTAGTAAATTAAGGCACCCCCAGTTCGTGTGTCCTGGCGCCGGCTCTGTCCTGACATCGTCAATTACCTGGTTTATGGTATCAGTGCCTACACAATGCAAGTGTTCAGACCCTTTAAGCAATTAGAAGCAAATTTTTAAGTTTAAGTTATTAGCAAGCAGCATTATTTAGAGAAACTGCTTGACATCACTAACCAGTCTATGACTCAGTAGGCGAAAATATTATTATTTTTACAATAATAAGCATCAGAACTGTAATAAAAGTGGAGTGCAACCTTCCTTAGCAAGTATGACTGAGCTCTCGCAATTTACAGGTTTGTGGGTTTGTAATTCAGCCGCAGCAGAATTGTTCATATGCTTCAAATGATTTAAAGGGTCTGAACTCTTGCATTGTGTAGGCACTGATACCATATAAACCAGGTAATTGACGATGTCAAGGTATGTGACAGGTGGTGGTGCTTCTGAGTCTTTCGCAGGTCGCACGGGTCGATGCTGTTAATGTCAAGCATTTTCTCTAAATGACGCTGCTTTGGCGGTGTTATTTAGTCTCTCCCGATAGAGCTCCTTTCCTTTCACTTTCTCCTCCTCCATTTATTCCCATAAAACTGAAATGTATCGCAAAATGTATTTATTAATTGAATCTGCTCTCTCTCTCTCTCTGTTGCTCTTTATCTCGGGCTCGCTGAAGAAGTTACCATAGCAACGGATAGCGTATCCTGCTAATATGGCGGCGCCTTCCCGAAATGCAACGCGGAGTGAAAACATCGTGATGTAACTCATTCTCTATTAGTAGACTGTAGTAGACTATTAGGTTAGGGTTAGGAGTTGGTTAGGGTTTCATAGTGTCTACACCGGACGCGAGCGGAGTGTCGAGACTCGTTAAATGACAATAGAACCTCTTATAATCAGTGACATTGTCTACACTGGATGCGGCGTAGTCCAAGTGCTTTGCATCGGTCGGTTTGACGCGTTCAGTGTAGACAGCTTTTAGCTGTTGCGGCGCAGCGCGATGCGACACGATAACTGTCGCGTCTGGAGTAGAATGACACTGCATTCCATTCGGAAGGGCTCATCCCTATGCCCTAATCCCTTCAAAGTGTTTACCCTCCGGAGTGAGAGCTTCGAAGGGATGAAGGGTGTAGGGGTCAAAAATCTCTCTTCGGCGTCATCTTAACGATACCCTTCGAAATCCTTCATTCCGAAGTGCCCTTTGAAGTGGTCAGTTTTGAGCACTTCGGTTTGGAACGACCCTTCAATATGGCGGCCATGACTGTTTTCACTTTCAAAGTGCCCTTTGGAGGGCGATATATCCCATTTGGAATGCACCGACTGTGTTAGTAGAATAAGTTGAAATGTAGTTGTAAAGTTACTTGTAGTCAGTAGTCTGTTGGGGGACCATCAAAATAAAGTGTTAGCAGCATGTAGTTGCAAATTTATGTATAGTTATTAGAACGTCTGGGAAGTGGACAGTTGTGAACCATCGAAATAAAATGTTACCTGAACATACTAATTTTTTAGGGGTTGCTTTTTTGAAAAGTTTTGCATAGAGACGACAACTTGTCAAGCCCATCCCCGTTCACACAGATCTGCGAAAAACTAAAAACACTGTATTATGCATGCCAGTTAAGCAGTTGGGGATGTCAATTTGTAAAGAAACATTACACTGCACACATACGCACTGAACACTTAATATGCAGTGTTGGGGAAGCTACTCTGAAACTGTAGTTTGACAAACTACAAGCTACTCATAAATTAAAGTAGTTAAACTACAGTCAAGCTACCCTTCTAAAAAAGTAGTTAGCTACACTACAAGTTACTAACAAAAAGTAGCTAGCTACATTGAAACTACTTAGATTTTTTTTTTTAAATGACACTTAACAGAATTTTAATATAAGTTTTGTTTTTCATGCTACAAGAGGACCGATGACCAATTGCACTGTGCAGTTTCAGAAATGATATCTACATATAAATGCAGGATTCACACTCAAAATTGCCATACCATAACCATAACATGGGACAAAAATATGCTATAATAATAATAAGCAATGTGCAGACTAGAAAAATATAACAATTTTTGTATCAATATTTTTTAAATTCTATTCCAATTATTTGTAAAATTAATGACTTAAAAAAATCGTAAATGTCTCACTGTACATTGCTATACTTGTTATGGTGGAGCCATTGTTTACACATTACATCTGCACTTTACTATAGCATCCTCACTGATTTCAGGAGCACCCTCAGTGATTTGATTCTGGAACTGGGCCTGCACCAAAGCAAGAACAAAATATATGCAACTTAAATTGGATACACAGAAAAATGCATGTTAAATTCACACCACATGAAGCAATGATCAAGCTTTGAGACGCGAATCATGCGCTTCTCGCGTGAACATTCTGAGACCCGCGCAACCCATTTTATTAGATCAGCCTTTGCCGTGTGATAAGCACACTAAGCTATATTGCGATTTAGTTTTCTGTTCAGTTGACGGATGCTTTAGCAATGCAATGACGCAAAACAACGCGTTCGTGAATTAGGTTCACTATAAAAATGTGGCGGGACAGATTAGACTAAGGCGGGTCACCACTGTAATAAAATAGTTCGCATACATTTGATATAGACTGCAATAAAGCAGGACAATCAATTTAAAAAGGCTATTATTCACCTGTATGTGCTGCTTGAAGATCGTATTTACGAGCAGAACCGACATGAACGCCACAACAATGTCGTAAATACCAGTGGGAAGCTCGTAATTTTCTTTAAGCTCCGATCTGTACGAGTTGGGGGCATGTCAGTCAGAAACATAGTGAGATTGTCTGGCTTTTCTATTTACAATGAAGTAAGCTGATTAACAGCAAAAAAATACGATAGCATCACAATATAAAAATGTCATATGTAACAATAAAGTTTACAATGGCTTCATAAATTAATTAAAAAACATAAAAAAGCAACATACAACTAATGCACATTCTTTGCTCTACATTTTCTAGAAACAGAAGTGTTGTTATTTTGTGTAATTAATTTAGAGAAGGCACACCGCCATCATACTCCGACGAAAGTGACTTGAATGCACCTACCGTCGTACACACGACTTCCCACCACCTCGTAAATACTAACTTCCCAGGAGGACTTGAACGCACCATTAGTCCGTGATCTGAAGATGCTGTGCTGCCTCAATGGATTGCAGGCTCGTCAGAACGCAAAACGGAATGTAGCTTGTAGCTTTTGGTCGCGCTACACCGATACTTGATGGAAAATGTAGTTAACTACTGGAAAAGCTACACTGTTTTAAAAGTAGCTGAACTACATACAAGCTACTGAAAAATGTAGTTAAACTAGTAGCGGCGCTACATGTAGTTAACTACTCCCCAACACTGTTAATACGTATACATATGATGTCATCGTTTTCACAAATTCACGTTTTTAGTTTACACAGAGACGACAACGGTATCGTTTTCAAAAACGTTAACATTGAAACCAAATTGCGTTTTCAGGCTACCACAATGTTATCATGTAAATGAATGGCCAAAATGCATAAAAAGTTTTCTGTTTATAGTTGAAAACGCTGCCGTGTTAACGCCTCCCTTAGATGATGGCAACATTGCAGTACTTACTGTTTGGAACAGCCTTTGCGTCGAGAGCATGCCTATGATGCCTTAAAATGCTGTCAAAGTACAGGCAGCTCACTAGGTTTTGGAGTATTACATGTGCATGACTGATGTAGTGTGGCAGATCTGTCTGACTGTACCTCTCCAAAAATGGTTCCTCTGGTTGAGTTTTAATTAGAGGAAATGACTAGAGAGAGCTGCTGGTAGAGAAGCTTGAACCACAAGGGGGGAGGGGGGAGTTAATTAAATCAGCCTTGTTGTCGGAGATTAACTAAAAGAGTCTTATCTCTTACTCTGACTGTTCAGATCTGAGTGTGTTAGGTGACCATTTCCACCATTTACAGTTAAGACCCCAACCCCAGTGTACATGTGCCACTCTAAAATTAAGTGTTTATCTAAGCACATGAACTGTCTGCCCCTTGTATTTCTCTTCATTTGACTTCCACCTCCACTAGAGAGCCTCTCTACATTGCAGGAGGAGATCAAAGCCTGTATAAATAAGTGAACCATCTGATGGGGGTTAAAGAGGACAATGTGTCCTCTACATGCAGGGCTACTGTGAAAATTAGCTCTGTAATATTAGTTTGAGTTCACTTACAACATTACATATGACAGAAGATGATGTGGCTTTGTCCTCTAGTGATCTCACTTACTGCTGTGTTGGGATCTATATACAGTATGCGTTTATGCAGAAGTGGGTTGAAGTCAATATCAAATCAAAACTGGCCTATTTACTTTCTTACAGTTTTTCTCGATTGCTTAAACACATTTTTTTAAACTATGCCTCATATTCTCAAAACAGTAAACACAAATCCATAACATCTCACCCAATTCCCCAAACATCCTATTTTCAGGTCAGAATGAAGCTCTACACTCAAAACCATTCACTCTTGCTGAAAAAACAAATTTTGCCCTCAGATATCACACACAAGCCCTCAAAAACACATACACTACAACATAGTCTAACACACTGGTGAGATAAATTCAAAACAAAAAACAAAAAATAAGTTGTGTTGCTTGTGGTTCTCCCCTCACGGAACTTTTCACATGATGAACACATGTATACATTTGCAAATTTTTTATTCTTTAATGTACTGTACAGTACAATACACTAAACAACAACAAAAAATATTCTGCCCGAGCATCACATCTTTGGTCTGGGACAGGCCAGAGAATCTCATCAACATCACAGGCTGCACTGGCCCAATCCAGGCAGCGGGGGTAAAATCCTCTTGCATGCCTGATCCACCCCTGGCACGCATCAACTGAAATGTCTAGTCAGGCTTCTTCCATTCCATCGTCTCTGTGTCCTACAAAAATACAAGTACTGATTACTGTAACTGTAACATCCTTTTTACAAAATGGAAGCAGACAGAAACTCTACCTGTATGTAAGGCAATTTGATGCATGTGTTGTAACAGAGTACAGCACTCAAAAGTTACAGTAGAGTACACTGAGGTACACCAACCTGTTTTCCTCCCTGAAGGTTCTTATGATCGAGGCGATGGTGAAGGAACTTAAGTTTGGCTGAACTCATTGCCCAGCCTCCCTCATAGTCATACCATGGACAAGGACATGGTCAACTAGTGGCACGAATTTCATCTGAGACTCCTTGTCTCCTTGCACCTCATCCTCATCCTCGTCCTC
>RJVU01057109.1:338960-369623 GCA_003731715.1 Anabarilius grahami | reverse complement strand
AAACAATAAACATTTATTAAATTGCTTATTAATAAATGCTCATCTTTTTGATTATTATTGTTGCCTCTAGTAATTATGAGTCTGATTTTTAGTTTCCAACCTATTTTGGGTTAATTTTAAGCCAGACATATAGTAATTTGTAAACAATTGTTGGGTTAAATAAAACTACCCAGCAGGTTGGGCAAACATTTAACCCAACTGCTGGGTCAAAACAACCCAATCGCTGGGTTTGTCCATTTTCAACCCAACTTGGGTTGTTTTTAACCCAGCATTTTTTAGAGTGTATTCTTAGTTGTATTGTGCACGATAAAATCAAGTTGCGCCATTTTCCCCAGTGAATTTTCTTTTTTTACTCAGGCATATTTGACATTTGGAAGTAAAAACCATTTCAGGTTTGCTTTGAGCCATTTTTATCTCATCTATTGAAATCCAGCCAATCAGACTCCAACACTTCCCCCTTACCATGTCTTTTAGAACCAGTATTGATTGGTTTTAACTTTAAATGTGGACCTTTGTCTCTAAGTAGTGATAAACTGAATAGTTACTCCTGCTATTAAAACGAAAGTTTCATTAAGATGTTTTTAGATGTTTAGACAAACCTCATGGGTTGGGTTGAAGTTGTCTTAGATGAGTATGAGTACTGTGCAGGCAGCACGTTTCAAGGTCAGTGGTATAGTGGTATAGTCGTGTAATAATGTGGGGAACACTGCCACCTGCCTATAAACACTGGAAAACAGGATTACATCATCAATTATATGGGAAAAAAGGGCAAAATTTAAAATTGTAATCCCTAAATCAAACCCTATATTCTTATTACATGATAAAACTAAAGAAAAATGTAGAATATTGAGGTAATAAAAGATTGAATTATAGAAATTGCCTACAAGTCTAACATTCTGAGCCATCAAAAGGTCAATTTTATGTAAACAGTTTTGAGGTTTAGATGACATCTGCTGGTTCAGCCAGAAACTGCAGACTCTTAGATTGAGAGTGTCTGTGGATTCCATTAAATATTAGTGTGCCTTTACTGGACACTGTATGCCGCCTTTATGTAAAAAGTAAATAGTATTCATAAAAAACTATACAACACAATGATAAATGTTCCCACAATACACTACATTTGTTGCAAACCTTACTACTTTGCATTTGAATTAAGTTCAGCAATCAGCAATTCAACAACTTTATTAATGCAGCAAAATTCATTAAACTGACAAAAATGACAGTGAAACAGTGACATAAACAGTGAAATTAACATGTCCATTATGAGGCAATTCTTGCCCCCTTAAATTTATTTCTAGGGGCATTTTTATAGTCTCAGCCTCAGATGTCAGGCCCACGGACCGTTGGCTGAACATCTGATGCATATGGCACACTTAACTGGAAACACTTCAGGATTTTCAAAGTCGTCATCTGGTTGGTTGAATTCTACAGGATGTCTGGGAGATGTGTGTGTTGTGTTCTTTAACGGTCCACCTGGAAACAAATTCCGTGACGCCAAACCCTCTCATGGAAGAAGAACGCTGTCATGTTTGCAACTGTGACGATGAGCACTTACCAAGATCAGCTAAACCCTGGATTTTCAAAAGTATGTGACATTCGCGACTCCATTGTTGCAGTAAACTTGCACAACGTGTAACTTCACATGTGGCATTTATGCTGCAGTTACAATTGCATAGTCATAAAGAATGTTGTGATAATATTTAATATCTTGAATAAAGAAATATGAAATATTTTTAAATATTATGAAACTAAAACCACCAGTAGGTGGCTGCAAGTTGCAATTTTAATGAGCGAGTCAGTGAATCATGCATTCAACTGATTGTTAAAAACAATTGATTTATTCAGGTATGAAGCAAGTGAGGCCCTGGGCCTGTCCAAATACCCACTCTTATGGTCTTGGCCACAAAAATGCCAAAGTCAAGTCACCACTTTAATGATATAGACTTTGCAAGGAATTACAGAATGACCAAAACTGCCTTTCAGATGCTGTGCAACGAGATCGGTCCTCTGGTTGGTCCAGTTATGCCGTCCCATCACAGTCACAGTCATGTCTTTTTTAAAGTGCATCAAGGAACTTATTCGGTAAAAATGTTTCCAGCATAGTTTATGTGCTTGTTTTTGTATTGCATACAAAAAATTATCAGACTCATTTGAGCGCATAAGTTTATGCGTATTTTAGTATCTTAGCGTTTTCTTCCAGCATTTTTTTTTTGTGCAATATCCCAAAATGCGCATAAAAATAGGTGGATGGAAACATGGCTATTGTCCAGCTTAAGTAAGTTCAGTATTGATTCTGTAAGGATTGAGTCAACGGAGTGAAGATCCATCTGCAGCTTTTATTGAAGTCAAGTTCACTGACAAAATAACAGTAAGGATGGGCCAGTGGCAGAAACAGTGACAGGCACGTGATCTGGGTAGGTAGCAAACAATCAGAGTCCCAAGGCAGGCAGAGATCAAGGCAGGCAGAGATCAGGGCAGGCAGCAAACATACACAATCCATGAACAGGCAAGGGTCAAGGCAGGCAGCAGAGAATCAGAAATGAGTAACAGTCCAAGGTCAAACACAAGAATCCAGAATCCAAGGGAAACGCTCAGAAATGTCAGACGGTGCTAAACAAGACTTTGCATGGAGGTCGCGTCTTCTTTAAATTTATTGGCGGTTGGCATACCAATTTGGTGCATTACCGCCACCAACTGTTTGGGGTGTGGAGCTTCAATGCGGATTTAGACGCTTATACATATATATATATATATATATANTATATATATATATATATATATACCAGTGGCGAGCGGTGGCTTTTTTAACCGGGTATGCTGTGTGGTGCGTCATGTAAATAAATGTGGCCAATGCCGTTATGTTGAATGGGTTTATAGCTAATAAGCGAGACGCTCACGTTCTCTCTAGACATTGTTAGTTTACTCATTTGCTTGCTCATCACATGTAGCAACACAGCGAAAAGTATTTCTAATATGTTGGAACTTGAGAGTAGTCCATATTTACCTGTTGAGACGTGCCTTCACAAGCACCTGTAAGAGCTTTTATGTTTGAGTCGACGGAGGCGCAACATGCGAAAGGTGCGTTTGCAAAATATGCTGTATTTTTATAATCCACTAGGTGCCGCTAGTGTCACAGAAACAACATACTTCAACGTATCAGTTTAGGACACAGTTCTAAATCAGACACGTCAAATAAAAAACACCATGGCACCAATTTAAATGTATGCCAGAAGTACCTTTTAAATTAATAATTAAAAATATGTTTTATTTACAATTAGTATTAGCAGCCTATTATAAATAAAAAATAAAATGTAATTAAATATGAGTAGGCTTTAATAAATAAAAATATCAGTAAGCTATTCTTTAAAAAAAGTTGAAATTATGCAAACGCAAAGACTGTATCCATTAACATCCTCTGATAGGCCTAGTTACAGTAGGACTGTCTTAAACATAAAAAAAAATCCCTATGGAGAAAATGAAATACTATGAAAATAGTTTTAGTTACGATTTGTTTCCCCATTTGGTTAAGTCTAGTTAGTTTTGTATCAAATACAATGTGATTTTCGGTGATCGAGATCTGGCAGCAGCTAATTTTTCCTCTTGGTAGGGTTGGGTATCGTTTGAATTTGAACGATTCCGATTCCGATTCCGATTCCTTGTTTCGATTCCGGTTCCTAACGATTCTCGATTCCGATTCTTTNGACGTTCCATAACAAAAGCGTGAAGGCGCAAAAGCTGCTATAGATCAGCTTACCCGGAAGTCTCCGTAACTGGCAGATTTACAGTAAATTACCATCGTTTGGCAAATAAATAAAGTACGGACAGTTACATAGCATTACCAATCCTGTAGGCTTTATGGTACACCTCAAACAAGGGATTTAATTGTAATTTATAATGTTAATATTAGTTGCCGAGTCCACGAATGGCTTGGGTATGCAGAGCATTCACAGCTTACATGGACCGCACGCCACTGATATATATATATATATATATATATAAAATTTAAAATTAAAAAAAAAATTATTCTTGGTTGTTCTTAAATTCTATCAAATAAACCTGTTTCTTTTAAGTATCTCATGAGAACTGGCCATGCTGATGGTTTTGATGTATAAAAAGAAAGTAAACCCTCTATTGACAAATGTGTATATCCTAATTCTTTGACTTTTTCTAACAGTATGGTTCTCTCTGTGCTGTATGCTTCACACTCTAGCAATACATGTTATACAGTCTCTGTATGTCCAATTCTTAGTCTTGTGATCACCGTTTCTCCCCTTCGCTTCCAACCACCCTGCCTCCTTGTTGTCACTTGCTTCTGTACTTTATATAAAAAACGACCTTTGGTCTCCTTTTTCCATTGTCCTTGCCATAACTTATTGACTTCTGTTTTAATGACACTTTCCATTTCTGTTTTACTCAGTGGAACTGTCCATTGCAGGTCTGACTTAAGAATCTTTTTAGCCATACGATCAACTACTTCATTACCCTCTATTTCAACATGAGATGGGACCCACATAAAACACACTGTAATATTAAGATTTTGCAATCTATACAGACTATGAAAGATTTCATAAATCAAGTCAGGCCTACAGACAGATTTGCAATTTGCAATACTTATTAACGATGCCATTGAGTCCGAACAGATGATATATTGGTTAGGCCCAACCTCCTCTATCCACGTGAGTGCTAGTAAAATAGCTAAAAGTTCCACAGTGTAAACTGCTAAATGATCTGATGTTCTTTTTAATATTGATTTCTGAAAACGTGGTATATATACTGCTGCTCCCGTCTTTCCTGTATTTGGATCTTTTGAGCCGTCTGTAATTATTTGAATACTATTATTATACTTGAGACCTAAATATTGTTTTACCAGATCGTTCATCCCACCATATTCCTTTTTTTTTATATCTTTGCGATTTCAAGATCCACAACTGGTAATGGAAATATCCAAGGAGGGACAGCAGGTGACACCACGGTACAGCTGTAAGTAAATTTAACTAGTCCCAGTTTCTCAGCTTTGCTGTTTCCCACCCATCCAAAACTGTTAAAATGCTTCCTTCCATGTGAAACAACATGAGTTCAACATAGGTTTGGTTGGATGACCCTGCAACTTTACCCAATATACCATGGCAAGCTGAACCTCCACCTGGAGAGCTGGGATTGAAGAAGTCTTGAATGCACCACTACATAGGTGGAGGACTTGTGTTTGGACCAGGTCAAGCTTTTGCAAGTGAGATTTTGCAGCTGAACTAAATGCAATGCATGCATAATCCAATGTTGATCTAATTAAGGCAATATAAATATGTTTAAGAGAGTTCATACTAGCACCCCAACCACTTCCTGCCAGGCATCTCATAACATTGACTGCCTTCTTGCATTTGGTAACATTTTTCTGTATATGATCTCCAAATGTCAGCTTATAGTCCATCCAAACACATAAACACCTTATATTTTCAACCTTGCATGGAGGTGTGAGTGCAAGTGTCTTTTATGTGTGAGCGAGTGATTGTATAATGGGTAGCAGGTGCAGGGTGATCAGTCCAAGGTATGAGGGTAGATGGGAAATGGAGTCCAAATGATGTGTGTAGTCCAGGATGGAGTGCCTTCTGGTGGCAATGACGGGCACTCTCACTGTTGATCATGACAGATTCATTTCTGTTGTAGAAATCATTTATTAATTTAGTTGATTTATCTATACAGTAGCTCTGGATAAAACAGTGATGTCATTGTCCAGCTCAGTTCAGTTCGCATACAATGAAGTCAATGCAGGCAGATCAGTAATACTGTGAAATATTAAGTGTCCCCGACTAAGCAAGCTGGTGACAGTAGCAGTACGCTTAACCCACACTAAATCCACACTATATCTAATACCCTTTCATAGCAGTCTTTGAGGATAAGTGTATCCCATTATTAATCACATTCAGGAACTGCAGGAAAACATTCCAGTGTAAGTTAAATTAATTAGATGTTGCATATAATTAGTTTGTAAAATGTAAAGAGATTATATGTAGTTGGTAAAATGTTCGAAAATGAAGATTAGGCCTGATAAGGCCCATTGAGTAAACAAAAATCTTAAATCACTATAACAGTCTTCACACTCACTTGAACACTTCGGCAAAACTCCAGAAATCATTTAAGTAGACAAGTGATCAAGTGAAAAAACCACAAGTGTGAGTATTTGGACAGGCCCAGTGTGCCAGATTGCACCCTAAACACTTGTGGTCTTCCTACGAGTCAACACTTTAGTCACATAGCTCTGCTTTGACTGTCGGGAAGAAGTCCTCTGCCGAGCCTGCTTCAGTACGGTCTTGACAAATGTGCGCTTCGAGGGTGCATATCAAACGCAAAGGTCAAACACGAGCACCCTTCAGGGGTGTAGCCAGAACTTTTGGCCAGAGGCCAGGTAAGACCCAATGATTTCATTGGTGTGGCAAAAAAAATCCTGCTTCAAATCTAAAGAAAAGAAAATCACATAAGTGGAATACCTTATAACCGATGTAAAATAAAAGCCTAAATTAAATCTGTTCAGCATATAAAGCGATCGTGTCTCTTCAGAAAATTTAGACTAAACTGCTCAATTCATATAGATTAGTTTTATGATCTCTTTATGAACTTTTTGAAGTATCAAAGTGCTAGTAGTGTAGCTGTCAGTGGATGGACAGAAATAATAAAAATATCTTCATTTGTGTTCTGAAGATGAACGAGTTTGGAATGACATGAGGGTAAGTAAATGATGACAGAATTTTTATTTTTGTGTGAACTAACCCTTTAAGGGTTTTTGTCTCCATTCCACTGCGCTACTTTTCCATTGTTTTTCTCTGTGAACATGCACTTGATTAATGTGTTGGATCGTTGAGCTTGCATCTCTGCCGTGTTTCTGAATTGCTGTGTTATATATCTTGTCTGCTAGTGGAAATCAGTACTGTAATCTAATCATTCAGGTGTTCTGAGATTTTTGGTTTCACTACTTAACCTGTTTGATTTTAATTTTGATCATTAACTATGTAGGCTATCCATCCACCTATTTTTATGCGCATTTTGGGATATCACATGATGGAATCGCCAAGAAGAGCATTAATTCTAAAAATGCGCATAAAAAACTCAATTGAGGCAGATAATGTTTTTACCGGATAAGAATACATGCGCATAAACTACAATGGAAACACATTTCTGTCATGACAACTCTCTGAGTGTTTGGCATAGTAATGGGTATGACAATGTTGATATGTTTGGTCTTGGCGGAATAGATCTGCTACGCTGCTGCTGCTTTTCTTGCTGCTGCTGCAGAACAAGTACGGGACTTGCTACTGGTAAAACATACACGACACGCTGCTGTGAGCAAGTAAGCATGCTGCTGCTGTACAGTATAGCGTGCATTAATTACCCCGTAGCAGATCTAAATAGGTGGAGCTGGGAAGGTGGAGGGTTTCTGAAAGCGCGCTGCACTGCTAAAGCAAAATGCTAACCATGTATTTAAATTTGAGCACACAAGCTCATTGGCTACTGATACAGCAGGACCAATCAGCTGTGGATATAGATTTTATCCTATAGATAATGATGTGATTACGAGCAGGTTGAGTTAAAGGACCTATTAGCCTGTCCATCTAGACTAGTTTCATGCCAGAACTTTGTATTTACTGAATAATCCCTCAATGCACACACGCACACACACACAAAATCATGTGACTTGCCTCAACAGTAGATGTGATTTGTGGTTTGATCATTATGAAATGCCTGAGCTAAAGACTGTCATCATAATGATTTGGTATAGCCAGTTAATTGATATCAGGGGCTGTATTCACAAAACATTTTATCTTACCACTTAGAGTTCTCCTAAATAGCAGTAAAAGTTCTTAGCTAAGAGTTTTCTCTTAAAACCTATTCACAAAGCTGCTGAGACAAACTTTTACTAAGGAATAGACTGAAGTCTTAAGCTAAGAGTAAGGGCGGGGTTGACCTCGTTGCTCTGGTGTATACACACAGTGATTGGCTGATGGGGGAGGAGACAGCGATTTAATCATAGAAATATTGTAGAATGAGGTGTCATGTTTCCATATTAAAATAAAGGTTTTAAAATACAAATGTTGCCCTATTCAAATAAATTTTTTTAATAAAAATGTTGCCATATTCAAATAAAGGTTTCAAAATGTAGGCTAAGTGTCACTAATTAAACTTGTATATACAGTGAATTGTGGACCGCCTCTTGGATGTCTGCATCTCGGAGCCCTCAATATCCTTGGACAGCACACCAAATACGCTTATTTTTTTCTTATTTTTTACTCTATTCAATCATTTGTAAATGTGAACTCATGAAAACCACTGCCACAGGTAATCGGACAATATTTATTTATTTGTTAAAGATTTATTTTTGCCGTCTCATCGTAGATTTAGATCTATAAATCAAAATTTATTGCATTTATGAAGAAAAGGTTCAGCACCCAAGGCTCTATCGCTATTGCCTCATGATGGGGCCCCCAGGGGCCATATTCACAAAACATCTTAAGGCTAAAAGTAGCTCCTAACTTGCCGATTTAGGAGAAACTCTTAAAAATAATGGCCGTGTCAGTCCTAATTTTAGGAGTCCTAAATTTTTGCTCTAAGAGTATTTCACAAAACCTTTTAGCGCTAAAACTAGCTCCTAAGTCTGTGAAACGTTAGGAGTAGTCAAGAGGACCCCTAAGTCACTAAGACCAAATCACAAACAGTCCAAATCCACCAAAAGACACTGAACACCATTGAGGGAATAGCGATAGAGCCTTGGGTGCTGAACCTTTTCTTCATAAATGCAATACATTTTGAGATTTGAGATTTGAGATTTATAGATTTGAATCTACAATGAGATGCCAAAAATAAATCTTTAACAAATAAATAAATATTGTCTCATTACCTGTGGCAATGGTTTTCATGAGTTCACACTTATATATATAATAAACGTATTTGGAGTGCTGTCCAAGGGGATCGAGGGCTCCGAGCTTGAAATTTAGCCCAAAACCAAAGTTCTCCTCATATCCCCAGCCGAGAGTGAGGAGCGGGTTGGCAGAGGGATGCAGAAAACCATCGAAGTAACTATAAGCGAGTCGGCTCTCGTCTGTGTATATATTCCTCCTCTCGAGCTGATTTGATTTGAGCCGTTTGAATGTGTTTCTCCCAAACTTTGTTTATAAAACATAATTTGTCGCTTGAATTGTGCATTCTCTTGAGATGAAGACATCCAAGAGGTGGACAATTAACTGTATATTCTAGTTTAATTAGTGACACTTAGCTTACATTTAAAACCTTTATGGCAACAATATGTCAACATTTTTATTAAAAAATATTTATTTGAATAGGGCAACATTTGTATTTTAAAACCTTTTATTTTAATGTGGAAACATGACACCTCATTCTACAATATTTCTATGATTAAATCAATTGAAAACCCCGCCCTTACTCTTAGTTTAAGACTTAAGTTGATTCCTTAGTAAAAGTTTGTCTCAGCAGCTTTGTGAATACATTTTAAGAGAAAACTCTTAGCTAAGAACTTTTACTGCTATTTAGAAGAACTCTTAGTGTTAAGATAAAATGTTTTGTGAATACAGCCCCAGGTCTGTAACTTGATTAGCTATAAAAGGGATTATTTAGAGAGACAGAGTCTCTCAGAAGTAAAGATGGGCAGAGGCTCTCCAATCTGTGAAAGAGAAAGTAAAAAGATTGTAGAAAACTATGTTCCTCAACATCAAATTGCAAAGGCTTTGCAAATCTCATAATCTACAGTGCATAACATCATCAAAAGTTTCAGAGAAACTGGAGAAATCTCTGTGCGTAAGGGACAAGGCCGAAGACCTTTATTGGATGCCCGTGGTCTTCGGGCCCTCAGACGACACTGCATCACTCGTCGACATGATTGTGTCAATTACATTACTAAATTGGCCCAGGAATACTTCCAGAAACCACTGTCGGTAAACACAATATGCCGTGCCACCTGCAGATGCCAACTAAAGCTCTATCATGCAAAAAGGAAGCCATATGTGAACATGGTCCAGAAGCATCGTCGTGTCCTGTGAGCCAAGGCTTATTTAAAATGACTGTTTTAAAGTGGAAAAATGTTCTATGGTCAGACGAGTCCAAATTTGACATTCTTGTTGGAAATCACGGATGCCGTGTCTTCCGGGCTAAAGAGGAGGGAGACCTTCCAGCGTGTTTTCAGTGTTCAGTTCAAAAGCCAGCATCTCTGATGGTATGGGGGTGCATAAGTGCATACGGTATGGGCAGCTTGAATGTTTTGGAAGGCACTATAAATGCTGAAAGGTATATAAAGGTTTCCAGATGACGTCTATTTCAGGGAAGGCCTTGTGTATTTCAGCAGAACAATGCAAAACCGCATACTTCAGCTATTACAACAGCATGACTTCTTCATAGAAGAGTCTGAGTGCTGAATTGGCCTGCCTGCAGTCCAGATCTTTCACCTATAGAGAACATTTGGTGCATCATTAAACGAAAAATACGTCAAAGATGACCACAAACTTTTCAGCAGCTGGAAACCTATATCAGGCAAGAATGGGACCAAATTCCAACACCAAAACTCCAGAAACTTATTACCTCGATGCCCAGACGTCCTCAAACTGTTTTGAAAAGAAGAGGAGATGCTACACCATGGTAAACATGCCCCCGTCCCAACTATTTTGAGACCTTTAGTGTGCATAAAATTTGAAATGAGCTCATTTTGTGCATAAAATTATAAAATTTCTACATTTGTTATGTTATCTATGTTCTATTGTGAATAAAATATTGGCTCATGTGATTTGAAAGTCGTTTAGTTTTCATTTTATTCAAATTTAAAAAATGTCCCAACCTCCCCTTTTCCGGAATTCGGGTTGTAATATATAATACAGCATTTAATAAAATGTAGAAATTAGATCAGTCAAAAGGTGTTATAATGATTGTCACAATTTTAAAAGTCCAAAGATCAAGAAGAGTCAAAAGGTTCCAATACGAAAGTATTTAATAATAAAACAGAAAATCCACAAGGCGTAACAGAGGGTATGTAACAAACAATAACTGACAATGAACAGAGGAACCAAAGAACTTAAGTAGTGGTACAAACAAGGTTAATAAGGAGACACAAGCTGAACTAAGAGAATTAATCATATCAGTAACCATGACTCATGAGTGGCGGGAAACTAGACAAAGGACACACATGTGACTAAAAATAAAAATAAAAGTCCATGAAAATGAAACTAACTAAACAGAACCATGGCATTACGCCCCATCCCGGAAGGTGCAACCTCGTGCTGAAACTGAAGAGAAGAGGGAGGGATGGAGGGGGATTTGGAAGCGGACGAGGAGATGGCGCAGGGATGGTACAAGGAGTGGGCGAAGGGCTGGAAAATAGGGGAGGCAGACTGGCAGATGAAGACGACCATGGAGGAGCAGGAGGAGGTAGGTGCCATGGAGGAGATGCAAGCATACAACTGAGGCGGGGCTGAAGGACTGGCTGAGCTTTGTGGTGAAGGTGAGAGAGGAAAGCTGGATGGGAAATGTTAAATCCATATAGTTCAATGACACAGTTTTCAGGCTGGACAGAACCAGCGGCGAAGGAGACTCAGACAATGATGAAATTGATGATTCAGGGTAGGGTTGGGTGGTAAGCTTTACCTCAGAATACAAGTCTATCAGCCAGTCCTCTGTGTCCAGTTCCACCATGATTCCCTCTGTCACGTGGTTGCCGGCTCACACACCTGGTCAGACTTACTTTGAGGCGTTGGCTCCGGGTCGATGGTTGGTGCTGTCGTAACAGGCTCTATCCTCGCGGCGGGCGGAAGCTCTCCATCTGCGGGGGGGCTCGGGCGAATTCTCCACGGTCAAGGGTGGTGGTGGGCTGGGCTCTAGGTCTGGCTGTTGTCTGGATCAGGAGTAGATGCTCTCCAGACACCGGATGATGGAAAATCCATCATGATGGGAAAAACAATCCAACCCTCTCCACATGAAGCTGCCTCCTTGTCAATTCTGACTTATAACAAAAAACCGAACAATGTCTAAAAGCTGCTATGTGACAAGGTGTACAGCAAACAAGCTAACAAAAACCCAAAACTACGTTTTTATAAGCTGTCGACCCCAAAAACGAGCATTTAGGAACACAAAAGTGGATACAGGCAATTGAGACAGAGCGCAATGTGTCATATTACTCTGAGAACTACGCCCTCTGGAGGGGAACGTAATCGGGGACAGGAAAAGCTAAAAAAAATAAACAAATATAATATATAAAATGGTCATTTTACAAAATGACAAAATGCGACAAAATGTTACTGCACACGTAGGCATACTGAGTGTCAGGCTCCCACAATTTAGCCATTCTTCCTGCTGATGCTTCACATCTTATTGCCTGTATCAAATTTTGTCTCCTTATAGGCTGGCTTTTACAGTTCGGTAGCTTATAAAAACTTAGTTCTTGGTTTTTTAGCTTGTTTGCTGTACACCCTGTCACACATCAGCTTTTAGGCATTGTTCTGTCTTTTGTTAGAAGCAAGAAACTTCACTATTGCATAGAATACACATATTACTGCATTATTGCGTAGAATACACATAAAAAATATGATTTGAATGTTAATTTAGATTTGTTCAAAAAAAAATAATATAAACATTTTATTTGTTAAAGTAAAACAACATCTTCTTGATCAGATATTTTTATTTTTAAATACAGCATTGAATTATTAAACAGTTACACATTTTTGAACAATTACATTTCCTATTTTCTTATTAACTAGTAAAACTACACATTTTGAACAATTATAGTTTTAAGCAGTGTATTGGTAGTTAGTGTGCTGCACTCTGGGGTCTGTAAAAATAGGGCACAATGTATTGTGTTAATATGAAGGAATTATCCGTATTGATTTTTCACAGGTGTTTTGCCTGTTTTAAATTAGGCATTGCAATTTTGTGTTTTAGGGTTACACAGGGTTACATTGTAACAGATAATGTCCTGGCAGAAAATTAACAGTACCTTTTCTGTTTTTCTACAATTTGTTTCTTACAGTATACCTAACTGAACAGCATAGGTACAAGCTAATATCATGCTATATCATAAATGAAAAATTATATATGTTGCATCTTTCTTCAGCTCTTTCCAGGCTGATGTGCTGCTTGGATACCTAGCTATTCAATGGTTTCCTCTTTTGTGTAATTTAGATGAAAATATGTGCCTTTTTATTGTTTGTCACTTAAAAGTTGCCAAATAAATTTGGAAAATAGCTAAATTTGTTGCTAGGTGCTTTTTGAAAAAAAAAGGTCTGAAAAGTTGCTAAATTTCACGCAATACAAAGTCAAAAGAGAGGATTGAATTCCCGATTGTGGGCGTGGCCTAAATGCACTTTGTCTCTATAAGTTACGCCTAGTGTGTAAACGTCACAGACGTCACTCGGGCGTCTAACAAAACACTACTGTGCATTTACGAAACGCGCTTCCGGTTTGCCGTAGCTATTCCGCTACTCTGAGGTCGAGCAGCACGTGTAGTAGATGAACACTGTGCATGAGTGTGTTGTGAACACGTTTATTATCGCTTTACAACAACGGCTTTTGTGTTGTATAGATCGTTGTAGATCTGTCGCATCAGGCTAGGTCTATTTTACACCCAACAACGCGTCTTAAAATCATCTGGTAAGTTAAGTTGTTTGTTTCTTAGCTTTGTTGTTGAAAGTGATTCATACCATTCAGTAATAATGACAGTACAGCACAGTATACAAACTAAATAATACAATGAAGCGAACTTATTCTTTATTAAATGATAATATTTGGGGTTGTATCCTTTATAAATGCGTAACAAACTCGTGTTCCCATTGTTAGCACATGGTACACGTCGCGTATGAATTATGATATCTGAATCTAAATTGCCTACCAGTAATACATTTGAGGTCCTAGAAGCGGAATTCCCATACATAATTTACCATGGTTTTCGAAGTTAGTACCACACTTAGCCTAACGTTACTGCTGTTCTTTTAAACCGGTAGCTTGGTATGATAACGTACTGTCATCAAATAATACATTAACAAAACAACAAGAAGGAAATATTCAGAAAGCTTCTTGGAGTAATCAAAATTGGTCATTTAATTGTTAGGATTCAGTAGCAGTGAAGTAGTAGTAAGTATGGCATTTTTATGGAAACTTATGGTTGCCATGGTGCCATAATATGATTAACATTTTTGTCAGGAATAGGATCCAAATCTTCCTCATGTCCACATCATCATGTTAATGACCATCTGTAAATGTGTGTTGCAATGGCTCATGCACTGAAACCTTTAGAAATAGATTTATTTGTGAATCTGAAATGTTCTAATGTTCCATAAGATGTTTGATGGTTAATGAAACTGTTCTTTCAGGTATTAATAGAGAACAAAGAAACCCATAGATCATTGATTTGATATCTAGTCAAAGGGTTTCACAGGCCTGTTTGTTGCTTCAGAGAATTGATATTGTTGGTCTCATCACTGTGAAGTGCTTGCTCATGAGATGGAGTTTGACCATGCAAGATTACACTTAGAAATTTATCTTCATTAAATGATGACTTTTTTTCTAAACAAGAAACAATAAAATCAGTATTCCCTTTTTTCTCTTTATTGTCATATTAATCATATCCTATCGTTTCTTTTCATTTATCCAGCATATGATTGCCAGTATGAAGTATATTTTGGTGACGGGTGGTGTGATCTCAGGCATTGGGAAAGGAATTATAGCCAGCAGTGTCGGCACGATTCTCAAGTCCTGCGGCCTGCATGTCACAGCCATCAAGATCGACCCGTACATCAACATAGATGCAGGAACCTTCTCGCCATATGAGCACGGTAACCTCACACAACTCCTCATAGATGCTTCTTCCACTTCTGAGACTGTTTTACAATTACATTTTACAGTACATATCAGTTGATTTACAAATCTTGACTATAAATGATTAAAACTTGCCATATAAGAAAGTCTGTTTGCTAAATTCAAGCATCGGTATTATTATTTGAACAAACCCCAAAACCCCAATTATAAATATGCATACTATGGATAGATTTATGCAACAAGGTTTTGTGATTGTCAGCCTCTGTTTTTCCGCTAGAGACTAAAGCCGCCTCGTACGTGTTATAGCACGCCGCTCTGTTACTTTCAGCTAATAAAAGAAAAATACTGCAATTATTTATATGCACAATAATCATATAACTCCTTGGTCTATATATAAATATGTTTTTTGTTTTTTTGTAGGTGAGGTGTTTGTTTTGGATGATGGGGGAGAGGTTGATTTGGATCTGGGAAACTATGAACGTTTTCTGGACATCAGGCTTACCAAAGACAACAACCTGACCACAGGAAAAATCTACCAGTCCGTCATCAACAAAGAGCGCAGAGGAGATTACTTGGGCAAAACCGTACAGGGTGAGAAGAGAGTCTTATATTAATTCTTGTTGTCTTGTGGCTGTACTTCTAAAATGGCCTATTTAAATTTTTAGTCAAGTGCATTGCCCCATAGACTTTCATTGAAACTGTGTTAAACTGTGACAAACCATTCAAACTGTGACGTCTAAATGGGCTTTAAGCATACTTATATGTGTATGTTCTCCATATGTTTAATTGAATAATCATTTGTTCCAGTGGTGCCACACATAACTGATGCTATTCAGGAGTGGGTGATGCGTCAAGCTAAAGTTCCTGTAGATGATGATGATGTTGAGCCCCAGGTTTGCGTCATTGAGGTGAGTAAAGATAGAGTCAATATTTTGGCCCGGTTTCACAGACAGGGCTTAGATTAAAGGTGCAATATGTAATATTTTTGCAGTAAAATATCAAAAAACCACTAGGCCAGTGTTATATATTTTGTTCACTTGAGTACTTACAATATCCCAAATGTTTCCAACTGTTTGTAAATTGTGAGAAAATTGCAATTTTTACCAAGGCTCCGGGACATGTGAGGAGTCGCCTGTCAATGGCGTCATACTCGCGTTAACCCTCGGTCTGCCTTGGTTTCCGGTTTTATTTTGTAGAAACCATGGAAACACCAAAGACGCTTTAATATATTACACATTTTAATAGACAAGGGAACAACTGTTCTGATATATTTATAGACAGACAACTAATTGTTGTTATATAGCTCAACACGTTTAGTCTTATTGTTTAAATCTAATTTTCTTGATATTTGTTTTTGTTTTTGCGAGTACCATGCTTTACCATGCCTCAGAGAAAAACACTATTTTGTCAAGTAGCTAACATAGCATAATCAGATGCAGCTTTATTTTTAGTAACGGTAATACAGAATTTTCTCCATCATACAATATGTTTTCAAATGAATTGCATGCCATTTATCGACACAAGCCATCCAGTATTTAATATGATATTCTAATATCGATCTATCTTACTGCAGTGTGTCTCAAACAAATGTCACACAGCAGCCACCGAGCGAACGCACAGAGTAACGTTATAACATCATTTTCAACACACTCAAATGTATCTAATATGATAAACAGAGCTGCGTTACCTCATACTCATGACCGGAAAAGCATGTAGCGGACAGAATTCTTACATACACCACCTTTAAGCCAGGATTAGACCTTAGTTCAATTAAGACATTTAAGTAGCTTTTATAAACGTACCCTAGAAAAAAACATTACTGATGTGCATCTTAAGACAAAACAATGGCACTGACTTATTTTAAGATATGTCAGTGCAAGTTGCTTTCAGTTAAAACAGCTCAAACATGCATTTTAGTCCAGAACTAGCTTAAGCTTTGTCTGTTAAACCGGGGGGTTTAAGTTTAACAGGTTTCTGATGTCTGAAGTTTTGTCTATCTCTTTGAAGTTGGGTGGTACGGTCGGAGACATAGAGAGCATGCCTTTCATCGAGGCCTTCAGACAGTTCCAGTTTAAAGTGAAGAGAGAGAATTTCTGTAATATTCATGTCAGTCTGGTACCACAGGTGAGGAGTTGTGTGCATTCACTTCGTCACATAGAACAGTGCATTATAGACCATATCCCATTACATGTACGCATGCCTTGGTAATGTGAGTGACATAGGGTCTTGATTGTGATGTCCAGCCCAGCGCTACAGGAGAGCAGAAGACCAAACCCACTCAGAACAGTGTGAGAGAGCTCAGAGGACTCGGACTGTCACCTGACCTGGTGAGTCAAGTTTCATAGAGCTCGTGTATGTTCAGAATTTTCACTAGCTTGAATTTTTTTTAAGTCTACAATGAATGAACTCTAGATGAATTGTGAGAGTTTTGAGTGTTCTTTTATTCTTGCTGTTGCAGATAATGTGCCGATGCTCCACGCCACTTGAAAACTCTGTTAAAGAGAAGATATCCATGTTCTGTCATGTGGAACCTGGACAGGTTAGACCAGATCCTGCAGAACTGAAAACCACAAATGAGCCACTTTTACCAACCTAGCTGTTTGTTTAATGCCATAATGGCAAAAAATTCCATGAAACATAATTATCAAGAACATGTTGAAAAATGTGTAAAACGCTGCTCCCTGCTGAAACTGATTTAAAATATGTCACAAGAACAGTAAGTCTCATTCACTAATAATTAAAAAATTTTTATAGGAACTGGAGAACTGCTCAAGAGAATTTCTGCCTATGCACATGAATTTGTTCTTAACCCCATTCTATTGTTAATGAATTTGGAGTATTATAAATGAGCGACCATGTGCTCGAGGTTAGTAATTTGGCTAAAACACACCCAAACCTTTTCCATATAATGGTTTTACGCACAATCTTTCATTTCTTCACTCTCAGAAAACATATGATGCTCTCTCAAAACACGCAAAAAAAAAAAAAAAGTTTTTTGAGTATGTGATTTGTATTTGTATGGTTTAAGTTGTTCTTGTTTTTTTTTTTTTTGTAATTTAGAATAAGATTTAGTATGAAAGTTATGATTGTTTTGCATAGTTAGTGAATGAAACCCAGTAATCTCAGTTGGTCTTCTCTATAGGTGATCTGCGTACATGATGTATCGTCCATCTACAGAGTGCCCCTGCTCTTAGAAAACCAGGGTGTTGTAGGTTACTTTTCTCACAGACTGGACCTGCCCATTGAAACCAGACCCAGGAAGATGCTTGCAAAGTGGAAAGAGATGTCGGACAGGTTAGAATACATTTAAAAGTGATTCAGGATTAGTTTATAAATTGATATTGAGCTATAATGGATCATGTAGGCCAAGATCATCCATTCCTTTTGGGATCTCTTTCATATCATAATGAAGGCAAAAAAGACCAAGAAAGGCTTTTTTAAAAAAAAAATAATTCTGCATTGTTTTTGTATGGTAGATCAGACAGGCTGTTGGAGCATTGCTCCATTGCTCTGGTGGGGAAGTACACAAAGTTCTCAGACTCGTATGCCTCAGTGATCAAAGCCCTGGAGCACTCCGCTCTCGCAATCAGCCACAAACTAGAGGTTAAGGTTGGTAAAACACAGCCTAATGCACTTGGTTCAACAGCTGGGTAACTGTGTCTAATTTGACCTTTTAAAGAATAGTTCATCTGAGTATACAATTGTATCAATAAATCCTTATCTCTTCTTCTTGTTTCTTTCTCTAGTATGTTGACTCTGCAGATTTGGAGCCCAGTACATTACAGGAAGAGCCAGTGAAGTACCATGAGGCCTGGCAGAAGCTCTGCAGTGCGGAGTCAGTAATGCTTTCAAATACAGTGACTCCCATTTACGTGGCTGATTTTACACATTTTAACATAATTTACATCTATTCTGCTTAGTAAGAAGATGTTAACACCTTAATGGTGTTCTTTTTATTGAGGAGAATCCAGAAACAGTTAAAGAACTTTATTTTGCCAGTTATCCTGATGTAGTTTTACTAATTTTATTGCTGCTGTCTCTCATGCCATCAGTGGTATTTTAGTACCTGGAGGTTTTGGAGTACGAGGGACAGAGGGCAAGATTCAAGCCATCAACTGGGCTAGGAGACAGAAGAAGCCTTTCTTGGGTAGGACATTTTTTAATGAATTTAAACTCAAATGTCCTGCAGCGACTGTGAATGTAACACATCTCTACTATTCATCTCTCAGGTGTGTGTTTGGGGATGCAGCTAGCTGTGTGTGAATTTGCTAGGAACATGTTGGATTGGACAGGTAAGTTCTTCCTTCACAAAATAATGTTGTACTCGTGACTCAATTCACTAAGCCATGCTGAATAATGTTTTACCTAGATGCTAACTCCACGGAATTTGACCCAGAAACAAAACATCCTGTGGTGAGTTGAAATGTGGATTTCTGGTTCATTTTGAATCAGAAACAATAGAGCAGATAGAACTATAATGTTTTTAATCGGTCATCTCACAGGTGATTGACATGCCTGAGCACAATCCAGGGCAAATGGGCGGAACTATGCGGTTGGGGAAAAGGCGAACTATTTTCAAAACAAAAAACAGCATACTTAGTAAGTGCATTTCACTAACTGTAATACCATATTAATGAAATTGAATGCATAATTTAATGTTTTAATGCATGAAATCGCTGATTTTTATATATTTTTTTCACAGGAAAACTTTATGGAGACGTAGATTATGTAGAGGAAAGACACAGGCATCGCTTTGAGGTATGGCTCAATCAGACTGAATAGGCTGAACACCTTTTTTTTTATATATATATATATAAAAAAAAGCATGTAAACATTTGAATCTATTTTCTCAATCGGATTGAAAATACCTGGCGCAATGCCGTGATGTGTATGTTAACATACATTTAAACATGCATATGTTTATTTACATATCATGTCTTAAAAACTGAGGCCCGTTTCAGAAAGGAGGTTATGTGAAAACTGAGTATGTTAACCCTGAAATGAGGGAAACTCTAGGTTTTCCGTTTCAGAATGGGAGGCATGTCAAACCCGAGAAAGCAGGGTAAGTCAAGCCCGTTACTGAAAGAGAGGTAACTTGTACTCGGAGTCAGTTACTATGGTAACTATGGTACTACTTACCCTGTGAACCTAACCTGGGGTGCATTTCCCAAAAGCGTCGTTAGCCAACTATGGTCGCAAGTTCCATTGAACTCTATTGGTAACAACAGAACTTGCGATGATGGTTGGCTTTGGGAAACGCACCCCTGGTCGGAAGGCATCAGAAAGGCATTTATTTTCAATAAAAGTTAAGAAAATGTTCTAAAAGTAGAAGTAAAGCGCCTAATGAGTGTTTAATAATAAAAATAATAAAATAATTTATAATTTTAATAAATACAATCATTTATACTGTTATTGTATCCTGTTAATGTACAACAACTAAGGTGCAAATACTCTGTATCTGCCAATATAAAGTATAAATAGCATCTAATTACTATTTTCACTTATTGCAAATAACTGCTACTTTTACATGTAAATAGAATATATCGCTGTGTAAATAGCATCTGTCACTAAGAAAATATGCTATTTCCACTTGGTGTAAATAGCCGCAGCCTTATTTTTCTACCCACACTGGCAGATTAGCAAAATAAGAAAATACACTTTAATTTATTTATTTATTTTGCCCGTGGGATACCATGAAAATCAATATTAGTTCAATAACTTACCGTTCTTCCAGTTTTCTCATTATAACATATTACAGTAATCAACATTTGAAGTGGATCAAAACCTTTCATCAAAGTTCTCCTAAAACTTATTCTTAAGACAACTTAGTTCTTAGGACAGCTTTTAACTTTTTTGATCCACTAAAAATGTTGACTACTGTATAACATTATTAAAAATAATGAAATATAGGAGCTCCATTGATCATGGCTTTTCATAGTCGTGGTGCATGCACTTAATCTACTCGGAGTTTTCGGTTTCAGAACAGCTAAATTGAGATGACTTACTCTGAGATGGGAAACTCAGAGTTGGTTGAACCTCCTTATTGAAATGGGCCCCTGGTTAGTAAATGAGATTGAATGTTTACTAAATATTTACTAAAAAAGCTCTTGACACGCCAGCTTTTTTTATATATATATTTCATGGCAAAAACAGCAATTATACTCAAGGTAGCTCCGGTGACATTATCGACATAAGGTGGCAACTTAACCTTGTGTAACTATGTGCTGAAGTTTTGTTCAGAAATCTTGTAATGCACATGTAAACATATGTGAATCAGATTACAATGTTAAGGGTTTGTACGAACAGAAATTTCAGAATCTGAAATCAGATTGGATTCTGATTAACGAAACTTATGCATGTTAGCATACCTAATAAAAAAAAAATTGCATTATCCTAGTAGCATGCATGAATCCAGTATTATTCCTTCTGTCTGAGCAGGTGAACCCAGAACTGAAGCAGCATTTTGAGGACAAGGGCTTCCATTTTGTGGGTCAGGATGTGGAGGGAGAGAGAATGGAGATCATAGAGCTGGATGGTATGTGAGAGAACACAAGACAAACTCAAATATGACAAGATGATTTGAAATGGACACTATTTTGAAAGCATATTTGCCAGTCATATTTATTGTTGTGAGAATAGTGTAATCACTTATAGTGTGCTCACACTCAGCAGGTTGTTAGATTAAAACAAACTGGTGTGTTTGCTCTGTTAGTGCGGTTCATTTGAATAAGTGCAAACGCTACCATCCGAACAAGCAGACCAAGAACCCTTAAAAGGTGGGTCTCAGTCCGCGTCCAAATCAACTCTGGTCCAGTTCGACTAAAATATGAACCCAATACTTACGAAAGACATCTAAACTAGAACAGGACATGATGTGACCCCTAAACAGAATGCACCCCTGGTTTTTCTCATAAGAGCCAAGTTACCCATTACAGTCTGGTACAGGTGTTGGAAACACTATCTTCTTGCAGCAGATCTTCCCTGGCACTGTTTTGACTCCTTTACCAGCTGAGCACTCACAAAGAGCTTATAAGATGTTTAAAGTACCATCATGTGTACGTATGCACACACAAGAAGCGCATTTAGCCCAGCCCGCAGCATTATTTTGGATGTTCAGTAAGTTCTGTCACAAAAGGTTTTTTGTTTGTTTTGTTTTTGGGGTGGTTGTTTTGAATTTGTACGTTTGGTGTTAAAATGGCAGTGTGAATGTTAAGCGAACCACGACTAAATGTATCATTTTCTTTTTTGATCAAGACTAAAACCAATAGAACCGAAATACAAGTGTGAACAACACCCTTGTTAACATTACTGGTCCTATCAGGATTTAAATATAATTTTCTTAAGGATACCAAAAAACTGTTCTTAAGAGACTTGTAAATTGTTCATTCATTTAAAAGGAAACGCTAGCAATTTACTACAAAAATGACTTAAATTTCTGCAGTAATCGACAGCATGCCTCAGAGACTGCCCAAAGGCCAGAAATACATCAAGTAATAAGAACATGCTAATTTTTTTGGCTATGGAATTGTTCAGTTTGACATTTTGTTTCAGATCACCCATATTTTGTTGGTGTCCAGTATCACCCAGAATTCACATCCAGACCCATAAAACCATCTCCACCATACTTTGGCCTGCTGTTGGCTGCTGCAGGGAGGCTTCCAGGTTATATCCAGAAAGGTTGTCGACTGTCGCCACGGTATGATGTTCCCTAAGCAGCAAAATTTATCATACCCAATGTCATCTTAAGATGTGTCAATAAAAACTGGGTACCGTCTCTGGAAAGGAGACCTCTACAAAACATCTTGAAGCTGCAAATCATTATTTTAACAGCTGTTGTCAAATGGCCACTGCTTAGGTTCCAAGCTTTGCATGATACCAAATGAAAGTTGTTTTTTTTATTCACAGAGACACATACAGTGACCAAAGTGGCAGCAGTTCTCCAGACTCAGAGATTGCAGAATTTAAACTGTGTTCAATTGCTCAGGAATAAATCAGTTAATGGTATGTTACATAATCATATCTGTAAACATTCCCAGACAAGCTTTAGTCAGGATGACTAAAGCCTCCCCCCAAATTACTTTTAGGTAAAGAATGGGTGGTTTTAAATGGTTCGGTTTCAGCTGTCAGTGGAATGACATCAGCTGCTTTGTTTTTAAACGGTCATTTCATCTTGTTTGTACATGTGATCATATTCAAAGTTGTTGAATAAAGTTTCCCAAACTAGGGTACGTGTACCCCTGGGGGTATGTGAGGTGACAAAAGGGTACGTGAACAAAATGCTGAGTACGTTTAATTCTACCTTAAAATATTAAAATCATGCATTTCTAACTGCCAAAATGTTGTAAATCCAGTACATCTAATCAATTACCTCATTTGCAGTCAAAAAAAAAAAATCCACACGCAGCATGCATATGATTGCATGATTTGAGGCAGCAGACTGCACGCAATCTAGTCGTTTGACAATGCACCTTTGTAAAAGTGGGGATTTAGCACTTGCTTGAATAGACAATTTTAAGACTCAAATGTTGTCCGATACAAAAAAACATACCTTGTGTGAGTTTTTGTATTTAATGAGCAAGAGTGCAATTACGTGACATCATATAACAGGTCAAAAAATAAAAACGTACATTAAGTACTGTAGTATTTACTCTATTTTGCACTGAAAGTCCTAACGAGCACTACAACACGTCTGTCGCAAACAATTCCACGGCTTTGAATGAATGACTTGCTGCCACCTACTGGCAGTTTTAGTTTCATGTTTTACTTCGTTCCATCATTATAAAATGTTCAATAAATACGCAAATTTATTCATATAGGTAAAAAGGGCAAATATTGTCCCTTAAATGGTAAAGGTGTGACTGCAGTCGAGTGAGTACTCCAAGCTAAAGTTTGGGAACCACTGTTCTAGGTAATTGTTCTGTGGCTGTGATGAATTTGAGATAAAAAAAAATAATGTTAATGACACTACATTTGTCAAGTTTCTATAAACCTATTTGCAACTTGTTTTTAAAGTGTAAATGCAGGCATTTTGTACACTACTGAGAACAGATTTTGCAACAGTCAAGGCTCGTCCCAATAAAGCACTAAGTTTATTGAGAAAAAGAAAAAAAAAAAAAGCCAGAAGTTATAAACAATTTACACTTCAGGATTAGGTTTGACTTGCACCACTCATGTACACACTTGAAACTCCACCTGCTGGTCAAAAGCTTCTGAGCACCTAAAAGAAAGAAACAGGCAATACAATGAGCCATAACACATACACCAAAAGACAAAGTTCTCACAAGTACTGATCTCAGCCCCATATCCGTTAGTTTCATACAGCAGTCACTATGTAAAAGCTATCATCACTGATCAGGAATCAATTACACTATCAAAAGCTAATTGCAACTTACCAGCACTTGCGCCACCAGTCATCAGCACCACCAGTCATCAGCACCTTAAAGAGGGAAAAACCATTAACACAAACCAGCAATACAATGAGCAGTAACACATACAAAGACAGTTTTAACAAGCACTGATCTCAGTCCCATTTCCGTAAGTTTCATCCAGCAGTCACTATGAAAAGCCATCATCACTGATCAGGAATTACATCAATCAAAAGCTGATAGCAACATACCTGCACTTGCGCCACCATTACCACCAGTCATCAGCACCTTTAAAGAGGAAAAGCCATTAAAACAGGCAATACAATGAGCAGTAACACATACAAAGACAGTTTTAACAAGCACTGATCTCAGTCCCATATCCGCAAGTTTCATCCAGCAGTCACTATGAAAAAGCAATCATCATTGATCAGGAATCAACTACACTATCAAAAGCTAATAGCAACATACCTGCACTTGTGCCACCATTCCCACCAGTCATCAGCACCTTTGAGAAAAAAAAAAAAAAAAATACACTGATAATCAAAATCGCCATGCAACACCACATCAGCAGCTATTGCTGAATGTTGGACAGTAAGAGTGACCTACACAGACACCAGCTGACAGGTCAAAGTCTTCCCATTTATTTAGCACGTAGTTGGACAATCTGGTGCATACTGAGCGCACAGATTCTCAAAACGTGCAAAGGGACCATAACAATGAACTTCCAAACACATTAAAGCCAAACAAGGACTAAATTATAACAGAGCAATTAGGGCAGTAAAAGCTGGCTCAGAACATTAATTTGACTGTCATAATAGAGCTGCTCTCTCAAAGAGGGCAAGTTTGTAATCATAGCCAACATAACCTAAAAGAGAAACCAACCTTTTACAGAAGGTTCACTCAGCCCATCTCAGAGCATTATGACGGCAGGACATTTCATCCATCCAAGAACAGTCAACTTATTTCGCACCATCCAACCTGCATGAAAAATTAACCGTTAGGCAGGGCTACACAAAATAGGACATCCATGAAAACACGTTTCGGTTGTCCTTTTCCATAATGTTGCTGAGACAGATACAGGTGAACTGTACAGCGACCGTCGGTAAAAGTGTTGTTATCGGCTCTTGTTTGACCGCGCCTGCTATAGATGAACAAGAGCGGCTTCGATAAGGGCCGTGAACAGCGATTTCAATAACACCATAATTTAAGGTGCTTGAACCGGCAGCAATTTTTCAGCTACAAATTGTTCAATTAGTATTTGATAACCACTAAAGAAGAAGTTCTCACAAGTAGTGTACTTAAACTGTATATAAAACCATATTCAATTTAATTTTATATGAACTTTAATAAGAAAAAATTAAAGTTAAACCAATACCCATGCAGTAGTGATTATGGTGGAACCTCGTGGTGAACCAAATCTCCAATTTCAAACACCTGAAGAAAAAAACAAAAACAAAAAACAGCATGACCAGCAGAAACAAATGAAAAAAATAGACATAAGCCAAGTATGGATGCATCTAGAAACAGTAACCGCATTATGTATAAAGTTACCAGGTATAAAACTAAGGTTTAATATAACCTGAAAATGTTGCTTTGTAAATTATTCTGCATATAACGTTGCACGGAGTCAAATTGTTACTTTAAAAAGTGTCATAAGAACAAACAAGTTATTAGTAAGAAATTGTAATACTACTTAATTTGAGCCCAACCCTGACCAAAACATTGGCTTGTGCTGAATGTTACACAGTAGAGTGACCTACACAGACACCAGCAGGCAGGTAGTCAAAGTCTCCCCCTTTATTTAGCACGTAATCAGACAATACTGTGCACACTGAGGGTGCCTTCACACTGGCAGTTTATTTCGAAATGGGGCACGGGTCACATGGGGAGATATATATATATATATATATAGAGTTGTCATGCGCACCGGGGTACCGAACCAGAGACGACCTGATGGAGGTGGTCCAAGTTCGGTTGCACTCGAACTGTGCCGCGGTTCATGGGATTATAAAATCAACACCGATTCAGGTGCGCGCTTGTTCAGGGAGTAAGGTAACCTGCACATGAGTCTTCGCAGATTATAAATGTATTTACTTAAAACGAGATGATAGGGTTGATTCACCATGGATTCGAGCAGGAGTGAGCCTGCAGTGTAATTTGCGCTCTGCTGATTGCCATTTGTTTGCCACTCTGATTGCACTCTCCTCAAAATAGGCTGCAAGCAGCGGGAAAACGGTCCACATGCGGCACACACAGTAAACACAAGTGTCCTTTACTCTGCTGCACGTCGCCAAATAAATAAACTATTGACCAGTGTTGTGTTTTCTATCACGCGCCGTGCACATCTGGAATGACGAGATGAACGCAAACGCACCAGGGTTCGATAGAATCAATTTGAGTGTGAAACCAGACCAACGCTGCAGGGATCACCGGGAATAATTGCGCCCGGGCTCAGCCAGCGGCAAACAAGCCCAGTGTGAAAGCTCCAGAGTGTATGGATTCTTAAAACAGGCAATTGGACCATAATGACAATGAACTTACAGCGCATTGACCCGCATTTAGCATCTTCTCACCTGCAACACTGCACCTTCTGGAAGACAAAATAAAACATTAAAACCAAACAAGGACTAAATTATAACTGGGCAGTTAAAGCTGGCTCAGAACATAAACTTGATTGTCATAATAGAGCTGCTCTCTCAGAGAGGGCAAGTTTGTCATCATAGCCAACATAAAAACGCAAAGCCTAAAACAGACAGAAACCAACCTTTTACCTAAAAGGTTCACTCAGCCAATCTCAGCATTATGATGGCAGGACATTTCATCCATCCGAGAACATGGTGCAAAATAACATGACCATCCAACCTGCATGAAAACGTAACTTTTAGGCAGGGCTACACAAAATAGCACATCCATGAAAACACGTTTCGGTTGTCCTTTTCCCTATTGTTGCTGAGACAGATACAGGTGAACTGTACAGCGACCGTCGGTAAAAGTGTTGTTATCGGCTCGTTTGACCGCGCCTGCTATAGATGAACAAGAGCGGCTTCGATCAGGGCCGTGAACAGCGATTTCAATAACACCATAATTTAGGGGCATGAGCCGGCAGCAACTTCAGCTGCAAGTTTAGTTTAAGTAGTATTCGATAACCGCTAAATAATAAGTAGTGTAAAAATATGTAGTGTACTTCAAGTGTATATAACACCATATTAAAGTTAAACCAATAACGTTACCTAGTGATTGCAGTGGAACCACGTGGTGAAAAATCAGCATGACTTACACAAACTTACAGGCGAACAATAAACAGGCAGATATATAAACCAAGTATGGATGCATCTAGAAATAGTAACGTATAAGAAATATTAACCGCCATTAGGTATAAACTTGCAAGGTATAAAGCTAACGTACAAATATAGCCTAAAATGGCGCCGCTTTGCAAACTATCCTGCTTATAACGTTGCACGGAGTCAAAAACCGAATTGTAAGCGTTATAAAATCCACAAATGTGTGACTTAAGTTGTAAAACTACTTTATTTGAGTCGAACCCTGACCGCGCTGTTTCGCACTACATCCTGATTACTTCTAAACATCAAAATATTCTACGATGAACTCCAATAATTCACAACCAAAACAGTAGTATAATAACCAAACAAACTTTTTTTGAAAACTAGCTACTGAAATATACTACACCATTTTCGATGTTTCAGGATTGAAGAAAACTCACCTCCATTCTTTGAGAAAGCGGTTGAAAGAAGGAAGTTGAGAATGTGACGCGTTATTTTATACAGAGAAACTTAACGCTGATTGGTGAACGGGCTCATCGCTGATTGGTCGAATGAGGTGGCTCGCTCGCAAAGCTTGATGGGATTTGTATTTCTGATTCTGAAATAAAAGGAATTGTGGAATTTGGACATAATAGGCCATTTTGATAACTGAAGACTCTTTTATTTAACCAACTGAATGTTTTTATTGTGAAATATATTTATACTTAAAAAATATATATATATAAAACGAAGTAATAAAGTCATTCTCATGTTGTTGTTGTTAAAATCGTGCTCTAACAAGAACTTGCTTTTACACAACTACTAAATACTATGATCTTAGCTCAAATAAACTATGCAGTAAAAAAAAAAAAAAAACTAGGCTACTAATTCTATCTGTTTACAGATTATACCATACAGGAATTCATAGCGGGAGAATCCGTGACCAGGATTAGTGGGATACGCTACCGGTCAGATGATTAAAATAGTCTCAGTGAGGGCTTTATCTTCTTTTCTTTTTAAATTACAGGCTAATTACAAGCATATTTCGGGTCCTTGGCTTCTTGAGTTGTTTGAGGAATCCCCCGGCTGCCCTAGTGTCACTATTTCAGCACCATGGACAGAGCCTGTACAGCCTCCGCTTGGACCGAGGCAAGATCTCCGGCTAATAATCTTCACTAACCAGTAACCACAAATACAAATGCAAAAAAAAAGAAAAAAAAAAAGGTTCTGTTATGCCAGTGGCTATTTGGCCTAAGATTGAACTTCCTTAATATAATAATATTTTAATAAAAAATATCCTTGCTATATTTTTGGTATGAATTACTTACTCTGAGTATTATTAAATATATATGAAATTGATTATTGAACACTGGAGCTTTAATCATATTGCTATTTTATACAGGCAATAAACCGCGAGGTCTTGAGTTACAGGGACTTTACCCTTCACTCTGATTCACGTCCTGTTTACTCGTAGTAAAATCATTGTATCGCACTGTTTTCGTGGCTTATTGGTTTATAAGAACATAAATATTTATGAATATTATATAAACTTATAAATACAGGCGTAGTAGGCCTATTTATTAGCAACATTATATGATAATGTGTAAGGAAAAACGCTTACGTCGCAAAACAGGTTTCGCTTCCTCCAGTCCTCAAATGAAAGTAATTTTTGCTGTAGTTACACATTAGTTAGAACTGAGATGAGAGAATGAGTGCATCACATGACTGCAGCACATCCACCTCACCACCCCCGCCGCTCCGCTCCATACACTCAATGTAAACACCGTTAGCGCTACTGCTTTGTCTTTGAGCCTGTGGCTGGAGCTCCCGACTCGCCATGCCATGGATATTTTATGGCAATACCAGTTCAGGATCATTTTGCTGGGGGACTCGACGGTGGGCAAATCATCTTTGCTCAAGAGGTTCACGGATGGCATATATAGCGATGTAGCGGATCCTACGGTCGGTGTGGATTTCTACGCCCGTTCAATAGACATCGAACCCGGGGTTAAAATCAAACTACAGCTATGGGATACAGCCGGACAAGAGAGATTCAGGTTAGTGCTCTATTTATTATTATTATTATTATTATGTTCTGTGTGCTGGCTATGTCTCCATGCACAGTGATATGGAATGAATGCGAAGCCTACATCACTATATGATTTTATCACATAGAATGACGACAAGTATCTATGCTTTTGCGATGTCATTGGTTGTGTAATAACGTGTAGAGCAGGGTAATGTTCTAGGTTAGTCATTTATATCAGTATTTTTTACTGTAATATATCATTCTACCTTTATGTATATGTCTGTTATATCATTTACCTGGTGGGTTCCGTGTAATACAGTTCAGGCAGACGTTCACAGGCCTACCAGACTGTTTATGAATGAGTTAAACTGGCTCATCTCATTGATTTATATTTTAATGTCATATGCCTCACCTGTTTGGATTCATTACTGAGCGTGTTTGGTTTAGTACTGTCACTGGGCTCAGATCCTGATGTCTCTGATCAGCTTGCCCTATTTTTGAAGCACCACTTGCCTTCAGGGAAGCACAAACATCCACCCTCAATGCTTTAAAGGACCATTCATGAAATTAAAAAATTAACCACCACAAAAGCCTTTCTTGTTTTTATAAATGTATTCTGAATGATCAGACTCCCCACTTGATTTCCATACAATATCATGGAACACTGTATGCACAAATGGACACACAGGTTCTCTGCTCAACATCCTTTCAGGTATATGATCTATATACACCAGGCCAATGGGGCTCAGGGCTCAAGAGCTCAAGGGTTTGGAACGACATGAGAGTGAGTAATTAATGACAGAAAAATGTCAGAAATTTCATTTTTGGGTGAACTATCCCTTTAAAGCTATATGCTAGCCCTGATACGAATTGTGTCTTGTGTAAGGGATTATTCCAATAGTGAATTTTTGTAAATGTAACTTATAAATTACTTCTTGCAAAATCCATCCTTCAATATGAATATGCAAAATCCATCCTTCAATTCAGATGTCCGCTAGGTAGCTATAAGTGAAATATATTACACAATGAATTAAACCATTAAACCTCAATGGTTTCTGGTTTCAGATGTTTCACCAGGTATTTCTTACAATGTATCAGGTTAAATTATTAAAGTAACACATTGGGTATTAAAGGGATATTCTGGGTTCAATAAGAACTAATATATATATATATATATACAGCTCAAACAGTATGCCAGAAGAATTGATGTAGGCCT
>RJVU01057109.1:317067-338795 GCA_003731715.1 Anabarilius grahami | reverse complement strand
TTATTCACGATACAGCACTAGCCTCGAGTACCTTATTGCTTTTATAAATCGGTTACCATACAATACAAATATTAAAGCCAAAAATATGTATCAATGCAACTTTCATGAAGTAAACTTTCACTAAAGCCTTCCTTCTGCCGGAAAAAATAGTCCCTGACCGTGAACAGCAACAGAAGTTACATTATTACGCCATTAGATGGCAGCAAAGAGTGTCTTTATGAGTGTGTCAGTCAGTAGCGAAGACATTTACATTAAAAAGGCTGAATTGTTGTGAACACGGAACAAGACGCAACTGACAAATGCTTTGACTAGCGCTGTCAGTCACGGGAAAACCCCTTAACTGTTAAAAGGACAAGATAATACATCAGACATTTAAACAGGTTTTTTAATATGAACATAGGCCTGACCTAAAGGAAAAAGCTAAATCTGAATGCAGGCAATAAACTCGCTCAATCAACCTCTTTCTCACAATACTCTTCTAGTTCTACATAATACAGTAAGCTTCAATTCAGTTTACAGTTGCTAAGAATGGTTGTGAAGGGTGTTATGTAGTGATACACAGAACCGTTGAGTGAAGCACAAAAATAAACACACAGCTATTGACCAATCAGAATCAAGAACAGGAACTAACCATTTTATATATATATATANACTATTTCACATTTTGGTGAAATGGTGGCTAATTTGTATGAATTTTTATGATCTCATTCATACTTTTTTTCTACATATGCTCCACTGATAGTTAGATGTAGGGGTGGAGCTTTATGCTTACTTTTTTGATTGAGCTTAACTTGTATTCAATTCCTTTAAAATGGTCTGGATCTAAGAATCTCTGGGAATTATTTGGTGTATATATGTAATCATATGAGCCTTGAAAATATCATCTTCTTCTTCCCCTCAGGTCCATCACCACTTCCTACTATCGCAACTCAGTTGGCGGGCTCTTAGTCTTTGACCTGACGAACAGGAAGACCTTCGATCACGTGCGGGAATGGCACCGAGAAGTCAGCGAGCACATCCTGCCTCATCACATGGTCTACATTCTGATCGGCCACAAGAGCGACCTGAGCCGCGACCGCAAGGTGACACGGGACGAAGCGGAGCAGCTGGCGGCCGAACTCGGCATTCGCTACGTGGAAACTTCAGCCAAGTGCAACAGCAATGTGGAACGTGCTTTCGAGCTGCTCACACGGGACATCTATGAGCTGATGAAGATGGGTGAGATCTCCACTCGTGACGGCTGGGATGGGGTCAAGAGTGGCCTCACCGCTAAAGTTCTTTATCCAGCCGAGGAGGAGGCGGAGCGAGAAAAGAGCTGCAACTGCTGACTTCCACAATCCACCTGTAATTGCTCACCTGTATATCAGTCGGTTGTTGCTCACCTCGGCTTTCACTAATGTGTCGCATCATGGTCACTGCCTCAGGGCCTGGACCGCTGCACTTACCTTGTTGTTGCTGTCTGAGGTTGATGGTACAAGCCACTCAAAAGTGTTTAGTATTTAGGCTTGCATGGAGAGGTCCTGCTTCATATTGTTGGAATTCACCCCATGTTTTGAAGTTTGCAGCAATCTTGTGGATAAAGTGTGGATAAACATTTTTACATTCTAGTTTGAGCTGTATGTCTCATTGTACTTCACATAGTCTGGGTAGATAAGGTTTATTTGGCTTGATCCTTTCCCTTTAACCATTATTACTGTAGTACCATTACCATTTAGAAAAACATCTAGTGATTACGATCTACAATGTCCGTTCACTTACAGATTTAAAGACCCCATAAAATGGCTTGACAACATGGTTTTCTTTCCTGTGTTGACATATTTCTTATTGAAGCAGGTAGTTGGAGCTGGACAATAGCTTGTCTTTAAAAATACCCATTAGCTTTTAGCTTATGTTAGTGCTGTGAACCATAATTTGCTACTTCCTATTGCTAGTCAGTTGGCAGGTGGTATTAGGAGAAGAACAACTGAGAGCATTTGACTAGGAAAATGTGTCATCAAAATGTTTGCTCCATTTCCCTAGTAGTAGTAAAACATTTTCCCCAGTATATTTTTGTCTTTTAAATGTTTTTAGAAGTGCACATAGCATATAGATGTCTTTAAAGCAAGAGACCTGGACTGAAAGCCACAAAACTCCCATTTTGGTTTTCTGGATTCTTCGGTTAAGATTAATTTGAGACAGTGAGGACAGTTGTTGGCTGGTAGACATAATTTCTTGGTAAAGAGGCCAGAATAAACCTCCTTTATAACTGATCGCTGGATTTGTAATTTTACACATTACAATTCTGATCCATTTTTGTACCTCTTTGTTTGTAACAGCCCAATTTCTGCAGACATTATTATGTGCACAAAGCCAAAATACTTTACTGTAATAGATCAGGAAATAATCACCAATGCAACATATTTTAAATTGTTCATGGATAAATACATAATATTTTGTCAAATCTGTTGATGTAGAATTCATTCTCTAAAAACATATAACATAATCACATCTCATTCTAAAACCTAGTGATCTGCCCATCTTGACAGCATGGTAGTGCATCATAGATGAATTCCTGACACAAAGACTGTTCCAAAAAATAGACAGCAAATATTATTGCTGCTCCTAAGACACAGTTTTTTGGCAACATCATGTGTATCATCCAAGAATAAGTCAAAAGAAATGTTGATTATGAATATATCTCATTCAATACTAAAAAATATCAATCTAATTAAATGGACTATTCCACCCAAAATTTGTGTGTGCTATGTATGTTTGTGCTTTTTACTTTCCATTATCAATAGCTCAGCAACACGCTAACAAGTGTACAAATTGCTACTTATGTATAGTATTTCTAAGCAGTCACTTATAATGTTCCATTGGTTAGCATGTCGCCTTAACCCCAACTTTACGAATAGCGTATGCAGAAACACAGAACCTTTCAAAGTATACTTCATATGTAGCGTGATAGCGCAAACACAGGCACTCGACAAATGCGAACTAAAACATTTCATCCTTGTTCGGTGTCTGCACGATTTCTCTCCAAAAGTTATGAGCGATAAAAATGTCTTCGTACTCGAATTTGTAGTTTGTACTAGAATTGCGGATGTCTATCCCCCAGATTTATACAGTGAAATGTAATTGATTTGGTCCAATACAGCTTAAATGAAATGGATATATTTATAAAGTATTTTTTTATGCTTGCCCAACTAAGTTATTAGGTAGAAATGCTTCCAATGTTGTTCCCCCTATATAGAGAAAATAGACAAAACTTGGTTGAGGTGTTTTTTTTTTTTAAGTCAGGTATAAACAGTTATTTACTGTTTATAATATCCATAGCTGTCAAAACATTTAATAGATAAATAAACATCTGCTGTTTGTTAATGAGTTATTGTATTTAGAACTTTGAAATTTTGTTTACATTTAATCATTTAGCAGATGCTTTTTATTCAAATACAACAAGTGTTCAATCTTAAGGAGCACAAGAAATGCTACAAATACAAACATTCAAACATTGTTCAGAATAGTACAAGCTAGAACAGAGAGGGATTTGATAGTGAAAGCATAGAAGAGATTTTTTTAAGAGTCAACAGGATGCCATTAAGTGCTCATGGAAGAGATGAGTTATCAGCAGTCCGGATAGAGGGTTAGGAAGATTGCGCATGTTGGAAGTCTAGCCAGAAGAGCACTGCAATAGTCCAGTCGGGAAATGACAAGGGCCTGGGCGGTGCTTTCTGGTGTTGTGCAGTGCAAACTTGGATGACTGTGCTGTCTTTGCAATGTGGTCTCTTGAATGTCAGCTTGTCATCAAAGATTACCAAAAGATTTTTTGGCGGATCAGGATGGAGTTATTGTTGATGAGCCTAGCTGTATTGTGAAATTATGCTAAATCATCAGAGTGGCTGAGAAGACGTGAAGTACTGTCTTTGCTAGATTGAGTTGCAGGTGATGTTCTTTCATACATGCTGAGATTACCGCCGGGCAGTAAAAGAAATGAAATTAAAAGTAAAGCTGTGTGTTATCAGCATAGCAATAGTAGGAGAATACATGTGTCTATATAGTAGGTCCCGGTAATGTATATGGATATAAGGAGAAGAGTAGGGGTCCTAACACTGACCATCGGGTACCCTCATGACTAGTTGATGTGCTTTGGATTTCTCTCCTCCCCAGGCAACTTTGAAAGGCCTACCTGTGAGGTAAGATTCGAATCAGCAGAGTGCAGTTCCCATGATGCCCAGTGTTGAGAGGGTGGACAAAAGGATCTGATGGCTAACGGTGGCAAGCCAATTGACCCTTCGCCGGGAGTTTGATTGACAAGCGATCTAACCAGTCAGAACGCCGAATCCGCCATTTTGTCTGACAAAGCAGTCAGGAGTTAGAAGATTAACCTCGGTGGGCTTGAACTTGAAAAATGGTGTGTACTGACGTCTTTCCGCATTTGAAACAACATTCATTCTCATGTTCATTCATGTTTATTTGATGCTATAAATTAACTAGTAGGAAGAGATGATCGGTTTACGAGCCTCTTGAGCTGAGGCGCTACAGCAATCTGTCACGACTATGGTCACGACACATTAAAGAGCCACAAAACGGTTTTTATTGTTTGAATTTCTTAAAAAAACTACACAGTTTGAAAGCTGGGACTTTGTTTAATATAATAAGTAACCTGCTCTGTCTTGTCTGTCGACGTGTTGTCAGTGTCCTCTTTGCTCCGCAATGTGTTTTTCACTCTGTGTGGCGTGAGAGCGCCACGGCTTGTCGGACAAAGCAACAGTAACTAAGGGGGGCGGGTCTTTGCGAAGGGTCAGTTGTGCCAGTCAGTGGAAACGCTATCAATAAATAACACAGTAATTTATATATAACAAAGTATTATTAGATACCATATTTAACAAATCAGTAAATCAGATTATTTGAGCAAATATGACTTACTGTCACTAGAAGGTTGTCACATTGATATTCAATGATTCCACAATGAGCTTTTAAAGAATACTAAAGTCCCTTAAGACAAGTCATTTCACTCGGCGGCCATCTTTGAAACGCCTCAAGGGCATTCAAGTGCAGCTCCTATCTCTTTGAATAGGGAAACATCAAATCGAATCATGACAAAAAACGCTATTTTTCAGGCTGGATCAAGCTAAATGCGCGTCTCTTGTGCCTCATTTCGGAGGCGAGCGTCTGACTGTTTCTGTAGGAACCGGAGCTTCTAACGGCCGCTGCAGTGACGCGATGACTTTACCAATTGGCGATTGGCTCTTATTTAGAAGGCGGGACTTATTCCAACATATTGTGCGTGGCACTTTCTCCCATTCAAAATATTGCGAGTGACGCGTCTTGTGAAATCAGATGCTTTTGTTTACATTTTTATAGTTATCGTCCTTTGTATCAGTGGGCCTTTAGGAGGGACCCAAGCCATATCTTCAGACCAGAATATCATACAGACTTGCAGGTGGGAATACTTTAAAATAACTGTATAGAAATGCCTTGGCATCCACCCACAAGCACCACTAAAATTCTAGTTTTGTCTACTTGTATGGAGGTTGAATTCACCAACACCAGGATCAATTCTCAGGCATTGACTGTATATGAAACAATAGTCTCTAAGTAACGAAGACCATGTGCTACTTCAGATCAGTGCAGAGGTACAGATATAAGACCCTCATATCAGACACACTTTATTTCACCAGCATGTCAGCAAGACTTCAGTTATGCCTGCTGTAAAGAGATTTTGCATGCAGCATAGCTGAGCCCCTTAGCTCCATCATGTGCCGACGGCTTTACTGGGTGTGTTTGTACATACATTTCTGTATGGCTAAATTTATTGTAAATAGCAGCAGGGTGCAATGTACTTAAATGTCAGGTGAGGCTTTGATGGAAGCTAAAAGGTTTGTGGCTTAACCGCAGGTCAACGTAACGTCTCCTTTCATACCACACATACAGTATGTAATTATGAAAGCTATATGAAAGAGTATGGGAAAGTCTTCTTTGGGTCAGCCGAACATCAAAATACCACTGAACACACCTTTTGATTTTACAGATCAAGTATGAAAGTCTCCCATACATGATCTTCTATGTAATATGTTGGTATTTAAACGTAGTTGATCATATACATTTTGCAGACCTCCCCTCAAATGCACAGAAAAATAGGAAGAAAATATTTCAGATTTGGTTCCTTTTGAACCACATGCTGTAGGACAATCAGGTTTCTGTGCTCATTTACAGTGAAGTGAGTAAATAACTAAATCCATTTAAAGTTGTAATTGTAATATTGACACATTCAAGGGTTTCTTTTCTCATCCAGCATTAGAACTTATGAAACTCTGGGTTTATTTTGTTCTTTTCTTAATAAAGTGTAATAATATATGCTGTAACAATTGCTTTTTTTGAGACATTGCAATGGCTGATTGTATGTTTATTGGAATGGAAAATCAGATTGGATTTCGAAGCACCAAGAACACAAAGAAAAGGACTGTGGACAAATTACTGACCAATCTGCTAAATGTGAACAATTTTTAAAAAGTTGGGAGCTGTGGAGTTTACATGAATGGAAAATGATGGTGATGAGAGATATATGTTAATATGCTGAGAACGAGGTTAAGGTTAAATTTACCAACATAATTCACACATGAAAATAGCCAAATGCAGTGTGAAAAGCCTTGTGGAATCACTTTCTGAACATGATATTTCAAATTCTGATGAGCTGAGTAAATTAGGTTCTTCTACATTAGTAATATTTAAAAGAGTGTGTATGTATACATATATAAATATTCAAAAAATTGACTCAATGGATCGAAATATGTGACCACACTGCTGTTGTGTTGTGGCCACTGAATGGTTTTGCACAATTTGACAACTAGTTTCTATGGTAACTGCATTAATTAAATATGTACGCATGCCATATTTAACTGCACATTGCTCCTCACTTACTATTTCACAGATAAATTCATTTTTTATGTATATTTACCACAAATCTTTCAAAATGGTGGTGCCAAATACTTTTTACACGCCCCCTTGTGGTCAGCTCTATGACTTCATTTTTAGAAAATGGGTTGCAGTGAAATAAATCACAGTGGTGTTAAATAGCTGGTGTAAATGAAATAAGATAATTGTGTATTATAGTTAGAGAATAGGACATTTTAGTATAAGAGCAGGACTTCATCAGTCACCCACTATCAGCCACTCACTGTTAATTCTGTTCATATAAACATGTCTGTACATGCCTTTAGGGGCTCATCAGTGGTGTGGATGAGCAGAGTAAAATGTACATTTTAAATGTTAAATCAACTGTAATGAATGCTAAAGCCAATAGTAATGATGTACATCAAGCTCTGGGCATTGTAAACTGTCAATATATTTACATTGTGATTTGGTAATTATATAAGATTCATTATGTTTAAATAAAATTAACATTAAGTTCTGTGTTCTCATAATCTCTTGCGGGTTTTTTTTTAAGACAAGCGGTTTCAGTTATTCTTTCTGCAGGTTACATTGTTGTACCAGTGGCAGGAAATGAAGTAGGTGCGTCTCAATTCACATACTTCTTTACAGGCTTTATCTAAAATCGCCCCCTATATGCTTATTCACTATTCCCTACACTACTCCACTAATATAGTCCACTGAATGAGTGAATGAAAACGAGTGAGCGATTGAATGAGTGCACTCAGTATGTACACTATGATTTTGGATACTACTACAAATTAAAGCCTCCACAAAAAATAGGGAATAGGGGTGAATACAGACAATAACCGATTCATTCAATTAGGGGTGTTCGATTCCAGGTTTTCGACTCCCACCACTGACTCCATTTACTTTACATCAAAAAGGGCCAGGAATGAGATTGCAGTCATTACACACTTTTTTTTTATTTTTTATTCCCCAACACAAAGCTTTAAATTACCCTTATTAAAACAACACACTTTTAGCATGACTGTCCAAGTTAGTCCAATTTAGGCATTAGCTCCTCTCTGCAGAACATGACACCCAGGGGGTGGAGACGTGTAGGTTTAGGGATATTTAAAGTGGGAGGAGTTGGATCCAGATCCAGGGGGTGGAGATGGGTAAGTTTAGGGATCAGGGGGTGGAGACGGCTAGGCTTAGGGTTATGTCAAGTGGGAGGAGCTGGATCTGGATCCAACCTCACCCCCTGGATCTGGTGTTTTGCAGTGAGGATCATCTAAATTTAGAGAAGACATTACATCGAAATGATGAGTAGCTCTCAATGTTGTCACCTAGCTGTTGCCGATACCTGATTTTACAGAAGGAAAAGTCATGAGAAACAACTGTCAAATATTATGTCAGAATCAGATAAGAGAAAATGATAAAAAAAAGGTATTCTTTAATGAATTTGTTGGGTAAACCATATGATCATTGTCTTTAAAGATTAAAAATAAATACAATACCAAAATACATAAAATAACATACACGTATTGATGTGTTTATTCTTGATGTGAGTTTTTAATGATTTATGGTTAGTTGATTATTTACATTTATTAATTTTGCAGACGCTTTTATCCAAAGCGACTAATAAATGAGGAATACAGCAAGCGATTCATCGTAAAGAGGCAATTAAACAGAAGAAGTGCACACAATAGTTTCAGACATTGCTTAGAGTAGCATAAGCTAGAATAGGGGAGGATTAAAGGAAAGTGAAAGCATCTTTTTTTTTTATAATTAGGTTAAGTGCTCACGGAAGAGATGAGTTTTCAGCTGTCTTGTTGATTATGAACACAATATTGGATTAATAGCATAACATCAAACTACAAAGCTGGCATGTATAAAGTCAGTATGATTGTTATTTATTTCTAAGCTACATGTAGGATAAAAGTATGTGACAAAGTTGTTTCTGCGACAGCTCCAGCTCTCTGACACATGGTGTAATACATCAGTGTCTGAATTCCTCACTTCATTTTGTTCACTCCTTGCTGATATAAGCTGCATCCCAATTCAAAGGCTGCATCCTTCGAAGGACTCGGACTTCAAAGGCCACACCTTGAAAGTCTGCAAAGGACGGACCGGTCCTTGATAAATTGATGTACATAATAAAGAGTATAAAGTATATAAAACCACATCTTGGTAAGATATCAGTCAACATCTAAACCGTGCAATGAATTCTGGGATAGGCCAGGCTGTTAAGGATCCATCCGTTTGCTGTGTCCCAATTCAGAGGCTGCATCCTTTGAAATCCGCATTCGAAGGCCGATTGTGTTACCGCAGCACAACAATGGCTGTCCCAATTCGAAAGCTCCTTCAAATGCGGCCTTGAAATGCGTCCTTCGTTTCACGGGCAATGAAGGATACAAGGGACGGATCCTTCACACACTCACACCCCCCAAGCTGTCTTATCTAGTTACTCAATTTCAAAAATGAACATAACTGGTTCAAAACTCACGTTTTCGCTATGGTTGTGTGTAATTTACGTTGTAGAACAAAACATCAAAGTATTTTACAGATAAATCGAAAACCCCATAGGAAAATCTTGAAAGGAACCAGCTGCGAATTAGGCACCATTTACACTAGTGCGTTTTCGTTTTAAAATGAAAACGATCCTGGTCTACACTGGCATTTCCACGTGACCATTCATGCACACTGGGCATGCGTGTACAAGTGTAAACAGTATTGCTGCAGTATTTAAAAAAAAAAAAAAAAAAAAGCAGAGTTTAACTGCACAATGGATGCTAAAAATGACAGCAAAGCTTGCAGTTCAGTCTCCATGTTATTGTTTACATGGTCATCAAGGATGCGCAGAGAGAACACACCATCATTTTCAAAGTCTTTGTTTTGGTCCGTTTGCACTGAAACGCAACCCCGGCGTTTTCAAACTAAAATGGGCTCTGCAGCGTTTTAGAAATTCTGTTTTTGAAGGTCAAAACACCGGAGTAGCCTAGTGTAAATGACAGGCGTAACTGTAGCAAAAGTTAAAACTAAGGGATGTTTACACGACACTGTCATCTAACTTTTATGAGGTTTGGCCATTCATTTAGTCTACATGACACGGCATTTTCGTGGCCTGAAAATGCAAACTTTTGAAAACAGGTTTCAAAGTGCAAGCTTTTAAAAACGTCTCCGTGTAAACAACAAAAACGCGAATCTGTGAAAACGATTACGTCATGCACATGCCTTATATGTCCAGTCTATAGTCTTTCATCGCCATCTAATGGCCTGCCAGCAGAATACAAAGTTTTTAGTCGTTTACATGGATTCGTATGAATGGGGATCGCACTACTTGATCATTTTGACAATTGTATCGTCTGTACGCGGAAAACTCGAAGGAAAAACTTCTCCGTTTTAAGCATATCGTTGTCGTGTAAACGTACCCTAAAACACACTATAGTGTAAATGGGGCCTTTCTGACATCATACCTGCAAGCAGCCTTACTATCTAGAATGCTCTATCATTTTGGCTAAGATTTCCCAATAAATAGGCAAGAATAAACCTGGTGTTCTCTATTATTCCTGTTTTTTACGACAACGGAAAACACTTGAATGCGGGCTCGTAATCACGACTTCAGAAGTGGGAAGTAGGAAATTTCCGATTGCACGTTTAGGCAGCATTATAGTTGTAGAATATGCCTGATGGCCACCGAGTGGACTCTCCCTGAAAACGTGATGAATCTGGAATATGGAAAAGAATGCTGAAGAAGCCAATCAGTTTAGCATAATGTAACAATGCTTCTTAATGCTGTATAGTGTTACCAAGAAATATTCTAGCATTTTATTCCTGGGTCAACATGAATAGATAAGACTTTGTTGTATGACTATGCATTCTCCCTCACACACAATCACAATATGAAAAACATTTACAGTAGAACGAATTAATAATAATCAACAACGTTTTTACCTCTAAGATATTTTGGCTATTGTTAGTTTGATGTTTAATGTGTGTAATTATTATATATTTTTCCTCGTTTAAACAGTGTTTGTAATCACTAGCCAATCAGACAACACCGACGAGGCATCCAGAGTTATGTTATTGGCCAAAGTGCTTGTCAATCATCACTGTTACCGCCCCAATCCCATGATGCTTCACGTTAGAATACATTTCTAAACTTGTGTTTCGAGTTAATTTAGCGTATTAACCAACAAATATATTTATAATCTTTTACAATTGATTATACAATATATAATGAATTGGGAATCGTAAAGCATACTAAAACTAAACATTGTTTTGACTTGCCGTATATATTTGTTACCCTCGCTGAGACACCCTGTCTCCCAGAATGTGATGTCCAGTCAAAAAAACTTCAGATTAAAAAGGGTATCTGCCGTGACTGGCATAGCTGTGGAAGGGATTCTCTGACACAGTTACGGAATCGCTATCAAGAGATTTCGGATGCATAATTTTTAAAAAACGGAGCTGTCAATGATCGTTATTCTTGGCGCTCCATTCTCATGATGTTAAAGATAGATAAAACATATAATACTGCATTACTTTAAAGAAGGACGTTTTATTGGTGCAGTGTATTGTGTATTTAAACTGTTTATTTTTCCCCAGTAGAAAAGTATTAGATTTACGCATGAGTTGTATGTAGCGTTTGTGAATGTTAAACAAAAATAGAACCTTTTGAAAAATTACTGCAATTGTATCAAATGATTTTATGAGGGTTTACCATATTCATATACAATGCATACATACTGTTATTGTACTCCAGCTACTCAATTTTAATTATTTAATGGAGATTGGGGTGGATTTCCAATTTGTATATTAGTGCCTAATTGAAACAAACTCCAAAAGATAATACAACCCCCAGTTATTGTAATTCTTCTTATTTTTATTTAATAAACTTTCGAGTGCTTGTAGATACCAGGCTAAGGAATTAATAAGTTTAAACAATGATACTAATATCAGTGTACAAATATCTCCATTCAATTGAAAGCATGTTTTCAAGTTGTACTCCACACAAGCAGACGCAGTATTTAGCGGGTGAAATGCTTTACCTCAGACTTATTATAGAAACAGTGGCTTTTTAAAGTTTTAAACTGTACCATAACAAAACATCTACTTCAAATGACACTGACAATCCCATGAACCTTGTTTATTTTAATACGAGCAGTCCTATGTGTACTGTAAAGTCTCTCATGGCTTGAGCTGGAACAGGGACGAGCTTGAGCAGGAAGTGTAGCTCAACAAACTGCGCATGTTCACTCAAAGCCTCTCGCTATGTAAGGATGACACCGACCGCGATCTAAACGGTAAGGCCAGTCCAGCGCATTTCATCATCTTAAATGTAACGGTTAAACGTGACTGCACAGCGGAGAACTTCGACAGAACGTCGACTAGAAGTGTTCGCGGCTCGGGTGGCAGCAGCAGCCCCCTCGAATGGCGGAGGAGCGTCTTGTCGTTTGTGTGTGTGCGTCCCGCCGCACGGGAGACGTCATGAGAACAGAACACCGCGGCGCGACGCCAGCGCGTCATTTAGATACAGTCCGCCCGTACGGCCAGTGAATGCTTCATGAATTAGCCGCGCTTGAGGTGTTTTAGAGTGGGGTGTTTGTTTGTAAACACGCATTCACCCACAAACAAACAAGCAGTGAAATTAAGGTGTGTGTTAGCATAGCACGTTAGCATCACGAACAGCAGATGAGTGAGAAAGAAATGGCGCAACATGAAGAGCTAAAATGCTAACTGAATTAGCAACCGAAGAACACAACACTTCTAAAAGTGCAGTCGCTTAGAAACATTCACCATGGCAACCAACACAGTTTCCCCACAATACGATAGTTACCACGGTTGTTGTCGCTATTGTTAAATCTTAATAAATGCATGAGTGGTCTCTTTCAAACAGCGCAATACTTTTTTTCATTTAGGTAAATACATTTTTGACCACAGGTGGTTCTTAATACCAGTCACTAACTTATGGTATTTTGACGGAATCTGTTGTTATCATGGTAAACAGAAGAGGTAGTCGTGTCATGGTACAGTGATGTCAGATAGTAAGTACTAGTACTATGAGGCTGTATGATGTTAATATTCATGTAAGTTACCGTGGTATTTACTCCAACGTACTTAAGAATACCCTGGTATGCGACTATGGGTTCAGTCAAAACGTGGTACCACATCGTTTCGTTTAACAGCCTTCATTAGACAGATGAACAATAATTTTATAAACTGACCTATATGTATATATTGTGTGTGTGTTTAGTTCATCTTTCATATATAGTTTAAAAGCACACTATATTCCGACAACAGTAGAAATGGTTCTTTTAATTGAAAATAGTTAATATAAAACAATTAGTTTTAGTTAATATAAACCATATATTAAAAAAATAAAATAAAAATAGTTTTCTATTTGTTTGTTTTTTTAAATATGGAAATACTTGGTCATGTAACAGTGACTTCACTGTTGAAAGTCACCATTTAAAGTCATATTTCGTCTCTGGCCATTTTAGTCATGAATGGACCACTGCTTTAGGTTTGGTTAACTTAACTGGCTTAGTCTTGGAGTAAAAAAAAATATTTGAATGCACATTTTCCTTATTTGAATATTATGTTCTTAGACACTATATTGTAGATTGGCCTTATCATACAGTACGCATTCACTTGTTCATACTGAATTAATGCTACAGATGACGCCACTGTATAATCTGTTGTTAATTACTGTCTGAGATCTGAGTTACCCTCATGGAGATACCCTGACACCTTTAGTGGGTCTTCCAGTTAGGAAGATTAAAAAGGGCATCTACTATGATTGGCATAACTGTGGAAAGATTTTTCCTGACACAATTATGGAATCGTTATCAAGGCTCTTTGGATGTACAATTTTTGTAATCTGAGGCTACCATTGATCGATGTTCATGGTGCCTTAGCTTATTACTGTAAAGAGAAGAAGAACAAAATAAAAACAGTAAATGTTGAAGTCCACAACGGTGTTATAAGTTGACATTTTCCATTTTGACTTAGTTCACCTTTGTTTGTGTGTAATGTTTTATGTGTTTCTGTTGATTAAGAGGTGGAGCACGTTATAACATTTATCCTTTGACTACTTTTTTGGAATAACAATGAAGAAATGAATTGTAAGACCAGGACCTTGTATGAAAGGGTTAGTTCACCCAAAAATTAAAATTTTGTCATTAATTACTCACCCTCGTGATGTTCCACACCCGTAAAACCTTTGTTCATCTTCAGAACACAAATTAAAATATTTTTGATAAAATCCGATGGCTCAGTGTGGCCTCTATTGCCAGCAAGATAATTAACTCTTCCAGATGTCCAAAAAGGTACTAAAACATATTTAAAACAGTTCATGTGACTACAGTGGATCAACCTTAATATTATATAGCGACGTGAATACTTTTTGTGCGGCAAAAAAAAAAAAAAACGACTTTTCAACGATCTAGTAATGGCCGATTTCAAAACACTGCTTCGAAGCTTTACAAATCTTTTGTTTCGAATCAGTGGTTCGGAGTGCCAAAGTCACATGATTTCAGTAAATGAGGCTTTTTTACGTTATAAGTGTTTCACAATTTCAATAGTTCAAGTGACTTTGGCAGTTTGATATGCGATCCAAACCACTGATTCGAAACAAAAGATTCGTAAAGCTTTGAAGCAGTGTTTTGAAATCGGCCATCACTAGATATTGTTGAAAAGTTGTTATTTAGTTTTTTTGGCGCACAAAAAGTATTCTCGTCACTTTATAATATTAAGTTTGAGCCACTATAGTCACATGAACTGTTTTAAATACGTCTCTAGTAGCTTTCTGGGCATCTGAAAGTGTTAATTATCTTGCTGGCAATGGAGGCCACACTGAGTCATCGGATTTTATCAAAAATATCTTAATTTGTGTTCTGAAGATGAACAGGTGTGGAACGACATGAGGGTGAGTAATTAATTACAGAATTTTCATTTTTGGGTGAACTAACCCTTTAAAGGCATAGTTCACCCAAAAATTTAAATTCAGTCATCATTTACTCACCCTCAAGTAGTTCCAAACCTGTATGAGTTTCTTTGTTCTGCTGAACACAAAGGAAGATATTTGGAAGAATGTCAGTAACCAAACACATGTCAACATTCAGTGTCACATGATCCTTCAGAAATCATTCTAATATGCTGATTTGGTGCTTAATTATTATTATTGATACTCAGTTATTGTAATAATAATAATCTTAAGTATAGATAAGATATTCAACAGGCATTTCATATTCCTCAGTGTTGAAGGAGAGTGCGGGCTATGGCAGACACAGAAGTCACTGTGTCCGTGGAGGACATGGTGGTGATGAAGAGCACAGAGGAAGAGGATGTGGAGCCTGACAACCAAAGCAAGACTCAAATGATCCTACAGCTGCAGCCCATCACAGCTGGGTAGGTGTGAGGACCTTAAACTAGACAGCTAGGTATATCAAAACACACAAGCATGCAATAGACAAACACTTTACATATGTCATATTAAACAAAGGATCAAAACAGCTTAATTCTTGGGAGTATACAAGTGGAGCTTGATGTTATAGATGGATGTTTTATGTTTTAGGCTTGGAGATGAAAGCAGTGAGACAGATGCCGCAGTTGTGGCAGTGGAGACACAAGGTAAACATGTCCCAAAACTTATTAGTGATACCTTTCTTCTTTGCATTATGACAGTGGGTTTTGCACAGCCAAGTATCACTCATATGTTCTTTATAAAATGTAGTCAAGTAGTTTAAACAGTCATTAATTCACATAATAACTATTGGACAGTAATGGTTTCCTGCAAACGCATCTTAGCTGTAAAAATGCTGTAAGGTCTGTCTGCTCAAATTTATCAACTCTCTCCAAGCAGCGGATTACGCTTCACTTTGTGTCATAAATGCACCTTATGCAGTTTTCCCACAATAAACTGTTGTGTGTGTGTGTTATGTGCAGATGAGGCATCTGCTGAAGGAGAGGATTTGGAGCTTGGTTATCCCATTACATGCGGCGAGAGTAAAGCCATCCTTCTATTCAAGAAGTTTGTCTGCCCAGGAATCAATGTCAAATGTGTGAAGGTTGGTGTTGTGTAGACCTTAATGCTGCAGATAACAGTTGTTAATGTGTTTTAATGTGGCTTTCTCTGTTTCTCTGCAGTATGACGATCAGTTGATTAGTCCAAAGCAGTTTGTGCACATGTCGGGTAAAGCCACCTTGAAGGACTGGAAGCGAGCGATTCGGATGGGTGGGGTTATGCTCAGGTAATAAGCATTCTGGGTGTCTTCAGATCAGACCTCAGTGTCAGCTATCAATGTTAGTAGTTTTTAATGTGTCCCATTACAGTATTGATTGCCTTTTTCAGGCATATCATATATTTTGAATGTATTTATTTTTTGGTGCCACTTTATATTAACTCTTTCCCCGCCAGCGGTTTTGAAAAAAGTTGCCAGCCAGCGCCAGCATTTTTAATATTTTTACTAAATTTTCATGGCCCCCAGAATATTTTGTTGTATGAATATCTGAACATGCAATACATCAAAATAAAGAAAAGAGCCTCTACTTTTAATCAAAAAATCTGTTTTATTCTAACTTCAAGCATTCTTTTTTTTTCTACACCTGAATATTGGTAAGTTTCATAAAAAAAAGCAACATTTTGATGAGCTGAGAAAATCACATTTTTATCAAACAATACATCTGAATCATATTCAGTAAGATGATCAAAGCATAGATGCATTAGATTCCTTCCATCAACACCCCCAAAGCTTGCATAGTCCTATACCACTTCCTGGATTGACATTTCACTCAGTAACATTAGGCAGTTTTCATTTATATGCTGTTATTGTTGATGATCTTATTATTTTTCATTTGCATGTGTTTACATAAGAGATCAATCGTTTCTGCGCCTTCCTCATCTGTGCTTTTGTTCGGGAGATTCTGTACTTATTCAGATGATGCGTAATAGCGCCCCCCCGAGCGAATAACAGTGAAAACATGGAAACTTGGAAAATTCTGTGTTTGGCAGGGAAGCTTTTTCTCATAAATAACGGAAAATTCCATGTTTGGTGGGGAAAGAGCTAAAGGGTTAGTTCACCCAAAAATGAAAATTATCCCGATTTACTCACCTTCAAGCCATCCTAGGTGTATATGACTATCTTCTTCCAGACGAACACAATCAGAGGTATATTTAAAAATATCCTGGCTCCTCCATGCTTTATAATGGTAGTGAACAGGGGTGTGTTTTGAAGCCCCCCCAAAAATGCATCCATCAATCATAAAAAATAATCCATATGGCTCCAGGGGTTAATAAAGGCATTCTGAAATGAAGCGATGGGTTTTTGTAAGAAAAATATCCATATTTAAAACTTTATAAAGTAAAATAACTAGCTTCCGGCAAACAGCCGTATGCATTGATTTGCGGGGGAAGAGTAACCCCTGACCCAATGCATGATGCAATGACGAACGCGGAAACACAGAAGATAGAGCAAAACAAAACACCGGTCGCAAATCAGAAGTCTAAAACGAGTCATTTTAAGAGAAATGTCAGATAATTTCGATATAAGTGAAGAGGAGCTTGAATTTGTTCCCCAGCCATATTTTAAAGTTTTAAACAAGGATATCGTTCTTACAAAAATGCATTGCTCCGCTTCAGAAGGCCTTTATTAACCACTTGGAACTGTATAGATTATATTTATCATGGATGGATGCATTTATTTTGGGCTTCAAAACATGCCCCGTTCACTACCATTATAAAGCTTGGTAGAGCCAGGATATTTTTAAATATATCTCAGATTGTGTTTGTCTGAAAGAATATAGTCATATACACCTTGGATTGCTTGAGGGTGAGTAAATCATGGGATAATTTTCATTTTTGGGTGAACTATCCCTTTAAAGGTGCAATATGTAATATTTTTGCAATAAAGTATCCAAAAACCACTACAATGAGTACTTACAATATCTCAAATGTTTCCAACTAATTGTAAATCGTTAGAAAATTGCAATTTTAACCAAGGCTCCGGGACATGTGAGGAGTCGCCTGTCAATGGCGTCATACCCGCATTAACCCTCGGTCTGCCTCGGTTTCCGGTTTTATTTTGTAGAAACCATGGAAACACCAAAGACGCTTTAATATATTACACATTTTAATAGACAAGGGAACAACTGTTTTGATACATTTATAGACAGAAAACGAATTGTTGTTATATAGCTCAACATGTTTAGTCTTATTGTTTAAATCTAATTTTCTTGATTTTTTGCGAGTACCGTGCTTTACCATGCCTCAGAGAAAAACACTGTTTTGTCAAGTATCTTGAATGTCAAGATAAATTGCATGCCATTTATCAACACAAGCCCTCCAGTATTTAATATGATATTCTAAAATCGATCTATCTTACTGCAGTGTGTCTCAAACAAATGTCACACAGCAGCCACCGAGCGAATGCACAGAGTAACGTTATAACATCATTTTCAACACTCTCAAATATCTAATATCATAAACAGAGCTGCGTTACCTTATACTCATGACCGGAAAAGTGGAAGCAGCGCTGACGACTGTGGCATAATAAAAGTCCCGCTGCTTGTGAGGCGTGTGTTGCGCAATCACTCCAGCGGCCTCGTTCAGCTCCCACAACACTCGGTCCTGCTCTGCTTCACACTACAGTAAAGTTAATAATCACATCCATGAACATGATTTCTTCCCGAGTCCTATCACTATTCTTTTGCACCATCCGTTGAGGTGAAGACCACATGTCCCAAGATTCCGCGCTCAAACTTTCACATCATCAAGCTACGCCTTTGTTTTTAATAGCCCTCTAGCGACCTCTAGCGGACAGAATTCTTACATAGTGCACCTTTAAGTGGCTTTAACTGCTTAATTAATAATTTGATACAATGCACTTGTTGTGTACATACATGTTTTTTACATGGTACTTATATTTAAAAAAAAAAAAAAATACATGCATGTAATTACAGCTGTAATTAATTTCTTTAGCTACATCTATAATTACGCTGTTAACCCTTTCCGTACACCTTAACCCACCCTTAAACCTACCCATACCACCAAACCTGTCCCTAAACTTACCCGTATCCCACCTTAATAGCAGCAAGTGTTGTGCGATTCAACATGAACACAATAAGTACATTGTACCTAACATTTTTTTTAATACAAGTACATAGTAGTTAAAGACAGCTAATATCAATTTAACTTTTTTTTCTCCTTTGTATTATGTAATTTTTTTCTGCTTCAAAGTCAGTCATAACCTATTTTTTCATGGCCATGAGTAATGGCACTTTGCTGTGCTGTTTCACAAGTTGTTGATTTACTTTGTTGAGTCCAATATACAGCCCTAATGTTCAATAGTAACCTCATAAAACAATTTCCTCTAGAATATGCCTTGCCATTCAGACTGTTCAGGTCAGACTGAAAAGATCAGAGATCTTGTTAAAATGAACTTCAGCCACTCCAATGTTTTCTAAAGGTACGATCACAATAGCAAAATTAGCCAAATTCACACGACCAAATTGAACATCAGCGAAGTCTGTGTAGGGAACTTTTTATTTGCCCTCATGCAAAACGATCGCAGAGATTCCTATTGAAATTACTGGATATTGTCCTCTACTTTTCATTGAGCGCCGGTAAATGCAACTGTTCTGTTTGTGATTGTTCTGATGGATCTGCAGAGCGGTATGTGCTATACACAGAAAAGAACAGCACAAGCGTTGACAGCTTATACTATAATTTACTCTTATCATGAGTTATTCCAGATGGATCACTGACATCAGTCTTTTTGCATTTTTGGGAGGAAGTTTTGTGTTCCGAAAGTTGCACAGTTTTCACAGTATATCAAACTGATTTGTTACAATAGACCAATGAAAATTCCACCCCTTTAGATTTTTTTAATAAAAACAAATATTCTTCAGCTGAGTATTAGTCATAACCTCTGAAAGCTCTGTGTGTGTCATGTAGGAAGATGATGGACTCGGGTCAGCTGGATTTCTATCAGCACAGCACTCTCTGCACAAACACCTGCCGCAGCACCAAGTTTGACCTGCTGATCAACAACACACGCTTCCCACCGGACGGCAGTGGGCTCAACACACCCACCACAGCTCAGGGTTAGAACACACACACACACACACACACACTCACACTCACTCACTCACTCTCCTGTCCAACCCACTTTTTAAAACAAAGTTACGCCACTGACACACGAGAATGAACCTCACTGGTTCTCGCACGCATCAAGCAAACATGCTTGAGCTTCCGTTTACCACAACTGATACCCCCTTTCCACCAGCACAACCGGGTGCTAGTTCAGAGTTGGTTCAACTGACGAGCCTTCTAAGAACCGGTTTGCCTTTCCACGGGCTAGAGAGCCAGCACAGAGCCAGGTCTTACGTCACTGTATACGTCTCATATTTCACAGCAAAGCTAGCGCCGCAGCGCCAAACACAAATACACCAGGCACGTTTGAGATGCATCGGCTTCTCGCATAGCGATCGGCGCATGACATCAAAGCTCCGCTAGAACGATCCAAAAGCAGAAGGAGTCGTATGCTCTAAAAACGCTCCCGCGGATCGGCGACACCCGCCGAATCCGTCCGCGCTGCTCCGATTCATCTCGAACAAGCATTCTATCAACAATCGCGGATGTTTCACTACTGTTGATGCTCATGGCTGTGCGAACCTACATCGGCATCCAAACACGGATTTGTATATAGACAGAGATTACAATCGAGCTGCTATTAGTTCGATTAGCTGCTATTTCAAAAATGGCGGTCACAAGTTTCTTGTTGGTCATGGTAACCCCGCCCCCAGCCCCTGACGCAAGCGGTTCTTACTGCTAGCCCAGCAATGTTTTGGTGCTACTCACGAACCACTTTTCCTGGTTCGGAGCTGGTGCTTTGTGTGTCGAAAGACAAAGAACTGATTTGAAACTTGGCTCTGGCTCCGAACCAGCACTCAAACGGCCTTGGTGGAAAAGGGGTGTGATGTGTGAGTTGTTGAATGTTTATATGTGAATAAAAGCCTAAATTAAATTTGTTCATCAAATAAAGGGATCATGTCTCTTCAGAAAATTTGGAATAAACCGCTCAATTGAAATGGATTAGTTTTACGAATACTTTATGAACTTTTTCAAAGCAGTAGTCGCATGGCTGTCTATAGAGAAACATAAAGCTGTCAGATTTCATCAAAAAGATCTTAATTTGTGTTCCGAAGATGAACAAAAGTCTTACGGGTTTGGAATGACATGAGGGATGACAGAATTTTCATTTTTGGGTAAACTAACCCTTTAAAAGATAGATACTCTGTGGAGCTTAATTGTGAACAAACAAGTTTACATGTTTGCATTCCTTCTCAAGGTCCCCATTAATGGTAGGTAAATGAATATCATGATAAATATCAATATAAATTTTGTGATAATATTTTTGGCCATATCGCCCAGCCCTAAGTCAAAAATGTTTTCCACACAATTTTCAGTAAAATAAACGTTAATTGTTTTCATTTAGATGTACCAATATAACAATATATATTGTATATGTCCTGCAGGGCATGTTTCTGTGGGTAACGGAGGTCAGATGGCCACAGTAGAGGAGAAGAAAGAAGATGTGATTGGTACTGTGGAGTGGAGCTCAGCCACCATAGAAGCCTCAGAGAAAAGAGACACAACTGATATCTCAGGTAAAAATAAAACAATTACAGAAAGTTTTGTGGTCAGTACTGCCCATCAAACATCACTCATCAGTCCCATACCAGAGATGTTCACGAGTCTTTTATCTGGAGTCCAAGTCTGAAGTCTTTATCACTGGAGTCTGAGTCAAGTCTGGAGTCTTTTGTCACGAGTCCGAGTCGAGTCTCGAGTCATAAAAAAAAAAAAAAAAAAA
>RJVU01057109.1:291554-317060 GCA_003731715.1 Anabarilius grahami | reverse complement strand
AAAAAAAAAAAAAAAAAAATTGTCATACTCAAATCCTATATATTTTTTTTTTATCCTAGTAGTATTATATAGACAAAATAATACGATCTTTCTATCATCTGTTTTGTTTCAAATTAAGGTCCTATGATGTAAGGGATAATGTACATCTAGCTTGTTACTTTATAATCCATTACAATGTACAAAACAGTCGTCCTGGCAACACGAGTAGTCATTTTCAATACAGTCACTAAGCGGACGCAAGATGGCGCCAGTGAGTCACGGTTTGTTATACAGTGCCGTTGTTACTGACGACAGTCATTATCAGAAAATATCAAACCTCGGAATGTTTGAGTCAATAGAAAACTGTACGCATGCTGATTTCGATACATTAAAATATGAGCTTTAAGTAATAAATGGATTAACATCTCTTTCTATCTTTCTCTTATGGACACACATTAAGAAAGAGAAAAGCTGCATATACTACGAAAAGATTGATAAAACTTAGTGCTAGGTTTAAAGGCTAGATTTTTTTTGTTCATATTTTAACTAGGCTGGCAATCCAAATGAGCCATGCAGCGACACCACAGTATAATAACTAGCTGTGTGAGTTAATGTGACTAACCTTTGTGGATGCGATGTCTCATAAAATTTGATGATGTTGTTCCGGTGTCTTTGTTTTCCCACATTCTGTGCATCTAGCCGATCTGACATGTTAATAAACCCAAACGAAAGAACATAAGGCAGGGTGGCTCCCGTCCCGTCATGACTCTTATGACATTTCGGAGTTTAAGCGCAATACACGGACATACGTAATCAAATTCTATGATGAGTCCGATCTACCACGACACGTAAGGAAATATGTGATGCAGATATTATAAAACCATTCAAACAACACAGATTCTTTATTTATTATATCAGTAGTTAAGGATAAAAGACTTAAGTGGTTTTTAAAATATTCAGAGTCTTTTGTGTCGAGTCAAGTCAAGTCTGAAGACATTTCAGGTCGAGTCCGAGTCTATTAAAATGCGACTCGAGTGCGACTTGAGTCCGAGTCACTAACTCGAGTGCCCATCTCTGTGCCATACATTAATGATGTTGGCATCCACAGATGTAATAAATGCTATACTGTGTGTGTAACCCCTAGATGAGACTCTTAGTTTCTGGAGGGGTATCGCTGAGGTGGGGATGATGGGGGAGGTGGTGCCTAATATCCGCTCAGAGCTGTTGGGTCTGCTGAGAGGAGTTCAGCTACGCACAGATCAGAGCTCTCTACAGGACGCAGGTCAGTATGTCAGAATATGATCTGTGCCAGATTTGTCCAATCCTGTTAATGGATTCAGCTCAACTCCAGCCCTAAGGAAACACAACTGAACCAGCTCATTAAGATCTTCAGGACAAAAATACTCTTAAACAGCACGATATCAACCTCTATTGCTCTGAAAATGTATCCGTCAACATGTGCCTTGATAAGATCACATTATAGCCTTGACTTTATTGATTCTCTGTAAGAGTTGAATAACTGTCAATCGCTGTTTGCAGATTAATACCGTAGACTTTTCTTATAAAACTTTAAAATCTTTAATTAATTAATGTTAGTCAATTAATTTAAAGACAGGCTTCAGAAGATTAACCCATAGGTGTATTGTTTTTTTGTTTGTTTGTTTGTTTGTTTGTTTGGGGGGGGGGACTTGTAGCCTGTCATTTAAATAGAGGATTAGAAATCCATAAAAAACACATTTAGTATGTAAATTTCTTTTGTTGTTTTGTTATTCAGTGGTGAAAGAGGAATGTGGCTTAATATGTTATCTTTTGTATATGTACATGAGATGTGATCACATGGTCTGTCTTGCAGAGATTGCGGTTCTGAGCAACCTGGCACAAGTCTTTAACCTGCTGGACTCCATCAAACAAATTGTGAATGTTCGACGGCAAATGACGGACCCAGAGCAGACACAGGTCCTCCGAACACTGACAAGTGAGTGAAGAGGCCCAAGGGAAGTAGGGATGTTTTCAACAATGGAACTTTTGGTGTGGCCTGTTGGACATGCTGAAACTGTGTTCCTATTAATTTAACTAATTCGCTGAAGTGATTTCCCAAGTGATTTGAAGTATACTTTGTCTATCAGCAAACACAACCGTCATCCCATGCAAGTTAAATTTTTTATGGTACTACACTTTTCTGAACCCAGCAAGTAACTACCTTTAGTTTATTTTACAAATTCCCATCATTCCCATCAGTGTATTTAAAACATATTGCACAATTTAATAGAGTTTATGAAACTCCCTATACACCTTATATCTGTATACACATTTGGAATAGCTAAAAATACACGTGTGTATTTCACACATCAGTTTAATTCCATATCAATGCAGCAAGCTACATTGACTGCCAAGTGCCAGCTTTAAATATCTTAGAAAGTAATTAGCTGTAAATAGTTAGATTAACAAACTCTATGACTTGGTGGGGAATTATTCATGCCAGTTATAAATTAAATAAATGAATAATCAATTTATTAACAAATTAAAATACACTGTGGGCTGTTGGTTACTTTTACTTTTTTTTTTAACGGTTAAAGTCACCATGAAATCAAAATGGACAATTCTTATTTCTCCGTGGAACATTGCAGTGTTTATTATAAATGATTTATCTGTGTACATCATTAGTTTTATTGTTAATTTTTAATCCAAAACATTAAAGGTGCTGTATGTAATTTTTTTGCCTGTACTAAAGCATATACATACTATAATATATTTGCAGATTTTTAGGACAAATGCTAAGTTCACATACTTTTTTTCTCAGAAAAACAATGCTACAGCCAGTTATTCTACTTTAAAAATGTGCGTTCCATTTCGGAAAGTCTGTTTTTGTTTTGGTCTGTGTTATCCTGCGAATGCCAATTTACCCAATAGTAGGGCTACACGATTTGGAGAAAAAATCGAATTGCGATTTTTCTGGTTAAAATTGCGATTTGCGATTTAAAATGCGATTTTATAAAACATATGGGGAAAAAAAACAAAAACCATACCAGGCTTGTTTTGCTTGTTTGTAGGGCTGCACAATTTGGCCCGAACTTTTGTGCTAATAGATTATTTTGACTAATTATTTTTATTATTATCATCATTATTGCTAAATAAAAATATTAAACCAAATAAGAAATATTACTGTTGTAATAACTTACATTATTATAGTATTTAATTATAAATACAACTATAATAATTAGAAAATAATATTTAAAACTTGTATGACATGATGTGGGGTTACCTGTTAACATGCAAGCAGTATGTCTATAAATCATTAGAAAGGTCTAAGGATTTATTATCAAATATTATATTATTATGATAAAAATCTGTCTCAATAATTTCTTTATTTTTGTCAGGAGGTATGCAACATCCATGTATTTAATATGAACTATGTGCCTCTTATGCATCCACTGTGGAAAGAAAATCCTGTACACTTATGTACGCTGGAGAAAAACATATTGAATATATGTTTCCCTCAAAGTTCTTTAGAGAGAGGAATTCTTTTTCCTATTTTTACCCTGAATAGGATTGAGTGAGCTTTACTTGGGCGCCCTTGAGCAGATACTCCAAATATACGCAATATAACAAACGCTGTTCCAGGAATCCATTGGAGAGGGCATCATGCTATCGCTGTGACTGAATAAAAAGAAGGTAGAAACGTTTTGATTAATTAAACATGAATAAAATAAACAGACGACTACAACAATCAACGCCGCCGCTCCCACCACGCGCATCACGCACTGTGCGTAGGGCACCAAGTGCTGAGGGGGCACCAAAAATAGCCTAATTACATTTTTTTTAAATGCCGGTATTATTTCATTAGCCTATAGAAATATTAGGCACATTTTAGCCATGTATATGTAACAAAAAAGGGGGAACAAGAAAGATATTTAATAATTGCTCTAGTCTAGTCTAGAAAGTGGTCCGTTCCGGTTGTTCGCCCGGGCGCCTGCATGACGCAGTTTGACAGATTTGAGCATGGCTCCGAAAAGACAGCAGGAGTCGGGTGCTGAGAAACAAAAGAAGTCGGGGTGGGGGGCATCATAAAGGAATTATGCTTAGGGCACCAAAATGTCTAGCAGCGGCACTGACAACAATACATGGTTTATATGTTTTCTTCAAGCCTTCTCGGGTAGTTCTGTAATAATAAAGTATATTTATAATCCAATGCTAATCAAAATGCTATTTCAAACACGCAACTGACGTTATGAAGTGAGTTGGGAGTAAAAACACATTAAATGTTGTCTTTTATTAGAAAAGAAGTTCATAAAGGCTTCTCATGTTTGGAAAGTTTGTATATTTGACGTGTGTTTTTTTTTTTCTAATGCAGTGCTCTCAGATGGAGAGTCATTTACTACTGATCACAGAGCAGCTCTTCATTAACACGCTGTGTACATATTTATATAATAAAAAATCGCAGCCTTTGCGTTGTCATAATCGCACTAAGCCAAATCGATTAATCTTGCAGCCCTACCCAATAATATTTTTGGGTTGCCAGTTGGCTAAAAACACAGCATATTGTAGCTATGGAAGCCAGCAAATTAATTGGGTGTGAGATCGCAGATTAGACCCAACTAAAAAGCCTCACCATCCATCTAAAAAGCTCCATGACCAGAGGCATATTGAAATTCTGATAAACTTACAGTATAAGGCTCATCGCCTTCCATTCAATTGCACTTATTCATGTTGCGTGTCCACAAACTGGCAACCTGCATGAGCGTTGAGTCTGAGGAGGAGGGGGCAGGAGAAACAACTCTCTCCAATATTTTGAATTTGGACTGCAGTACCCATTTCAACTGCTAGCTGTCAATATTACATACTGCACCTTTAACTTCCCCTCCCTCTTGCAATGACATATATTCCCTGCATCCCAGACTCATTGGAAAAAATGTGACTGTGGCGATATTTCTGCCTTTCAAAGTGAAATGTCCAGTAGGTGGCTGTAAAAGTGTGGTTAGTTTTATCCGAATCAGAACAGATGAACGTGAATCTGGCAACATTTTAAGTTGGTTGTTGTACAAAGCGTGGCAGTTTGCAAATGAAATGTCCAGTAAGTGTGTTGCAATTCAATTGCATTTGAAAATAACATACCACCTACAGTAAACCCTTCCTTAAACCTAACCACTAGTGGCAACAAAAGCAAACGAGAGATAAAAATGGGTTTGCTAAAACAACCATGCCATTTTAGCTTGCTTCTACAAATCTTTGAGCTAATTTATCGAGCGTCGTACCCAAGCCCTCTGCATTGCAAGTGCAATGCTGTATCAGGTGAGCTACTGAACCAGTTTAGTGCATTAAAACAGTGCTTCTCAAACCTCACTACTGCACATTTTGGATGTCTTTATAAACAGACACACCCATTTTAAATTTTGCAGTCTCTACTAATGAGTTGATAAGCTAAATCAGGTGTGTTGGATGAGGGAGACATCTAAGAGCCTGTTTACACCTGGGCACTTCATGCATTTTCTCTGATCCCAAAAATGCTAAAAAATAAATGTGTGAGACGGTGTTATAGGCTAAATAACATGTTATAGCCAGATGTGACAGTGCTATTGAAAGCAAGTTGCAGACGCTCAACACACAATCGTCTTCATTAAAATGAATGAGATTAAATGATCTTACCAGTGCTGTTGCCACGCTCTCTCCTATTGTTGTCTCCTATTTGAAATTTGCTGACGATCAGTAAAATGCAGCTCATATTTGTCGCTTTTGGTGACTTGAACTCTATTAAATCTGCATATAGCTCGGGAATTGAAGATCGAATTTATATCCGTTTTGCGGAGACATTTATGAGGCCAAGTGTAAATGGAATCGTTTTGATAAATGAGATAGCTATCTTATCAGTAAAAACGCATGAAGTGACCAGGTGTAAATGGGCGTTAAGATGTTTAGTGGTGGGGGGGTCACTAGGACAGGTTAGAGAAGCACTGCATTAGAAAAGCTTTACATATAGAAACTGGTTATGCAATCAGACTGTCCTCCAAAAAAAAAAAAACGACCAAATAGGTCGTTTTTCAAGCACCTTATTACAACCTATATTTACGTTTTAAAGTCATGCGCCCTCTAGCTGGTATAAAAATAATGTCAGTGTCGTGTTACGTCTGTCATCATGAAATGACGTATGATTGTCGTTACCAATCAAAATGCGTGTTCATTTAAATGCATTGTGTGGACTTTTTACACCATTTGTCCTATTTCCATTTAGCAAAACTCTCTTTTTTTTTTTTTTGTAACGACTAAACCTACCCCACCCCTAAACCTACCCTTAGTGACTTATAGTGCATACACACTTTATGAGCACATGCGTTCCCTAGGATCGAACCCACGATCGTATGATCACATGATTGCACGCTCTGCCAACCGAGCTACGCGAAACCCAAAATATGACGCAGATAAAAGGGAACAATGCATTAAAATCAAAGTGTCCTGTTGTCGATAGGGGCACAACTTTAGTAAACGTTCCTATGGGTCGTATTTCAGGGAAGTGACAAACGACCTATATAGGCGTATTGGTTGGAGAACATGTTGTATGCAATGCAAACTTTAAAATGTATTTGTTTACAAACATACAATTATGCAAAGAACCGTTCGAAAATAATTCTTTATTAATTGATGATCTCCCTTCTGTAATTATAATTTGTGTGAAAATGGCTAAATGTAAAATGTAAAAGTTATTGGCACAATTTCCATTTCATGCTGACTTTATGGGGGTTTTAGAGACTCTGCTTTGCAATATGCCAATAAGAGCACTCGTTACCCATGCTAAAATCATTGTAACACATAAATTATTGCTTTAATTCTTTGAAAACAACAGTGTCTCTTGTGTTTCTTTAGCATTGGAGCAGCAGGTAGAAGAGCAGAAAAGGCAGCAGTCCCTCAGCTGGTCGTCTCAATCACAGGTCCTCAGCAGTCTGGTTCTCCCCTCCACCCCTCCAGCCAAACGCGCTCCCAAACGGCCCCGCCTCCAACGGCCCGCCTCCACCACCGTGCTTGGCACATCTATAGCCCAGCCTCTCACCCTACAGCCCCAGCAGTTCACTGTCATTTCCCCCATCACCCTTTCATCCATCGGCCATTCGTTTACAGTGGCCGGCCTCAATCAGCCATCTAATACGGTCACCCTACATGCTCTACCCGCAGGCTCGCAGCTCTTCACCCGAATCGCTGGAGGTTCTGATGGAAAAACCGAAGCCATTGCCCTCCATCCCGCATCTGGGCTCACGTTGCTGGGCGCCACAGCCATGCAGGACCACGCACAGCTCGGGACAGTCATGAGCCCCGTCGAGCTTGTCCACTTGACGCAGAAGTTGACTACTGCTGGTGTAGCCCAAGACGGTCAGGTGGTCGCAGGTACGGTTGTGATGCAAGACGGCGTCGTCAGTGTCGTGCAGGAGGACGAGAACCAGGATAACACCACTTTGATTGAGATAGACCCGGCAACTGCTGACCACAGCGTGAGTGTAATGGAACTGCAACTTGAGGGAGATGAAGCGGGGGGTGGTGCGACCATAGTGGAAGAAGGCGAGGAGGTGGTGCAAGGCGAAACGGAGGAGACAGGAGAGATACAGCTGGATGCCAATGGTCAGTTCCACAATTTGCCCGTTGTAGTGGTGGAGGAAGAGACACAGGACGCCGGCAAAGCCAAGTGAGACACCGACACTCTCACACAAACCGCCCTCAGAGACTGACGGACCGAATCAGACAGGGACGGGGATTGTGTCGCCCCAGGTGGAGTGTGTGTTTGCCCTTCCAGCTGTCTTGTTTTTTCATTACTCACTTCCTACACAGCCAAGCTCAGCTCTTCAAGCCTGCCGTGTCACGTATTTGTAAAAGCAAATTCAGTATTCCTTTTTTACATGTGAAAAGCAACAGTTTATGATGTTTTGTTGGAACAGATTCAGTATTTGCTTTTTGTTTTTAAGTGTGGAAGTTTAGGCACTTATTTTTCATTTTCCTTATGTTTTGGTGCCAAAATGTTGCGTAGTAGCCATGTCCAGATTTCAAATTTATGACTCTCTGATCTGAAGGTGAAGACTCACAGTTCAACTGTTATTTAAGACACTCCCATAATAAGAATTTACACTGTCTGTCTTTGTGTGTTTTCTGACATCAGGGTAAATGGCACTAGTGCAGAGGTCTTCAATTTTGCTCCTGGAGAACCACTGCCCTGCAAAGTTTATACCACCTGCTTCAGCTTGTGATTTCAAGCAATCCTGAAGATCTTGATTAGCTGGTTCAGGTGTGTTTGATTTGGGTTGGACCTAAACTCTGTAAGACAGTGGGTCCCCAGGAGCAGGGCTGAAGCGCAGTGGTTCTCAACTCTGGTCCTGGGGACCCACAGCACTCCCTTATCTGACAGACTGTGTTCAGTTCATGCAGCTCTCTGCTAATGATCTGATGATCTGAATCCCGTGTGTAAATAAGGGAGACAAATGAGCAGTGCTTTGGGTCCCCAGGCTCAGGGTTGAGAACCACGCTTTTAGCACCTACAATGAAAGATGTGTTAAGAATGTTTGTGAATGGATCATGCGTGTCCTTCACTGAAAATAAAATAGATATTCCTTTCCCTATGAGTTATATTGTAAATGATTATAGAATGTGGGATTGTGCATTTAAAAGTCTGTTACAGTTTCAGAGTTATGTTTTGAACAAAAGTAAGCAAAAATACTTGATTTGGTAAGCGCACTGTAATTAAATTTTGCAAAACAAGTTAATTTATTATATTTAAACACAGTTCATGCAAAATTTCAAATTATTATTTACTCACCCTCATGTTTTTCTAAACTCACAGACGAATGGAGATGTTGAGCAGAATGTTCACACTTATGCAGTTCAGTCAAATTAATTTGCTGCTTGTTTGAACTAATTAAAATGAGGTAATATCACAATTCTTGAATATTTTTTTCCAACTTTAATTAATTACATGCAATCAACTTAAATTTGTAAAACAAGTTTATATAATTAATTTGAGTTGTGTAATTTATAACATTAACTGAATCTGGTCAGGGGATTTCTAATTCACAGAATGCTTTACATGGGATGAGGAGAGTGACATTTTTTGGTGAGATGAGATTAGAAAAAAGGTATATGGTAAGTAAAATATATTTTTATTTTAAAAGAAATTAATGTTTTTACTCAGCAAGGATGGATTAAAGTGATCTAATGACAGTAAAAACATTTATGTTTCAAAAGGTTTCTACTGAAAAAAGTACCACGTTCCCCAAAAAATAAAATAAAATAAATATCTAGCAGCAAAAACTGTATCAACATTAATGTTTTCTTGAGTAGCAAATCTGCATATTAGAATGATTTCTGAAGGATCATGTGACACTGAAGACTGGAGAAATGGCTGCTGTCATCACAGGATTATATATTGGTTAAACTTAATTAATTACATTATAATAAGTACTGAGTAATATTAATTAACTACATGCACTTATAGGGTTGGGGTTTGGTTTAGGGTTAGTTACTTGTAATTATGCATAATTTACTGTTATTACTACATGTAGTAACTTGTAAAATAAAGTGTTACCTAAATGTCTATTTTAATATATTTTAAAATGCAAACAGCTATTTTAAATTGTAATAATATTTCACAATTTGACTTTTACTGTATTTTTTTTAATCAAATAATTTAAGTTAGTTTGGCATGTGTAACTTAAAGTTTACTCGGTTCAGTTAGGTTTGTTTTGCACATGGTATTTTAGTTGAGTTTGAGTTTCTTCAGATATTACCAAGTTTATTGTTTTGTTGCATCGTGTCTGTTTTTTTGTGAGAGCTCGTGTTCAGTTTGACCAGGAATTTCGGTTTTACACTCCAAAACAGACAAAAAAGCATGATAAAATGAATCCAGTGAATTGTATGGTAAAAACAGTAGTATTTCATAATGTTTAAATCTGATATTATGTTAATATAACAACCTACTGAAGTTCTAAAATCTGTTTTCTACCTTTATAATGGTGGTGGTAAAGAGAAAACCACATGATGAATCAACAGGCTGAGGTAAAAACCAATAAAGGTGCGCACAGTACCATGGTAACAAACATGACACTAAAATAATGCAATTTAACAACATAAGAACATAAAACCCTAATGTACAAAACTAAGAAGAAACAGTTATTTCAATGAAAAACTTTCACATGCGAAGTGTCACAGAGAATTCTTTTTCACTTCTAAGAACTGTAAACTTATTAATATTTTACTGTAAAATTACATGAAATGCCCCATTGGATTTTTTACAGAGTAAAGGAGCTTATCGTTAGCAGTAAGTACTGAACACAACAAGCAGGTTTTTACCATAGCATTTTTACAGTCTTTTACTGTTAAAATTATGATCATTTTTAATTCTTCTGTTTTTGGGCAGAGGCGCCTCCAGAAAATCTCTGGTGCAGCCAAGTGGGGACCAGAAAGGCTGTAAGAGGGCTGCAGTTTTGTTTTGTTTTTTTGTATTTGCCTTTCAGTGAATCATTGCCAAGTAAAATGGTAATTGCCGTCAACACTATCATATAATTTAACAAATTACATGCTGTAGCTTTCAAAACTCCATGGTTACAACACATGGTTCCACACCAAACCGTCCACTAAACGCGTTCATGTGACATATTTGAGTGCTGCAGTCGAGGAGAGGAAGTTTTTTTAGTGAATAATTGAAATTTGGTTATGTTCTTCACACTATAATCAAATAACTTCAGAAGAGAAGTCGAATAGACCATCTGTGGTCCTTTTATGGTGCTTGTTTTGACATTCTCTCACACTGATGGCACTTATCAGTCAGTCTTTATCAGAAATCAGTCCAGCCCTTTCTGGTTGATTGATATTGCTGTGACTGTGATTGACAGGTCATCCAGCCAATCACAGGGATAATCTTCTCTCTTACGAATACAAATGAAGTAAATAAACAGTGTGATACCCTGACACCTTACATACATAAACACCAGCAACTAAATTAATAATTTTATTAAACAAGGATGCTTGTTTTTCTTTGATCAAAAGTGACCGTAAAGATATTTATAATGTTAAAAAAGATTCTATTTCAAATAAATGCTGTTCTTTTAAACATATCAAAAAATCCCTGCATCACAGTTTCCACAATTAAGCAGCATTGATGTTAATAACCATTAATTAAGCACCAATAATAATTGAGCACCAAGTGTAGATCAGTGTTTCTCAACCCTGTTCCAACACACATTTTAGATGACTTGCTTCTGACAAATGAATTTCAGATCCTGGAGTTTCATCTAATGAGCTGATGAAGGACCAGGGTTGAGAAACACTGACAGAGAGGAGCTCAAAGCAAGACAGAAAAAGGCCAGTTCCAATATTGTTATGATGTGTTCAATCAAATGAGCATATTGGTCACTAGGGGGCACTTGAGCTCCACCGGGACCGTTGAGAGAGGAATTCGCTAAATATGTAGTAATCCTCTTTGTAAGTGGGTATCATCTTTCTGTGAGTGTGATTATGAAAATCTTAACTATGTGTGGGTGCATCTGCTTTAATGAAGAGCAGAAATAAGTTGAGTAGACTGCTGTAATCGGCATGTCCCCGTCTCTCTCTCAGTGATACGGCGGCTCTAAATCAGGGCTGTCAGCTCTTGTATCTCTGATGGGCGGCTGCTGTTTCTGGTGCTGACGGCCTGTTTGAGCCACTCGTCTTCACAGCCGCAAGATCTAAACGCCCTGAGACAGCTGAAGTTGCACTCTGAGGACGCTAAGGACTTGAATGTCTCTCCTCTAGGTGAAATCTTTTCCTCTTAAATCTTAAGTTCTTTATGAAGCATTTTAAGCTAAGTCAGGTTAGATTTATGGTATTTACGAGATGAACGCCACCAAATATTCGTAATTACTGGCGGGAAGCTCAGGAGCCCACACATTTCTTTCACAGAACAAGTAAACTGCTAAAGCATCGATTACTCATCTAATGCTTGTTTTTTGCTTTTCATGTTTGTAGTTGCACTAAAAGGCTTTCTGTCTTTTGTTGAAAAATGAAAAAAAGATTTTTTTGTGTGGTCATGACAACCAGACACTTTTGTAAATGACGGGTAAACAGTAGCTAGCCTATGCCTTCCGAGTAAGGATGTGCCCATTGACTGGACATTATGGCTGCGTCCGAAAACTGGAAAATGCTGCCTTCTGAGGACACACTTCAAGGTAGGAAGGCATCAAGGCACGTCCGAATCCAATGTTAGCTTCACTTCCTGTCTCATGAGATACCTTCCTCAGATCGATTTTTGAAGGAAGCATAGATGTATCCTTAGCTGCCTTTGATATCCCACAATCCTGTGCTTTCCATTCTGCACTGTAAAAAATGGCTGTAAATTTACAGCCAATTTCCAACAGAAAAATACCGTTATTTCAATAAACAGTTAAATCCTGTAAATTTACAGCTAATGGTCAGTAAATTAATTACTTGCAGTAAATTTACAGCATTTAACAGTAAAAAGGTTTGTTCCGGAGAAAAACGGTCTCGTACTGTAAAAAAACAGCACATTGGGCCGGGGCATCTTCAACGAGCCTCATTCAAACTCCTGCAGAAAGTGCTGCGGTCAACCGACCGAATCTCTTCGTCCATGTCTGCTAAAGGAGGAAACTGTTCAAGGTAAGATTATTTCTTTGTTGTTCTTTTATTATGTTGCACTCAATTAGTAAAATCGCCTCTTTCGTGGCTCGTGAGATATTTTTGGCTGTTCTTGGCCCGAATCGCGTGTTACTGAAAGACAGACAGACAGACAGTTATCAACGGTGAGGCATTTCACTAGTCAGTGTTCTCCAAAGTCCGATTTTAACGTTAGGTTTTGGAATAACTGACGACGTGCCGCTGAATTATTAGAAAAAAAAAATGCATAGGCCTATCCGAGATTGTAATGCAGCCACGACTCGAAGCGGCCCGTCGTCAGGTATTCCTCCTCGGTCACCACACCACAAGATATTGTTCAGATGTTGTATTTCAAGACATTTTTCAGGTTTTTGTCCTTAAACCGATATTGTGTGTAATTATTTATTACACATCTCACTCCAGTCCTCCGTTGCTAATTCAAATCCTCATTTTAGAACTTACGTTATTACATCACAACTGAGATATGTCACAGTGCTTTTTAATTGCAAAATTGTTTTATTGATAAAGTTTCAGTGTATTTTTAAATCTATGTGCGTCTGCACTATATGTGTATGCGTTTGTATGTGATAAAGAGCGGGAGAATGAGAGTATGTGACAGTTGAGCTAGAAAAATAAAGATGGCGTCCGAAAGTTGCGTTTGCTGCTCAGTTTGTGTATAAATGTACGATTTTGACCAACATATTTCAATTTTGATATAATTTCTATCGAGAAATTACTACTGTAGTAATTAATTATTTGTTTAGTTCTCACCAAAGCTCACGCTATTTTGCTGTAGATCATTAAACTGTTAGGCTACCTCAGAAGTTTGTCCGAAATCAATTTCGTGAGGTACCTTCATGCACAAACGCTGCCGTACAAGTCATTCTCTTATAAGACAGCGAGGCAGCAAGACAGCTACCTAGGTTTTCGGACGCAGCCAACGTCCTTACATGCCTTTAACCAGAACAACACCTGAAACTTTTTAGTTTTCTTCACATGAATGAGCTGAATGATTCTGTAAATCTTTACAGCAGGTATCTTTATTATGAGTTTTGTGAATACAGCATTCTATAACATTATCTAACGAGCCTCATTCACATAGAAAAGAGGTGCGTTTGCACTGAGAAGAATGATAGTGAAATAATGTGCACTGAAGTGGCAACTGTTGAGTGAACTTGCCCCAATGTGAATGAAAGATGGTTTATAAATATGTTTTTAGTATTCTTCCTATGTAGCCAACAGGCAGGTCTCAGCCAGAGTTGGAGTCCATTATCAGCCCCCCTAAGACCCAGACTCAAGACTAGATCCCTGAAATCCCACCATTCGCTTTGAACACCGAACCTCTTCCATTTAAAGTTGGCATGAAACGGAAGTTGTGATAATCTTTTATTACCTATTGTGATGCATATCTGAGTGAAACAGCTTTTAGAAAATAAAAAATGTAGGACAAGACTTGATCTTGCCCATTGATAATAGGATTCCTGGATCATTGTGGTTTGCTATTGTTGCGATCTCATGTGAGTGACAGGTTATCCAGTGACATAAATAAATTATTTATAATAAATACCACAATATTCCACAAAAAATATAAATTTTGATTTTACCGTGACTTATCTGACTGAGTATCCATTCAGAGCCACAATGCCTTTTCATTTTAGTAATTCCTCTGTAACAGTGAAGATACACCTTTAACCACCTTTAATTGGTATAATTATTACCTTTAGCACTTCAGAAATAGACTATGGTCTTGTCAAGATCCACCAAAAAAAACCAGAACAATTCACACCCTCTGAAATACCATATTTCTTCTGATGAAGACACTTTTGGAGCAATATACTGAGATATATTACAATATATTAAGGCCCCGATATACTTCAAACGAAATCGAAGAACGAACTTATGTGACGTCATTTCGAACAAAATCAGGCCAAAAAGAAGTTCGTTTTGTGTTCTGATTCAAAATAAAAGATTCGTAAAGCTTCATAAGGAAGTGATTTGTAATCGCCCATCAGTACATATTGTTGAATAAAGTTGTTATTTTGTTATTTTGGCGCACAAAAAGTATTCTCGTCGCTTCATAACATTAAGGTTGAACCACTGTAGTCACATGAACTGTTTTGAATATATCTTTAGTACCTTTCTGGGCATTTGAAAGTCTAAAATAACTTGCTCTCAATGCAGGCCTCACTTTATAAAAAATATCTTAATTTGTGTTCTGAAAATGAACGAAGGTCTTACCGGTGTGGAACGACATGAGGGTGAGTAATTAATGACAGAATTTTCATTTATGGAACTAACCCTTTAACAGCCTCAGTTCCCATTTACTTTTATTATTAGTTAAAATAATTCACCTCTCAGAAGAAAGTAAGGTTTGAAACATGTGAATAATGTTGACAGCCATATTAACAGAATTTTCATTTTTATGTGAACAATTTCTTTAAGTTTTGAGACCCAGACCAAGGACATGTTAATGTATGGATGTCTGAAAACCACAAGGTCAGAAATTTCAATTCTGATATCATATGATTTTCTCTAGCTCACTGGTTTAGAGACCAGCGATTGATAGAGTGACCATTAGTATTTAAACAACTCAAACTAACATTTCTTGTGGCCATGATTCTGTTTGAGGTGAATCTGTGGTCACATTCAGATATTTTTTGTTTTGTCAGATTTCTATAGTTCAGTGTACATTCTATACAGCTAAGTTTTTTAAACTTTTGTTTTCAAGATTGTTTAGAAGATACACAGCTGTTAGATTATAGATTATGGATTATTTTTCGAAGTTCCAAAGTTTTCAAAGTACATGACACTGTGTCTTAATAAAAGAGTTTCACAAGAACCTCAGGAGATCAGATTCGAATATCAAACTCACTGAGTGTAAATTCATACTCAGAGTTAAAACTGTGAATTATCAGATGCTTGCATCTGGATAGTAATAACAACAAATGGGTTCCTCTTGTTTCTTTAGAATTGCCTTCAGAACAGGCTCTGCAATATTTTAAATGGCTTAACTATAAAATATGTGCTAAAGTGCTTAATTTTATAAACAACACTACTCCTAATTTATAGAGCAAACTGCAAATTGTAGCCCACCCATATAGTGTATGTTTGAGTGTGTGTGAGGACATTTATTGGGGGCTGTCTATGTAAAAAAACAAAACAAAACAAAACAAAATAAACAGTACATTTCATATGAGTTTGTTGTCACTTCATATCATTCCTCACATAAATCATTTCAAACCTGTCTGCAACTTGTGATGCATGAAATGTTATTTATGGGCTAAATTTAACCAGCTGTGAAAGTAAAACCATTATCAGATGTTAACATTATGTTGTAACAGACTGTACATCATTTGTACACTAAGAATTTTTCATAACTATGATTTATAATAGCTGACATTGGAAAACTAGAAAAGCAAACCTACAACTTCTTTGATGTTGGTTTACTCGGTGTCCATGTCAAAAACCCCAATAAATTGTCAATGCTTCTTAAGCACAAATCATGCTAGAAATGTTTTAGCATGGCTAAGCTAATTCTCAGCAATTAACTAGTTAATAACAACCTTTAAGTAAATTATTATAATTAGTGGAACTAGTCAAACTTTCCAAGATGATTTACATTACCATTCAAAGTTAATTTTTTTATTAATACTTTTACAAGGATGACTTTATTTAATCAAAAGTGAAAGTAAAGACATTTATAATGTTACAAAAGTTTTCTATTTCAAATAAATGCGTGTTGAACTTTCTATTTATCAGTGAATCAAGGAAAATTTGTTCCATGATTCCACAAAATATTAAGCAGCAAAAACTGAAATGATTCTTGAGCATCAAATCAGAATGATTTCTGAAGGATCATGTGACACTGAAAACTAGTGCCATGTCTGTTTTGGGTTTTGTTTCATGTCTTTTATTTTGAAATTAGTCATTGTCTTATCTCCTGTCCATGTCAAGTGATTTGGTGTTCTACTTCATGCAGCGCTGTGCAGACCGATTGGCGTCTGACTTGAAACAACACATGCCGGTTAGAAATTTTGTCCAACTTGGCATCCAAGTATTGAGAGAGCGATTTGAGAGCAGTTTGCTGAGTCAGCAGGCACAGCTTCTCAAGAGCAGCTGCACAAGCTCTGATGACGACACAGCTGTTTCACGCTGTTTTTTACGCTGGCCGGATTCACCGCATGATGACGATCACATGTGTTTCGTGTTTATTCTGAAACATTCAGTTCCACTAATGTACACAAATCTACGGTGACCAGGAGGGGACATATTCGGTTCACTTAGTTTTGTCGTGGCCATGACATATTAACTTGTGGGAACGTGATAATATGTCATGGCCACAAGATATGAATTAGTGGGAACATCATATTAGCATGTGGGAACTTGGAGGCCGGGGATCCCTTACTGGGTGACCCAAAACATACAAATAATTGTAATTCCTCCAATGAGAAGACCTCTGAGGGTCCCTCTAAGGCCTGAACAGGACAGTAAATGAAGTCTCACTTGTTCTGCCGACACATGCGGTGGAGGATGGAAGGCCTGATGGATTGTAGACCGATCAACATTAGATGGCACTTTAAGCATGTAGCCTGATCCAGGATGCAAGATAGCTTTCACCCTCCCAGGGGCAAATTCCAAGCAGGGAGGGGAAATAGAATGAGCTTGAAGGTCCCCAACTCTCTTGAGAAACGTAATGCCCAGCAAAAAAACCCTGTATTAATCATGAGATACTTCTCGGATGCTGACTCAAGCGGTTTGAAGGAGGCCAGGGCTATCCCATAGAGAACCACAGCCAGATCCCAGGCTGGGACTCGGGTATGAGTTGTAGGCCTCATTCTCCATGCTCCATGGAGGAACCGTATGACCAACTGGTGCCTCCCCAGAAGTCCATCACTTAACGGAGTGTGGGAAGCCACAATTGCTGCCATGTACACCTTAAGCGTGGATGGGGTAAGTCCAGCAGAGAAGCGATCTTGGAGGAACTCCAGCACTGAAGCCACTGGACAGTTAACCCTTTGAGCGGTACGGTCCCACATATGGGATTTTTATTTCTATGCCCCTGGGCGTACGGTCCCACATATAGGATTAAGAACGTTCAGCGACGTCACATAACTGCCAGATTCAAACTGTGCTTTCGCGCTTTGGCTGCGAGACGGACACGCTCAGCTCAGCTCGCCATCTGACGGACCCTGTCTAGAACTCCTGGGAGCAGAATGATGGGGGTAAATGCGTACATAAATGCGTACAGCCTCGGCCATGTTTGTACCATGATGTCCAGCCCCAGCGGGTTGGAGGTGTGAGAGAGAACCACAGTGGACAGTGTGTCTTCTCTTGAGATGCGAATAGATCGGCTTCTGCTGGGCCAAACCTCTCCCATATCGACTTCACCTTCTTGGGGTGGAGTCTCCATTCCCCTGGCCTCAGCTCCTGCTTCAACAGGACATCTGCTCCCAAATTCTGGTTCCCGGGGACATACATTTCTCTGAGAGACAACAGTTTCCCATGGGACCACAGGAGGTGCACCAGTCTGCAAAGAGGGCGTGACCTCAGACCCCCCTGATAATTTATATAGAAGACCACCGACGTGTTGTCTAAACGAACTAGAAAGTGGTGGCTGAATACTGCCTGAATACTGCCAGCATCTTCAGGCAATTTATGTGCCACGAAAGATGATGGCCCGTCCCACAGACCCCTTAAAAAGCAGCCATCCATAACCGCACCCCACCCTGTGAGGGATGCATCTGTCGAGACGATTTTCCGGCAACGTGGCGCTCCCAACACTGGGCCTTGGGACAGTAACCAAGGCTTCTTCCATATTGCTAGTGAACAAAGGCTTCTGCACATAACCCTGATCGTGAGGAATGGATTTCCCCTTGGGGAATACCCCTTGGTTTTCAACCACCACTGCAGGGGTCTCATGTGCAGGAGCCAATAGCCTCTGAAAATGCTTTACAGTGATGGCCTGCCCTAGCTATATTCTGAACACTGTGGCCAAGATGGACTCGATACGTGCAGGAGACAATCGTGCCCGCATTGTAATCAAATCCCATGACACCCCCAAGAATGTTGTCTCTGCACAGGTGTCAACACGCTCTTTTTCGTGTTGAGTCTCAACCCCAGGCGTTTTATATGGCCAAAGATGACATCTCTATGCCTAACTGCCTGATCAGACCTGATTTGACTCACAATAATAGGAATAGTCAACACCTTGAACCTGAATCTCCTCAAAGAACAGTTCAGATGCCACAGATCTATAATGGGACATCCTTCTTCTTAGCTCCCTGTATGCCGCTATACTCGTTAACAGTTAGAAACAGAGCTAGAAATTTTTGAGGAGAACGGTCTGTTCCACAATATACAGTGGGTACGGAAAGTATTCAGACCCCCTTAAATTTTTCACTCTTTGTTATATTGCAGCCATTTGCTAAAATCATTTAAGTTCATTTTTTTTCCTCATTAATGTACACACAGCACCCCATATTGACAGAAAAACACAGAATTGTTGACATTTTTGCAGATTTATTAAAAAAGAAAAACTGAAATATCACATGGTCCTAAGTATTGTATTCAGACCCTTTGCTGTGACACTCATATATTTAACTCAGGTGCTGTCCATTTCTTCTGATCATCCTTGAGATGGTTCTACACCTTCATTTGAGTCCAGCGGTGTTTGATTATACTGATTGGACTTGATTAGGAAAGCCACACACCTGTCTATATAAGACCTTACAGCTCACAGTGCATGTCAGAGCAAATGAGAATCATGAGGTCAAAGGAACTGCCTGAAGAGCTCAGAGACAGAATTGTGGCAAGGCACAGATCTGGCCAAGGTTACAAAAAAATTTCTACTGCACTTAAGGTTCCTAAGAGCACAGTGGCCTCCATAATCCTTAAATGGAAGACGTTTGGGACGACCAGAACCCTTCCTAGAGCTGGCCGCCCGGCCAAACTGAGCTATCTGGGGAGAAGAGCCTTGGTGAGAGAGGTAAAGAAGAAACCAAAGATCACTGTGGCTGAGCTCCAGAGATGCAGTCGGGAGATGGGAGAAAGTTGTAGAAAGTCAACCATCACTGCAGCCCTCCACCAGTCGGGGCTTTATGGCAGAGTGGCCCGACGGAAGCCTCTCCTCAGTGCAAGACACATGAAAGCCCGCATGGAGTTTGCTAAAAAACACCTGAAGGACTCCAAGATGGTGAGAAATAAGATTCTCTGGTCTGATGAGACCAAGATAGAACTTTTTGGCCTTAATTCTAAGCGGTATGTGTGGAGAAAACCAGGCACTGCTCATCACCTGTCCAATACAGTCCCAACAGTGAAGCATGGTGGTGGCAGCATCATGCTGTGGGGGTGTTTTTCAGCTGCAGGGACAGGACGATCGACACATTGATGTCCTAAGACATGAAACAATCGGTTTGTGCAAGAAACCAAACAGTTTTATATAATTTTTTACCTCCAAAACACCACTATGTCCAACTGCGTTCAGCACTCGGTTAGTGAGGTCTGAACACGCTCTGACAACGGCAGTGATGTCTAGCACTCATTGAAGTATGCGCGAGACATCACTGCCGTTGTCAAAGCGCGTTTTCAGACCTCACCAACCGGATGCTCAAGGCAGTTGGACATAGTGGTGTATTAGAGGTGAAAAATGATTTAAATACTGTTCGTTTTCTCGCACAAACCGATCGTTTCGTGTCTTAGGACATCAATGTGTCGTCACGAGCCGCAGGGTTTAATTTGGATTTGTCTGTGCACGTTTTTTCAACTCTTATTGATCAAGTTCCCATTCACTCGCATTATTTGACTGACAGACGGCAACGGTTGGAGTTAAAAATCATCATTTGTGTTCTACTGAAGAAACAAAGTCACCTACATCTTGGATGCGCTTGGGGTAAGCAGATAAACATCAAATTTTCATTTTTGGGTGAACTATCGCTTTAAGCTCTTCCTGCAGGGCCAGTCGATATTTAATTTTGCCACAGCTCGAGTTACAACCTCCATGTGCTCCTCATATGCAGGGGCATGAGGTGAGGTGGCGAGTCCTCAAAATCCCCCACATCGATGCTCAGAACATTCATATCCTCAGATGCAGAGAGCTCAAGCACCAAGCTCTGATCCCGGGCGGAAGAAGCTGCAGAGTGGGCTTTCGCATCAGGATTGGGAGTGTCAGAGCGTCATTTGCGATCCACACGACAACAGACGCTGCGCTGCCTAAGTAGACGCGGGACCCGAGCCGCAGGGAGCACAAGCCTGGCGTGCCTCATCGAACACGGTCAGGCGGGAGAAGAGCACTTTGAGCGGCAGCAAGTCACAGTGTACACAGGCAGCCCCCTCAAGAGCTGCCCTTGCATGCTCCACTCCCAAGCAGTGTACACACAGCTCATGCGTGTCCTGTATGTCCCGTGTGTCCCCACCCATGATGTATCTGGTGACACCTGTTGGTCAGAACGGTGTAAATGCAGTGACAACTTAACTCAAACATGCATAAAAACACCTTTTACAAAACAATTGCAAATGTTGTACCGAAGATGTAATCTATTAGATGCAATAAACAAATCATCTAATACCTTTAAATATGAAGTGTCTTTACGATATGTGTTATTTTATTAAATTGTACGGCTTTTGTTTATTTTATGTAGATCTTGGTTAATTATACCAAGAGACAACTCATCCTTTTTTATTATACAAATGTGTCATTAAATGTCTACAAATTTATAAAATTTATCAGAGATCAGGTAAAAATATCATAGACACTGGTTCATGGGTTCACATAAATCATCACCGCCAATATAGACACTGGTTCGTGGGTTCACATAGATCATCGCCCCCTGCTGGGTAGTTTTATTTAACCCAACAATTGTTTACAAATTTCTATATGTCTGGCTTAAAATGAACCCAAAATAGGTTGGAAATTAAAAATCAGACTCATAATTACTAGAGGCAACAATAATAATCAAAAAGATGAGCATTTATTAATAAGCAATTTAATAAATGTTTATTGTTTAAATATTATTCAAAAAAAGTATTAATAAATGTTTGTTTATTAAACATATTAATAAATGTTAATTTCCAACATATTTTGGGTTCATTTTAAGCAAGAAATACAGTAATTTTTAAACAATATTTGGGTTAAATAAAACTACCCAGCAGGTTGGGCAAACATTTAACCCAGCCGCTGGGTTAAAACAACCCAATCGCTGGGTTTGTCCATTTTCAACCCAACTTGGGTTGTTTTTAACCCAGCATTTTTTAGAGTGTACTGACACCTAGGAGTGTGGATGTATCAAGCAAATTTTTTTTTACCAATACCATTGTAGAAATGTGTTATTTACATTTAATCATGATTAATTTATTTCAGAAATGAAAATGTCTGATATTAGGGAGTTACTATGATTGAGCATAGCATTTGGTTGGTCATGTGGTCTCGGCATGTCTGCCACCATGTCATGTAAATCAGCAGGCCACTAATATGACTGGAGTCTGTTTAAACAGGTTTGTAAAAATATAATTAATTTATTTGTGTGAAACAGGGAAAAAAGTACTGAGTGTACCTTTAAAAAGATGAAAAAAATGTTATTAACAGCAGATCAATATTTTAATAAATTCTTAGTCCTGCTTGTGATGTGGTCTGGCTACTTCATTGACAAGTTATAGATTTCTCTCCACACTGCTTCATAAATTTGATCTTGCTGAAGGTCTCACTGCAATTTAAACAGTGAATTCATTATGTCTCAGTGTAGACGCTGAAGTCAGATGGTAGTGAGACAGCAGCAAGAGCCTTTGTTATGAAGGTCTCTGGAAGGTCTTCGGCACACTAGAGATGAACGCTTGAAAAGAGACTGTTGGATCAGAACTCCACAAATATGTGAGCCAGAGCCAGAGTCAGCGTGACATTACAGCTGATGCGCTGTCACAATGGCAGCCACATCAATGTGGTTGCAGTGCTGGCAGCCATTGTAGGCCTTTTTCAGTGGGCTCTGACAGCAGGTGTGACTTCACATTTGGTGCTTTAGGAGGATGAAAAGAGAGAATGAGAAAAATGGAAAAAGATGGACAAAGGTGTGAACCCCATCACTCAGGTGGGAAGATAGGAGTTCACTTGTTTATAGAACCACAGCGACATGGCAGAACAGAGAGAGAAAGCGGAGAGCGGAGGGGGGAGGGGGTGGGGTCAGGGTAGCGAGGGAAAAAGAGAAACGCAGATCATCACCTTGTCTTTGACAGGCCTTATCTTGCCCACTCACGACAGGACATGCTGTGTGAGTGCGCTCAGAACTGTCGTCCTAATCATCATTTCATAATTCATTAATCTCCCTTTCTTGCTCAAGTTTTCTTGCCGTAATCCTCAGATATGTGACATGAGGTGGGAGTGTTTAGATTCATTCCCAATAGTCATTTTTAGAAGCGCCTCTATCAAGCTTTAACCACCTCCATAAATCAGGCGTAATCCACACAGAATTACCAACAGTGACTGCAAACATCAGACTGCTTAGAGATCCAACTAATTAATGCATCACAAACATGTATTTGCAAGAGAAGAGAAGAACAGTATAATGCTTAATTGGACAATCTCTGGAAAATACTGATCTTTGACAGTATTATGTTGAATATCATTTTGTGTGTGTGTGTGCGTGTGTATTTCTACAGGGTTTAAGGGATAGTTCATCCAAAAATGAAAAATATCCCATGATTTACTCACCGTCAAGCCATCCTAGGTGTATATGACTATCTTTTTTCAGACGAACACAATCAGAGATATATTTAAAAATATCCTTAGTTCTCCAAGGTTTATAATGGTTGTGAATGGGGGGCCGCGTTTTGAAGCCAAAAATAATGCATAAAAAAAGTAATCCATACGACTTGTTTTTATAAGAAAAATATAAATATTTAAAACTTTATAAATTCAAATAACTAGCTTCCGGCAGATGACCATACGCAGAATGCGCAAGTCGACTTGCGCCAAATGAGTAATCCTATTACGCGATGTATGATGCAGGATGTAGGAGTATTGTAAGCTTAGACGCCTCACATGGTTCAAACAAACAGGGCTGTGCAACAAATTTAAGCTCCTCTTCTCTTATATCGAAATCTTCCGACATTTCTCTTTAAAAATGATAGTTTTAGACTTACAATCCATGACCGGTGATTTGTTTTGCTCTATCTTCTGCGCCTCCGCATTCATCATTACATTGTTCGTCAGGTCAAAGGATACTCTTCTGCCCCAAATCGACTAGCACATTCTGTGTACGGTTGTCCGCCGAAGCTAGTTATTTGAATTTATAAAGTTTAAAATATGGATATTTTTCTTACAAAAACGCATCGCTTCAATTCAGAAGACCTTTATTAACCCTCTGGAGTCATATGGATACCTTTTTTTATGGATGGATGCATTATTTTTGGCTTCAAAACGTGGCCTCCCATTCACAACCATTATAAACCTTGGAGGACTTAAAGATATTTTTAAATATATCTCAGATTGTGTTCATCTGAAAGAAGATGGCTTGATATATGGCTTGAGGGTGAGTAAATCATGGGATAATTTTCATTTTTGGGTGAACTATCCCTTCAATGAGGAATTTGTGGACATATCAAAATTATATTTTTTATTTTGAAGTAACCCAACACTTCTTGTCCCTGGTAAGTGGCATCCAGTAGCCCTCTTTGAATAACTATACATTTTGTGCTATGACAACTGCAACTAGAAAATGTTTCTAGTTATTTCCCTTAGTAACACAATGGCTAATCATCATCCTGCCAAGGCTTGTATTTTACAACTTGTATTTTACAATTTAAAAGTAAATTCACATTGTTCTTAAATGGTGCATCTGCCCTCATCTTATGCTCTGTTCCAGGCAGCTCGGAATTTTCACCACCCCCTTCTTGGTAATATCATCTGGAACGGCACTCGAAGTCGGACATTTGAGCTGTGAACTCGGGGCAGATCGATCAACCCCGACCTCAGCGAGATGTGTCATTTGACATGACTTCCTAAGATGACGGCAAGTCCTGCTTCCAGTGAGCATAGCGTAGAGCAAACTTATGTCAAGTGTAAAAACAAAAAGTTTATATGACGATACCATAATTTTTGCTTTTCGTCAGCAGTTTTCAAAGCAAACTGCAGCATTTTATGTTTTTTTTTAATTTAGTTTTTGCCATAATTGACACAAAAACATAAAATGCTCTTGTTGTGTAATGGCGACATCTAAAGTCTCTAAGGTCTAAAGTGGGACATTTCAAATGGGATATTCCACATCCAACTACATCTCAAACATGGCATTACCCTATTTTAAAGGTACAATATGTAATATTTTTGCAGTAAAATATCCAAAAACCACTAGGCTAGTGTTATATATTTTGTCCAGCTGATTACTAACAATATCTCTAATATTAATATCTCTAGTTTTCAACTACTTGTAAATCATGAGAAAATTCCCATTCTAAACTGTGACACGGGGCAGTGCAGTCGCCTGTCAATGACGTCAGTTACCCTTTGTTACCGCCTTTACTGACGTAGAAACCACATGACAACAGTGTCGTGGTGGACAAATGCGGAAGTAGTGTCTAGCGTCCAGCAAACCACTAGCTTGCTTCAAGCAGTTCCTTATTTACTTCTTGCACGTTTTATGGTGGATTGTGTTACTTATTTATGGAACATAATTACTGTTTACCATCTGCCGCTGGTTCTGTCGACAAGGACAGCTCCCGTAAATGTAAGCGTACGGGCCAACCAAACGACCCAAGAAGAGTTTGGGACAAGAGGCATACACGCCAACCCGTGCGAGGACGCGTCTGATCCATAGTCTGATCGCGTCTTTGCATTGACTTTGTATGTAATCTACTCGCGCAAATAGTTGAACTCGCGGTTGCTATGTATGCCCACTTATTGTGTTTGAATGTACACGAGTGTATATATTT
>RJVU01057109.1:263869-291486 GCA_003731715.1 Anabarilius grahami | reverse complement strand
AGTGTATATATTTGTTGAACAAGTGGTAATCGTTTATATACAATTTAAAATATATCAAATGTTTTTAATAGTTTACATAACTATGTGAAGTGCATATTCTTAGGTCATAATGAAGTTGCAATTCATCGTGCTTTATTTTATATATTAAAAATGTGTTTTCTTGAAGACTAAAGTTTATGCAGGTGCAGTGTTATTGCATTTTTGTTATTTACTGATTTTTTTACACTGTCTTATTTCACCTGACAAGTTAAACAATGTAAATAAATACAGTTAGTGTTATACAGAAATATGAATCAATCATTATTGCAAATGATATTGGTAAGTTCAAAATAACATTTATTATTATTGATTTGAACACTTGAAACTGTGATGTGTTATCACACCATCGAATTGGACAAACATTCTAACATCTATGACTAAAAATTTCGTTGTAAACCTTCCATTACTCGGGTCTAATTCAATATAATAAAACTATGACATCAAACACAACATTTATAAAACTTTACCTCATCCGTTAAATCCATGATTTATCTTTCCGTCTGATTGATGGCCGTCAGCGGTTGGGTAGAAGACAACAAATCCCATCATTCCACGCACCTTCTTAGCGTCATCAAACCACGCGATTGTTATTGTTTTGGTAGTGCGCCCTCAAGTGGCAGATTCTACGAACTGTACCTTTAACCCCTAACCCCAAGAATGAAACTTTTGCACAGTTTGTGTTACAAATATGAATGCTACTTCAAATCATGTCGCTTGTTGTAGAGTGCAATGCCATAACTTGTATTTTCATCTGGCAGATGTTTAAACTGCCAAAAAAAATATATATATATATACATATATATATACACACACAAACACTTACATTGAAGGAGAATTGCGAGCCATATCTCAGAATGTCAAAGACTTGGGGTGGACTCTTTTGACTTGGCTAGTAAGCAAAAGTGAACGTGATTTCACCAAGTAGAACATGTTCCTGGATCGACATCCTTGATGATCCTGGAACAACATTCTACTCAACCAATCAGATTTGAGGAATAGGTGTATAGTTAATGTCAATTTTAGGCTTACAACAAGGGTTAGGGGCTTCAATACCATTCTTATTCACCTATCATTTCCCACTGATTTTAGGAACAAATTATGGGAAGGGTTAGATTTAGGGGTAGGATAGGGTTAGGACTATGTTTTTAGACAGGAATGTTGTTCCAAACAAAAGATGTTTGATCCAGGAATATGTCCTCCATAACAAAATCAGAGAGACCAGCAAGCAAACATCTAGAACACCCTATAGAAACTGTATGGCTATGCAGTGTCCTGTAACCTTCAAGTGAGGCTCTAGCAGCAAAGGCCAATTTCCCTATTACACTGAGAAAATGGTTTACAGCATTAATAACCATTTTAAGAACACACCAAGATTGTACTGTGGTGGTACCATGATCCAAGAATATGATAATGGCACAAAACGGCAACACATTGTTATTTGTATGAACATGCAGAAAAACATCTTTATTATGTATGACAAAGTCCTTAAAGTCTACACAAGGAATACAATTAGAAAGTTCAATAAGAAGAAAAAATTACAAAATGATGCAGTACAATCAATAAGGAAAGGCATGTTGTACAATCCAATCCAAAGAATGCTGTGAAGTGTGCTGTATTGATTTATGTATGTTTGATGTGTAGTATAAAAGGTTTTATGTTCAGAACAAAGAGAGTATATTGTGATCTATTGATCAATCATGCTGTATGACTTGGTATCAAAGCTGTTTTTTGAAACTAGAAGAACTTACAGTTTTGATGGTTTGGAATCTTTTCTCTATTCTGACCAGCCTTTGAATGGCTCCTCTATACAGCAATAACCAGTATATCTGTACCAGACAGAGGTGGCACTCAGCTGCTCAGCTAGATTTTGTAGCCATTTTCTTAAAGGTTTAGTTCACCCAAAAATGAAAATTCATTAATTACTCTCCCTCATGTCTTTCCAAACCTGTGAGACTTAATTTGTGTTCTGAAGATGAACGAAGGTCTTATGGGTTTGGAGCGACATGACAGTGAATAATTGAAGACAGATATTTCATTTTTGGGTGAACTAACCCTTTAAAGTGACATAAGCATCACGCTTTCAACGGGGTTCACCATATTTAGCGGTATAACTCTAATGACATGTTCATTTATTTCCAAGAGCAATGCTTTCGTTAGTATGCTAAATATGTGCGGTTGATTTCAGATGCACGCAGTGCATATTTATTTAATATATAAATAAACAAACAACAAAACGAAAGTAATGCCGGCAGTCATCCGTGAGGGCCACACAAACATAATAAAAACATAAAGTAAAATCCAGGCCTGGTCCTCTCTCGTCCTTCACTGTCGTCGCTCCCCTTTTGTGCTTCCGGAGCTCCTCCATGAGAGATTCGAGACCAGTGCAACACTTGCGCTACCGGCCTCGCTCCGTTCCCTCACGGCTCTCGCCCGCCCTGCTCGTCACATACCCCCATCGCCCCTAGCAGGCCGGGGGGTACCCCCGTTCCCTGCGAGACCCCTTCATGGTGGACGGCAGCAGGCTCCGGCCCACGGTGAACGGCGGCGACTCCTCTGCTCCCTCTCGGATGGCAGCCACCCCACCTCGACCCAGGAGCACGGCAGTGAGCTCTCCGTCCCACTTGTTGATCAGTGGCTCCAGCACCACCGCCTCGGGCAGCCACTTGCGGTCTTCACACTCCAACGCTGCCCGACCTCCTCAGCACCGCGATCCCCCTCAGCAGCGAGGGCTCTCCGGCAGCATGTCCCTCCTTCCTCCTGGGTTTCGGCACCAATGTAACACAGTTCGTAGATACGGGAAGAAGGATGTGGGAACCAGCGAATTTAACACTTTAATATATAAATAAATAAGCAAACAACAAAACGAAAGTAATGCCGGCAGTCCCTCACGGATGACTGCCGGCCACACAAACATAATAAAAACATAAAGTAAAATCCAGGCCTGGTCCTCTCTCGTCCTTCACTGTCGTTGCTCCCCTTTTATGCTTCCGGAGCTCCTCCATGAAAGATTTGAGACCGGTGCAACGCACAGCTGAAGCTCGTTAACACTCGTGCCACCGGCCTCTCACCGTTCCCTCACGGCTCTCGCCCGCCCTGCTCGTCACACTATGATCGGATAATATTTTGTACAAATGATCGGTGTTGCAGTCTGTAATGTAAAAGATCACCCCTTGTTGCAATCTGCAGATTTTACACTGCCATCTCATTATGTTGCACCTATTAAAAAACACATGAGAGAAAAAAACACATGAGTGCATTTAGACGTTTTAACGGTTAACTGCATTTTTTTGCACTTTAATTCATTTTTGTGATTCTAATACCTAATTATACTGTGCAACCAAATGAATCTATGTTCATAGTTTGTTTTAAGAGTTAAACAAAATGTTGAAAAGATAATTATAAGGGCTGGAAAGGGAGCGGTGCATGTGAGCACTGGAAACGGCATAAATTGTTGAATGGTAGTGATAGGCTAATAGTATTAGCTTATCTGCTTTAGCCATTAATCGGTCTAAAACACGATTTCCTACATTGTTGGTGGTAATAACACACAACCTAGACAATTAACAACAGTTTTAAGAAATAAATTAAATGATCTTTCTTACCTTTTCAAAGAATTAGCTAAAAATAGTGTTGTCAGATCGTCGTCTTCGTCAGCCTCCACATAGTCATCGGGAATCCAGTAAAGCCAGGCCTCGTGAACATAAACCATTCAATAGCAGTGCTCAATAGGTTTACAGCTGCCTTATTTAGCCTTCTTTGTTAATATTAACACAAAACTAAGCAAAGCCTACAAAAAGAGTGCCATCAGAAATGTCCTCACACTGTCTGCTGCGGGAAACGCCACATCATTTCTTAAAAGTGCGCACTGCAATCGGTGCAACTCATTTCCATCATGTTGGATTTATTCAATATTCTCTCTGTTTGGAATTACTCAATAAGAATAGATAAATCCTTAAAGACAAAATTGAGTAGATTTTGTTACAAACTATTTTACTTAATTTTAACACAAAGAACTGTCCAAAAAACAAAAGAAATTAATTTTGTTAAATAAAGTTTACATATTAAATTCCATGAAATCTATAAACCCACAGAATGACTTTTTACAGCTTGCCCACTAGGAATTTGTAAGCTACTATTTTATTCTAATTTTATTATTTATAACAGAGGTCTTTAACCCTGCTTCTGGGGACCCAATGTCCTGCAGAGTTTAGCTCCAAGACAGAATATATGCCTATACAGTTGGTGCGGTCACATTTACCGTTGCTCTACAAAATTTAATTGGGAGAAATCTAGTCATTTCAATAGGAATTGCATGAGGGTGAACAAGTTCCCTATGCAGATTTCGCTCGTGTTCAAGCTGGTCATGAAAATTCAGTGCTGATCAACAAAAAGCTGCTTGGTTTAAAAGTAATGTCTGTGTCTATTGACAATGTTTTTGTTTTTTGTTTTTTAGCATTTGGTAATAGCCAACTTAGAAACGTATAAATACTTAGTAATGAATACTTAGTAATATTTCATAAACATACAAAATGACTCCTGAAACAAGCTGTGGCTATTCAGAAGTTTGCTGGTTTAAAAAAAAAAAGGATAATGACATCAATACATTTTCTGTAAAGAGAGACTAAGTGAAATGTGTTAGAAAGGTGAGCTCTTGTTAACATACTTGAAACAGTTTATTACACTTCCTTGGTGATGGTGTGCACATTTTTAGAAAGGTTTAAGTGTCTGTGCTTAAAGTGATAGAGAAGGAAATTTATGTGTAAAAGAAAAGGGATAATGATACCTGACTTTCGTGAAAGTCTGTTTAATATATTCTAATTTCAAGCACACTTAGTCATTTTCTTAATTAGCGCTGTGAAAGAAATGAAAATTTTTACTCATAGGCAGAAAACCTACAACTAGTGCCACAATTATACATTATAGAGTAATAATGACAATTTGGTTTTTACCTAATTATTAAAAAATTCTCAGCTTGACATCATATAATTACACACAGACAACTTTTAAGTGAGAAAACCCTTGTAAAAAAGAAGATAATTAAATGTGCACTTGTAGTGTACTTAAAATTTTGTGTATTAGAACCTGTAATTAGAAAGTGTATTAGAACCTGTAATTACAGATAATGTAATATTAATAAAATAAAATGCCAATAAAATTTACTTTGAGAGTACACTTGCACTTTGTAATTATGTCAAATTAAAAGTTTTACTTTAAGGTGTAATGGCACACACTGAGACAGCAGATGAGTTTATTGCAGGTTATATGAAAAGATGAGAAGCATCAAAGGTAGATTACACAGGTAAGGATATATGCTGCAGCTGAACACACAGTCTTTCAAAACTATGCAGAGTAAGAACAATAATAGAAGGTGCAGGAATCAGTATAATGAGTATAATATAATAGTATGGTAAGTATAATAGACAGGTATAGTTTTTTATGTTAACCAACAATAATTTAACTTCTCTCTTTTCACTGGAAACAATAAATCACAAGTAAAGAAGGTAAATGGGCAGGATGAAAGTAAACAGGAAATACAGGTAAACTTACAGGTTTCTTCTCTTGTTCTTTCTTCAGAAAGAACAAGAGAAGAAAGGCACCAGGCCCAGACAGCGTTTCACCAGCCTGTCTGAAAACCTGCGCTGACCAGCTGGCCCCCATCTTCACAAAGATCTTCAACAGGTCACTGGAGCTGTGCGAAGTCCCCTCATGCTTCAAACGCTCCACCATCATCCCCGTCCCAAAGAAACCCAAAATTACTGGTCTTAATGATTACAGACCTGTGGCTCTAACGTCTGTGGCCATGAAGTCATTTGAAAGACTGGTTCTGGCTTATCTGAAGGACATCACTGGACCCTTACTGGACCCCCTGCAGTTTGCTTATCGAGCAAACAGGTCTGTGGATGATGCAGTCAATATGGGACTGCAATATGTTCTCCAGCATCTGGACAGACCAGGGACTTATGTGAGGATCTTGTTTGTGGACTTCAGCTCTGCTTTTAACACCATCATCCCATCACTCCTCCAGCCCAAACTAACTCAGCTCTCCGTGCCCACCTCTGTCTGTCAGTGGATCACCAGCTTCCTGACAGACAGGCAGCAGCTAGTGAGGCTGGGAAAATTCTCATCCAGCACCCGCACCATCAGCACCGGCGCCCCTCAGGGCTGTGTCCTCTCCCCACTGCTCTTCTCCCTCTACACCAACGACTGCACCTCTAAAGACCCCTCTGTCAAGCTCCTGAAGTTTGCGGACGACACCACAGTCATCGGCCTCATCCGGGACGGAGACGAGTCTGCTTACAGACTGGAGGTTGAACAGCTGGCTGTCTGGTGCAGTCTTAACAACCTGGAGCTCAACACGCTCAAGACAGTGGAGATGATCGTGGACTTCAGGAGAAACCCCCCTGCTCTCCCCCCACTCACCATCATGAACAGCACTGTGACTGCAGTGGAGTCATTCAGGTTCCTGGGCACCACCATCTCACAGGACCTGAAGTGGGACATTCACATTGACTCCACTGTGAAAAAGGCCCAGCAGAGGTTGTACTTCCTTCGCCAGCTGAGGAAGTTCAACCTGCCACAGGAGCTGCTGAAACAGTTCTACTCTGCCATCATTGAATCCATCCTCTGCACTTCAATTACCGTCTGGTTCAGCTCAGCTACCAAATCTGACCTCAGAAGACTACAGAGGGTAGTCCGGTCTGCTGAGCGAATCATTGGCACAACCCTCCCCACTCTCCAAGAACTGTACTTATCCAGAGTGAGAAAAAGGGCAAAGAAGATCACTCTGGACCCCTCACATCCAGCACACTCCCTCTTTGAACTGTTGCCATCTGGTCGACGCTACAGAGCCCTGAGCACCAGAACGACCAGACACAGGAACAGTTTCTTCCCTCAGGCAATCCATCTCATGAACACTTGACAAACATGGAACACACAACACTATTACACTACTACACATCATTTACTTAAAACACTTACTTATACTTAAAATTTGCACACATAACTGCACATACAATTGTCTATATTATATATTGTTTTTTGCTTTTTTTGCACTTTGTCTATCTTGTAAATTCGTATATTATTATTTTATTCCTTTTATTATGTGTCTTGTCTTGTCGCTGTCACTCTGTTGCACTGTGGAGCTTCTGACACTAAAACAAATTCCTAGTATGTGTAAACAACATACCTGGCAATAAAGCTCTTTCTGATTCTGATTCAATAGGATCAGGATATCTCAGAGAAACTGTCACTTACCTTCCAGGGGTAAATACAGGAATAAAAAAGGCCTTCAACTCAACAAACACGGTAAAATACAGGTCAAGTCTACTTTTAGCAAGTAACCTTGAGAGGTGAGTCCAGAAACCTTTTGCATAACAAACCAATATCAGCATCAACATAGACCAGACAAAGACTGAGGCTACGTCCGAAAGCATTCCAAGGAAGGCATCAATGCATGTCCAAATCCAATGTAAACTTTACTTCCTGTCTCCTGATACCTTCATCTGATCGATTTTTGAAGGCAGCATAGATGTATCCTTCGCTGCCTTTAACATCCCACAAGCCTGTGCTTTCCATTATGTGACTGTTGAGCTAAAAAAAAAATGAATCTGAAATCTGAAAGTTGTACTTGGTGGTCAGTTTGTTTGTAAATATACATTTTTTGACCAACGTTTTCCACTTCTGATGTCATTTCTAGCAAGAAATTAAGATTGTAGTAATTAAATCTTTTGTCATGCTTCAAAGAAGTACTTTTACTTTAATGTGTCGACTAACATTTAAAGTATGACCATAATTTGAACTGTAGTGCATTATTTGATATTTCATTTAAAGTTAATTTACTATATAATGTGGTCACATTATATTAGGTATCTTTAACTACTTCAGAGCACAAATGAAGATATTTTTAACGAAATCTGAGCGATTTCTGCCCCTCCATTGACAGCTACGCAACTACAACTTTGACATTTCAAAAAGAGATTGTAAAACTAATCTATATGAATTGAGCAGTTTAGTCTAAATTTATTGAAGAGACACAATCACTTTATATGATGAACAGATTGGATTTAGGATTTTATTCATTTTATTCTATAAACACTGATCAGTGAACATAAATAGAAGTTCAACCGAACCTCTTGCAGAAGCTCAAACGTGCTGCATAACACTGGAATGAACTTCATTGGTTCTTGCACGTCAAGCAAACATGCTTGAGCTTCTGTTTACCTTAGCTGATGTGTGCATTGATGAATACCAAAACAGGTTTTTACTGAACCCATGGAATGCACAGATGAAGCAGGTGAATAATAGAGAAGTCAGAGTTATTGATGACTGATGAATATAACAAAGCCCTTTCCTTTTACCAGGTTGGGATGAGTGGAGGAGACTGGAGAGCACACATTTCTTGAATGGCTGTAACAGGTGAGTAGCGGAGCAGGGAACAGATGAAGAAACACAGGTAGGTAATTGGAGAGTCTTACCAGGAGAACACTGGTGAAATTTGAGGAAGTCTCAGGAGTATAACTGGAAATACACAGAAGACAACTTTAGGTAAGTAGAGCGGGTAAGATCAGGTAAGGAGTTGGCAATCCACATTGGAGACCAGGCGATAGCTATGGTCACACTTTCAGTTAAATAAGATTATTTGTGTATCCGATTGTAATCTGATCTAAAATTATTGACATCCACACTGTGTTTCACAATTGTTCAGATCCGATTTGTGACTACCCGCATTGGTTTCTATGATGGTACATTGGTAGGAATATGTCAAAAACATCAACCACAACCACAACATGTAGGGGTTTGCAATACAGATGTCTTATTTACAGCATGACAATGTGCAGCTGCTGTGCTGGACTACTGTGTCTTATGAGGACGTGGTAGAAACATAGGAGGTTGGTATGAGAGGCTTTATTTCGTGCTGTCATCTCCGCCTGTTTCAAAACATGTCACAACGTTATTTTTGTCATTTGATGCTCATCTGGCACTTTGCAACAACACAACCTAATTTCTACAGCAACTTTCAGCATGTTTCAACAGCGCCTGACGTTTACGCTTTACATGGAGTAAGAAAATCACATAAACCACACAAAATCTGATTAGATTTCCAAAAATGCGATTTGAATAGGATTTCAAACCACTAATGATTGTAGCTTGAAACAGATTTGTAAAGATTTTATTTCATGTGATTTCTTTTTTTTCTTTTTCTTTTTTCATGAGAAATACTGTCCAAATGTCCTGTTTGTCATGATGACGTCTAAAGTCCCTGCCAAAGAAAGTAGTCCCTTTTAGGAACTTGTTAGCAACCGCCGTTTTTAAGACACAATAAAGGTTTAAAAAAAATCACAAGCGGGTTATAACTGGTGTGTTTTATGTCATAGACCAAAACGTGAAAATATTTAGAGGCTTTGTTAACCACAGACCTTATTTCAGGCGATTTAGCAAAACCCATTAAAAAAACCCATAGACTTTAGGGCGATGGAACCGGAAGTCCTAAAATGCTAACTCGCTTCCGGGTTTTGCATACAAAAACACGTCATCTCTGAGGTACTATATTACAGTTTGTAATCTGGGAGTTTTCCGAAAGCTCCCACGTGTACCACGTGGCCACTGTACCACCTGACCATCGCTGTAGATTCATTTAGGCGTTGATAGTGGTGCCATAGAAACGCATAATTCCCACTCCGAGGACGTGAACAGCTCCAAATACAATGTCACGTGTTGTCATCTCAAGATTCCGGTAAACACGAGGTGACGTGAACACAGCATGAGCACTGGATTTGTGTTACGGAGGAGGCTGGTGACACCTTGACAGTTTGCTGAAGTGTACTTTTTTTCACATAGGCATTAAGCAATGTGTGAACATTAATGGAGATAATGCTACTTTTACACTACTGTTTTTTTTTCTTTTTTTCTTGTTGTGACAAACTATTCTTTAAAAAAGTATTTCTCACACTGTCAAATTTATATAACAACCAGTCTGAAATGTTGTTTGCTCCAAACAATAGGCCCACCAGGATACATAGTAAGTAGCTGCCATCTCTTGCCCTGAAAGTTCTTTAGTTACAATTTAATCCCAGTCCCAGTGATCATCTCCATGACAACCCAGCTCGCTTGTGGCCTGTTTCTATAAGACTGATGTAAGAGGAACTCAGCAGAATGTGAGAGGTTAAATTAAAAAAAAATTAAAAAAAAAAGGAATTAGAAATCTTCTCACAAGCTATGAGCTGAAATCTTTGCTTAAAAAGTGTTTATCCACCACCTCAGCATGAAATTAGCAAATTCATTCCCAACATGAAGTGTTTTTATATATCTGGACCCCTGAGAGCAGGTTTAATTGTGGCGTGCTGATGAGAATGCAATAGCTTAAAATACCATCTCCGCAGCAATTACTACGACATGACAGGGAGAGAGCAATTTATGTTGCGGAACAAGTGTTGCTTGCCAAGTCCCTGCTTGTTGTGCATCTAACAAGTGACTAAAGTTGTGGGCTGTTTTAGCTATTTCAGTAGTTTGTGAAAAATAGAGGAAGGTTAAACATTCTTTCAAAAATAAAAAATAAAACTTATAAGCTTTGTTCCAAAACCTAGTTAGCTGCAAAGCCTTGACATTATATTAGCAGCCTTGATTTAAATTCTTTTCTAAACAATATAGGCAGCAAAACAATTCTGACTAAGATTCCTAATGAATCTCAAGTCACATTCACATATTTCCATGTTTAAAAATCAGGTGAATAACCTCAGATGTGGAGGTTGATTTTTCCAGGTCATATAAGAAACCATTCATTTTGCTGCTGTCTAAACTAGGAGCTCAGGGTTGATGGCTCCCTTGGGACTGTGCGGAGAGGGATGAACCTCTTAAATGCATCGACGTCCCTTAATAGGTTGGCCTGGTACGCCTGCATTTTTTTTTTAGTGTGCAGACATGCACCAGACTGACCTGCCACCATATGCTCTGCCCACCACATTAGGTGTAGTTCAGTAGGGTTTGGTGGGCAGTGTTGGGTATGATGCAACGTCGAGGAAGGGAAAGATGCTAGAGTCTCTCTCACTCGAGGCGTCATCCCATAGCCGTTCTCCTTCGAGGCCAGAATTGAAGAAACTCGAAATTCTACAATCTCAATACCTCGGTATGGAGATCATTAAAGAAAAGGCAGGCCTTGGACCTAGAGGCTGTGCTCTGCAGGAAGCACTCATCTAAATAATTCTCTTGTGTGCCTCCTGCTTCACAGCTAGCCATATGACATTTAATCCGGCTACAGCAAGAACACAACCCCCAGGAGCTCCTATAAGTGAGGGACGGCGGTGGCGAGTCCTCGACATTTCCCACTTTGATGCTAAGGATATCCACCTCCTCAGAGCTGGACCGAGCCAGCATCAGGCTCTCACTTGGGGTGGAAGAAGCTGCAGAGTGGGCTTCCGAATCCCTTGCGAGAGCACTGGAGCTGGTGGATGAGGGTCGAGAAAGGGCTGAAGCTGCCTCTAACTCCTCTACCAGCTCCAATTGCGACCTCCACAATCTGAGACGCTGCGCCACTTTGGCAGATCTGGGACCCAAACCGTGGGGAGCATGAGCCTGGCCGCTCTCAATGAACATGGCCAAGAGGGAGCAGAGTGTCATGAGCGGCAGATGCTCACATTGCATGCAGACAGTCCCTTTGACAACTGCCTTTGTATGCTCTGCTCCCATCTTAGTCATATGATTATTCCACCTTTTTAATTAAATACAGCCATAAACACTAGACAAGTGAAGCACGGACAGAATGAATGGCTGAATATACTATATTAATGTCTAAACTTCTCAAAATCAGATGATTATTCCACCATTTTAATTAATCAGAATTAAATACAGCCATAAGCGCCAGACAAGCTGAAAATACTATATCATAATTTATTTATTTAATCAGACTCGTAATCTACATGTTCCCTTGGCAAACACAAGATTCAAGCCTCTTATATTACATATGAAACACCCGAAAGCGCACAGCTGTATGCATCAAGATATTTCTTAATGAACACAGCCAGTCCCCTTTAGCATGCCCCGCACGCGAACAGTATCACAGACTGATTGTGTGTCACCTCCCGATATTTTAACATGGACGCATGCTTTCAGCTGTGCTTATTACTAACATTTCTATGGGACAAACAGGCTTGGGAAGATTACTTTAAAAATGTATTCCGTTACAGTTACAAATTACTTCATAAAAAAAGGATTACGTAATCCAAGTACCACAATATGAAAGTAATGTAATCTGATTACTTTGGGATTACTTCAAGGTCACATATATGAAGAAAGAAAGGAAGAAAGAGAAATTTGGGGGGTGGTCAACTTTACTGTAAATAAATGGCATTTTATAAATTTAATTTGAATTGTTTCTTCTCAATTTCTGCCAGTTTTTAAATGTTACATGTTCAACACTTTTGAATGGGTCTCAACATTAAAAATATTTTTTAAATCTGATAAATTGTCTATTGCAATATTATTATCGTTGTTATTGTTTAGAGCTTAAAAATGCAAAAGTGACATCAGATTATAACCAAACTGAACAAGTTCGGATCAAACATTTCTGTTCATGTTTGTTCTGCTTTAATTTTAATGTTTAGCATTTTGGTTACTTTTAAAACCTATTAAAACTAAGCAATCATGTCTCATTTCCACAACATGGGAATATATATATATAAGGGCTATGCAGATATCTAGTGGCTACAGTATGGTATTACAGATTATTTTTTTTATAAGAAAGTGTTTTCGTAGCTGGAAGGCAGAGTTTGCACTGTACAACCATGTTGTTTGCATTTTATTATTTGAAAAAAAAAAAAAAAATAGCAGTGAAATTTCCATGAATTGAGAGCGTTTTTCCCCGCAGGGCAGCATCGTTTCAACTAACAGCATTGATTCAATCTGCATCTGAGGAGATTGTAGACGGGTATTATTTGCGCATGCACCAGCGGGTGGCTCGTGTGAGTCATCACTATATATGTGCTATAGAAATGCATCATTCATTCATAAATAAAAAAGGGGCAGATTGTTAATTAATAAAGACTTATTTTCAATCTTACTTTAACTTATTTTAAAAATGTAGTGCATTTCAAATCAGTCAAATCTAGATCTTTTTTGTTAGGATGTTGCCTTAGAAGGCATCTGCCTGTGTAGACAGTAGACAGCAGCAGCTAGCTTTAAGGTTTGTGTATATGTGTGCATGTGTCTTGTGGAGGCTGGCTATCAGTGGAGCCATTCCTACACTCATGAAAATAAATGATGCTGATGAGAAAGAGAGGCTACAGGGGGGTGGTAGGATCTGGTGGGCTCCAGTATTTGTCTCCTTCCTGTCAGCTTCCCGTGAAGAATGGTGCTCTGTACTGTCAGTACAACACGCCTGGTTTGCATTAAGATGCATGATACCAGCCGTACACACACACACACAAACTGTCCCCCTTAGCTGAGCTGGCAGACCGGGGTGTAGAGCGTCAGACCCATGACACGCGTTCTCCATCAGTATTCAGAGGGTGCTGCTGCAACCAAACACCTTCCCTATCCTCTGTATTTTCAGCACAATTTATGAATTCTCTTTCTGTCTGTCTCTGTTTCCCTCTGCTACTTAGCAGCTCTGCTAAGCAACATGTACAGCTTGATACTCACTGCAGTGCATCCCAAACAGAGACAGCTTGAACACTTTCTTAAATCAAACTTTAATCCGCCATCCAACAAGAACAAGATAAAAAAAGAGGCCATTCCATGTATTACAGACATGATCAATAGATTTGAGATCGCAGTGGACATGAAGAACTATAATGCGAAAAGAGCTTGCCTAAAAAAGACTACTATCAAAGAGCCCACCCAGGTTCTTACCTGACAATGAAGACTTGACAGAGTATCTATCAAGAGTTAGACAGTATTCTAAGTTATCACATGTGGAGGTTTTTGGTCCTCTGTTTTTTTTTCCCTTTTCTGAATTTAGTAGTAGGAAATTACTATTCATCCATTTTTTTATATCAACTATGCACTACATTAGTTTTGTGAATTGGCATGTTTTTCCAGGCCGTAAAGTATTATAGAGCTGAGTATCAACAGCATAATGCTTGAAGAACTTAGACAAATCATATATATTTATAATCATGCATTTATTTAGTTTGATGTTTCATCTGTCTCTTCCCTGTCCCTTTGATGTGATACCAGATAATGCATCCAAATAAGTCATAAATTACATAAACTCCAGCTAACACGTATAGCTTGTATAACTCCGGTTTTCTGTCCATGAGCTCCTTCTCTTACCTACGGCTGATGTCACAGCCGTGCTGAGAGCGATATCGCACGGATACTCATGCAGGGGTGTCAATTGGGTATGGCAGGGTATGGCGACTTCCATACCTTGGCTGCCTGGTCAAGTCAATGCAACTTATATAGTTTTATTTTTTGCATGCAGGATTAACGGAGTTATATTACTATGTGTAAAATATAATTTGTATTTTTAAATAAAACAGAAAAGTAAGTAAATTAAATTAAAGCGATCTGGCGCTGCCTTTAATCCATTTTGCTTTCAATGTGTCCATTCACAGCGTGATTTTGCAGCGTTAAGTATTGTAGCCAATCACAGGGATATCTGTTGACCAATGACCAATCAGTGTTTAAGTTACCCGTTGTCCTAACTAGATTCTATTCTAGAAACGGTTTCTATTTTTATGCAACGTCACGGCTTAAACAACAATACATTATCATATTAAAAATAACACTTAAATTAGATAATATTCAGACATTTGAGCTTTGAACTAAGTGCTGGAAAAAGTTGTGTGAAGAAAGTGGGACTGTCACATCAAGGGAGTAAAATTGGATGATGTCATCAGGGTCTGCCGTACCCTGGGGCATGTTCAAGCTCAAACCGGTGCGCAACGTTTTGCTACGGTTTCCAGGTTGAACAAAATGGTGTGCCAGAGATCGTATTATTATAGGGAGATAAGAGGGTCTGTTATCTCTTACCATTGGAGAAAGCATAACGGCTAACTTAATCACGTGCGGCACCTCTCAGCCTATCGTGTCGCCTTTCAAAACTCCTCCCTGCGTACTGCCAATACGTACCGCTAATTAGCATTAGCTGTTACGCTTTTTTGGCTAAAGGTTGCAGGCTTGCCTTCCAGTGGCTTTGCGGTGTGCAATGGGTTTGAGATACGTTTTCTCTTGTTTGGTGGGTGTGTCAAAAATGTCAGCTTCAACATGCATAAAATCCACGCGGAATTAAAGAAACAGCTCATAAATGTAATTAACATCAAAATGAATTCACAAGAGCAAGTATATTGTTTGCACGTTTATTTACATTAATGGCAAAATAACTTAATAAGAGCGCAAGTATAGATCTGGAACTTCTTTAAGTCTGTCTAAATATGTAACATGCTAGTGTGCTAGACACTGATTAATGTAACATAAAAATACTATACTTATACATTTTGATATTGTATTGTATTGTGGAGTGATACTTTAATAAGCTTTCATAAACATGAAGGCAAATGTTGGATCACAATAATTAGGAACCACAGTTTCCACAAATCCCTTCCCTCGATTGGGATGTTCTCTTTTATTCTGGACGGCAAGGGCAGTGACTGTAGCATCGAGCGTATTTTTGCAGTATTAAACACGTATTTATACCAATTTCATCAGGCTCTGAAAATTATTCAAAAAGAACATAAAGAATGGCCTTCTCAGCTGCCATAGTTGCAACTCTTGTGTCATCAGAACAGGGTGTTTAACGCACCACCGTTTCCGTTTTTAAAAAACATTTTGCAACGTTTTTTTCAGGGCTGAAGGCAGCCGTGGCTTTTGGTGAAATTATGCCACTGTACTCATGTGATATTGCTTATAGAATATAATATAAAATTTGTGTTAAGGTTAGGTGTAGGAGTATAGGGAATAGACACTTCACTTGTAAAAACAAATGTAGGTTTCTGTTTGAATTTTAATTTGCTGAATTTTGAGTTTTGATATTTTGGACAAAAAAATACTTTTAGTAGTAGATATCCCTAGCTCAATAAATAAATAAAATGAAATAAAAAGGTTGTGCAACCAAACAGCCCATAAATATATACGGGACCCTGGTTGTCATTGTGATAATGTTTTGACTGCACTCTCCCATGAAGGGGGGAACGGCTGCAATTTCACAATTTTTTACATTAATTTCTCCCTTTAGTAATTTTACCTTTTTTTCATCCTCAATAAAGTGTGTTGTAAAAACGTTCCATGTGTTTTTGGACTCTTAGTTTGTATTTTTGCTCTGCTTTGTTGTTTCCTGTTCCATGTGCTGTGTTTGCATTCCTTTGTAGTTTTCCTTGTTGATTAGTCTGATTGTTCCTAGGTGTGTCTTGTTAGCCTGTTACCCCTTGTGTATTTATAGCTCTTGTGTTTCCTTTGTTCCTTGTTGGTTGTTCGATGTTCCCTGATGCAGTTGTTCTTGTCTCTGTTTTCCGTGCTCTCTGTGTTCCCCTGTTTTGGTTTTTGCTTTGTTTTCCATAAATGTACACCTGTGCTTAGATCTTCCATTTCCGTTTGTCTTCCTCTGTCCCCTCATGTTACATATGTCTTGTAATGAAAAAATGTTTTATGACCAGATCAACCTGACCTTGTTTCACAGTACTTTATTTAATAACTTTACAAAAGGTTAAAACAGGTAAAAGTGACCTTCAACAGTACAGAAAGGCAGCATGTTTCAGATCTTCATGCTGTGGAAAGTGACCGTCACTGGGCTGTAGTCAATGCAGGATGTCAAAGCTTTCATCAAACCCTGAGAAACGTCTCGGGTTACTTGTGTAACCCTGGTTCCCTGAATAGGGTCATATATGACATAGCGTCGACAGTTCCCATGAAAGGGAACGGTGAACATATGCTGAAGAAGCACACAGAGCCAAGTGGCACAGGTCTTAAGCCCCCTGCAGTTGAGACGGGTCTCAGTGGAGGGTGAGGAGGTACATTATGTGTTTACCAGTGCTAACAAGGTTTCTCTCTGTCTTTGTCAATGTTTCTCTATTTATTATATCCTCGGCTGTAATAATATAGCCTCCTGCATCCTCCCATCTTCAATTTATATTTGTAATTCCTCCTTTAATGTCTTCAAGCTGTCTCTTAATGTCTCACTGAATATCTTCTTCAGTTCTTGAAAAAAAAAGTCCTAATAGTCACATTTAATCATTATCATGTATACTCATTTGTGAACTGTTGTGAATCTGCACAGCTTCATAGTTGTGTTTTTGTGGATTAGATATTTTTATTATTCTAAACCTAACTTCCTGCTCTTTACAACTCAAAGGTCAATTTGAAAGTAAAATATTTAATTTGATTAATATTTGAATAAACCTTTATTTTTCTATATTCAGTATCATATTTTATATGCAAATTTCTAAGGCCTCTAAATTATCAACATGATCAAAAGTGTACACAATTTAATCCATGCATTGCATCATCTGATTGATAGTTAATAATTTTTTAGTAAGTAAAAGGCCTTTTAGTATCATTGTAAAGATGTCTCCCTTCAGATCATGGTACACATCTTTTTGCTGTAAAATCTCTATTGATTCACTGATTTATTCTCTACTGAAATCTAATATTCATATCTTATTTTATTTCAGATGGTTTCAATTAAGAAAATGTTTTAAACAGTTTAACTATAATAACTCTGTTCTCAACAAAGAACAACAGAGTAATTAATAAAAACACTACAGAAACAGCATTAATTTAGTCCATATAGCTTATGCACTATATTCTTGTACAGGTCCTTCTCAAAAAATTAGCATATTGTGATAAAGTTCATTATTTTCCATAATGTAATGATAAAAATTAAACTTTCATATATTTTAGATTCATTGCACACCAACTGAAATATTTCAGGTCTTTTATTGTTTTAATACTGATGATTTTGGCATACAGCTCATGAAAACCCAAAATTCCTATCTCAAAAAATTAGCATATCATGAAAAGGTTCTCTAAACGAGCTATTAACCTAATCATCTGAATCAACTAATTAACTCTAAACACCTGCAAAAGATTCCTGAGGCTTTTAAAAACTCCCAGCCTGGTTCATTACTCAAAACCGCAATCATGGGTAAGACTGCCGACCTGACTGCTGTCCAGAAGGCCATCATTGACACCCTCAAGCGAGAGGGTAAGACACAGAAAGAAATTTCTGAACGAATAGGCTGTTCCCAGAGTGCTGTATCAAGGCACCTCAGTGGGAAGTCTGTGGGAAGGAAAAAGTGTGGCAAAAAACGCTGCACAACGAGAAGAGGTGACCGGACCCTGAGGAAGATTGTGGAGAAGGACCGATTCCAGACCTTGGGGGACCTGCGGAAGCAGTGGACTGAGTCTGGAGTAGAAACATCCAGAGCCACCGTGCACAGGCGTGTGCAGGAAATGGGCTACAGGTGCCGCATTCCCCAGGTCAAGCCACTTTTGAACCAGAAACAGCGGCAGAAGCGCCTGACCTGGGCTACAGAGAAGCAGCACTGGACTGTTGCTCAGTGGTCCAAAGTCATTCGGAAATCAAGGTGCCAGAGTCTGGAGGAAGACTGGGGAGAAGGAAATGCCAAAATGCCTGAAGTCCACTGTCAAGTACCCACAGTCAGTGATGGTCTGGGGTGCCATGTCAGCTGCTGGTGTTGGTCCACTGTGTTTTATCAAGGGCAGGGTCAATGCAGCTAGCTATCAGGAGATTTTGGAGCACTTCATGCTTCCATCTGCTGAAAAGCTTTATGGAGATGAAGATTTTCGTTTTTCAGCACGACCTGGCACCTGCTCACAGTGCCAAAACCACTGGTAAATGGTTTACTGACCATGGTATTACTGTGCTCAATTGGCCTGCCAACTCTCCTGACCTGAACCCCATAGAGAATCTGTGGGATATTGTGAAGAGAAAGTTGAGAGACGCAAGACCCAACACTCTGGATGAGCTTAAGGCAGCTATCGAAGCATCCTGGGCCTCCATAACACCTCAGCAGTGCCACAGGCTGATTGCCTCCATGCCACGCCGCAATGAAGCAGTCATTTCTGCAAAAGGATTCCCGACCAAGTATTGAGTGCATAACTGAACATAATTATTTGAAGGTTGACTTTTTTTGTATTAAAAACACTTTTCTTTTATTGGTCGGATGAAATATGCTAATTTTTTGAGATAGGAATTTTGGGTTTTCATGAGCTGTATGCAATATTTCAGTTGGTGTGCAATGAATCTAAAATATATGAAAGTTTAATTTTTATCATTACATTATGGAAAATAATGAACTTTATCACAATATGCTAATTTTTTTAGAAGGACCTGTATATGCTGTAACCAAATATGATGCACTATATATAATCATTACGCTATAATTACACTTTTCTTTCACATTTTTGTTTGACATTTATGGCCACTTTTGTGGTGTGTAAAACTGTGTAAAGATTATTTTGTGTTCCACAGAAGAGTCATACAGGTTTGTTACAACACAGGTTGTGTAAAAGACGACAAAATAATGTGTATATATATATATTTTTGGGTGAAGTACATTAAAAATTATCTTCATAACTTGGTTATTTTGGATCCACACAGCATACTGCTGATTCCTGAAGTGTCATGTCTATTATTAGTGCTGTGCACAGTTGGATTCCAACTTGAGGATCTTGAACTGTTTTGACATTGTTTGTACCACTCTAAATGCAATTGTTACGGCTGTAAGAAGAGCCGTGCTCTAGGGACGGAGCAAAATGAAACTGTAATTAAACATCTGAATAGCATTTACTCACCCGTGCTCAGTGGATTTTGATTCTTTTGTTCCATCAAGCAGAACTAGGAATGATTGAAAAATTGATATTGCTGCCTAACAAAATTTTTTGCAATGCAATGCCTGTTATGGTAGAAATAGCTGTGACCACGTGCTGCGCCATAGAAAATTCTGAATCCTATATAACTCATTAACCTATTTCACCTTCAATATGTATTGTGTTATTGTGCAAATATATTCAGTGACAGTGAATGCTCTAACTTCCTCCAGATGGCGCAAATGCAGTTGATGCAAGTTGATTATTTCCATAACTTGCTGGCCCTGATTTGCAATATGCATGAATTCATATTTATGTTAATGCCCGTCGTGCCCATAAGCTCTGTGGTTAAATATGTTAAAGTGCAGGATTTCATGCAAAAGTTCAGCATATTTTACTGAGAGTTTATCTCAGCATTCACTCCACTCATTACTGATTCTGACATGCTTCGGTCAAGGTAACATTCAACATAGGACACAGCGGTCCTGAATGGTGCATTCAAACCTCAAACTGCAGAATTCAGCTCAGCATTTGAAGTGATCATGATGGGGTCATCTGATGGAAGTGAAGAATTTGCTTAACTGTTGAGTGATTAATGCTTCTCTTTTTTTTACCCCCAACTGAAGCCTCTCAGCATGTGAGTTGATAAGAGACAAGTCAAGGTTAAGATTCAATGTAGACATGCACTTCAATCTTTAAAATGTGCATTTACCTATATAAGCTATCGGCAGAGCTCAGCTAGTGCTCACATAAACACATAGGATCTTGGAATATTGTCAACATTTTTACTGACAATAACAAATGCTTAGAATGTCACGGATTGTTGCTGTAAAGAAGAGCACAATTACAAGGAATATCACGGAAAAGTCTTTAATCCTCAATCCAACATGGAACACTCATTAGAAACACAACCACGTAACACAAACGAGATCGAACACTGAACAGAAGAACTAAGGGCTTAAATACACAGACTAGATACTTAACAGGAACTGAAACAGGTGCATGGCTAATTTGAAACCATGGAAACTAATAAGCAAACAGAACTCAGGAAAAGCAGCACAGGAAACAGAATGAAAATGAAACCAAAACAGAACATGACTGTTACAGTAGCTCCCCCTCCCGGAAGGCACATCCTTGTGTCATAACGAGTCGAACTGAGGAGGGAGGGAGAGAGGAGGCTTAGGAGGAGGATGAGGGGCTGGCGGAGGGTAGGACACCAGAGGCCATGACAGCGAGAGAAACTAGGGCACCGATGATGGTGAGAGGAGCCAGGGAGGAGACAAGAGCAGGAGGAACCAGCATCAAGGCCCACGGTGGAGTTGAAGGAGGGGGAAGCCATTATGGAGACTTGGCAGGTAGACCCAGGGGGACAACAGACAGAGACAAAGCTGATGGAGGTGGAGACCTAGGGAAGCTGAAGAGCCAACGAGCCCAAGCACTGAAGGGAACCAGCAGAGGCAGTGCTTAAGGACTGGCTATCATTGGCAGAGGAGATCGGAGAGGGAGGCTTGGTGGGATCACTGGAGACGCAAGAGACTTGGAGCTGGGTAGGACCAGAGGAGACACAGAAGACTTCAACTGGGACCAGCAGCGATGGGGAATTTAGGGGAATTTCCTCTACCACTTCTTCATAATAATACAAATTACTAGAGGCCAGGTAAAGCTCACCCTCAACACCCACTGGCACAAATGATTTTGCCAGTTAGCGCACATGGTTAGACCTCTCTTTGGGCGCGGGTTCCAGGGCAATGGTTGGCTTAGTTAGTTCATCGCTGCAGGCTCAGGCTTACATAGAAAAATGTAATCATCATTTGCACAGAGACACTAATTGCATAGATATTTCATTGTGAAAAAAGTACACTTTAAAAAGAGTACTTATTAAGGAAATTATATACTTTAAAAGAATATACTTAAAGGATTAGTTCACTTTCAAATTAAAATTTCCTGATCATTTACTCACCCCCATGTCATCCAAGATGTTCATGCCTTTCTTTCTTCAGTCGAAAAGAAATTAAGGTTTTTGATGAAATTATTCCAGAATTTTTCTCCATAAAGTGGACTTCCATTGCCTCCAAATGGTTGAAGGTCAAAATTACAGTTTCATTGCAGCTTCAAAGCGTTCTACGCGATCCCAGACAAAAAATAAGGGTCTTATCTAGAGAAACCATCACTCATTTTCTAAAAAAAAACGCGTTCTGATGACGGAAATGATCTCTCGTGCTTATACTTCAATGAGTGCGAGACATCATTTCTGTTGTCAGAGCGCGTTCAGACCTCACTAACCGGATGCTGAAGGCAGTTGGACATAGTGGTGTTTTAAATGTAAAAAATTATATAAATACTGTTCGGTTTCTCGCACAAACCAATCGTTTCGTGTCTTAGGACATCAATGTGTCGTCACGAGCCGCAGGGTTTAATTTGGATTTGTCTGTGCATGTTTTTTTTTGACTCTTATAGATTGTGTTGCCATTGACATGCATTATACGACTGACAGACTGCAACGGTAGGAGTTAAAAATCATCATTTGTGTTCTACTAAAGAAACAAAGTCACCTACATCTTGGATGCCCTGGGGTAAGCAGATAAACATCAAATTTTCATTTTTGGGTGAACTATCCCTTTAAGTGTGAACTAAATGTAATGTTTTCAGACACTTAATGTAATGAAACCTGATGTGTTATGGTTATGTTGCTGTATTATTTGTGGTCTTTAAATTATTTGTATTATTTTTGTATGTTTATGATTTGAATTTGTTAAATGTAATAGGGTGTGGTTGAGGACATTAATTTTAACAGCGTGTTCTCTGAGTGCAGCGGATACCTTATGCGGATACCTTACCATACCTTATGTATACCTTATGGTGTTAGACACAGACGCTCACGCTAAGCAAGGCACGCTGACCAAGGCACAGGTGCATGGTTGATTTATGGAAAGGTCTTAAGGATTCTACAACTTTATGAGCTTAGCTCCTGGTTTAAAGGGGAACAAGGAAACGATCATCTTTTTTGCATGTATGTGGTTTTGTTATGAGATTGATGTTTATTTTGTTGGTTTGTTTGTTTGGTTTATTTTATAAAATTTTTTCAATATATAGTTTTTCAATATTTATTTATTTATTTTTCTAGCTCTTACAGTGGTTCATGGTACGTTGTTGTGTGATGGCTCTATGGAAAGTGAACAATAAACAAACTGTGAATCATCAGTGATAGAGTCATGTTATTTGCAATTAAATGAAAATGTATTATAGATTAAAGAGCTGCAGTGAAGAGCATCCGAGGTGGAGCCAGGGTGCCAGAGGACCAAGGCGGAACCAGAGGGAAGGTGGAGTCCGACAGAGCTGTAGGGGTGGAGGGATGAAATGCAGCTGAAGGCCCGGAAGTCCGTGGCTTAGGCAGAGTGATGTCTAACCAAGGCAGAGATGGAAGGACGAGGGAGCCCGGTGAAGCCGTAAGGACGACCATACGGAGCTGGAGACCTCTTCAAATTCCTCATTGTATACTGCAGAGGCCAACTGCAGTTTACCCTCAGTAATAATCCTTCCTGGGTTCAGTCTTCTGTCAGGTGTTGCTGGTGGCTGTAATAATTGCACAGCACAGGAAATACAATAACAAAGTATTTACTTGGAAAATACACAGGAGAATACAGGAATCAAACACATTGAACACAACCACTTCCAACATAAATGAGACAGAACAATGAACAGAGAAAACTAAGGGCTTAAATACACTGTAAAAAAAATTCCGTAGTTTTTACAAAATAATTTTAGCAGCTGTGGTTGCCAGAATTATTTTGTAAAAAATACAGAAAAACTGTAAACTCATTTGAACAAAGTGTAAATTTTACAGTATAAAACTGTAATTTAACAAAATTTGAATGTAAACCAATAAATTCAACAATGCACACTACTACTAAAATCTGTTTTGTACCTTTAACATATACTGACAACCACCATGATAATGCAGGTGGTAAAAGAGAAAACCACACAAAAAATCAGAGTTCATCACAAGTAGCTTTTCCACGAGCTGAAGTATATACTTACATAAAGAAGGTGCAAAGAGTCATTCACGCAAATGCAAAACACCATCATGGTAACCCACAATACTTAAATAATACAATAAACATTCATTAAACAACAGAAGATGTAACATAAAACCCTAATCTACATAACTGATAACAAAAACTATTAAGAAACATGATTATTTAAACAAAATACTTTCAAATGTGGAGTGTCACACAGGGAATTGTGGGAACATCAGTTTACAGATTTTGACTGTAAATTATACATTGATTTTGTCTTTTTTACTTATAAAAATTGTACAATTTAAAGCATTTTACTGTGAAAATTGCATAAATGTCTGGTAAGAGCTTTTACAGTTTTTCCCTGTATATAATACAGGAACTTACTGTTAACCTATTTACAATTTTTTCCGTAGCGTTTTTACAATATTTTACTGTTAAAATCACATTCATTTTTTACAGTGTACTCACAAGGTAAAAAGGTAACTAAATGAACAACCAGTGAACGTAATCTAATCAGAAACCAGATCATATTCTAATTTATAATATTAATATATAAAGTTCTAATATATAATATTCTTTTACAAAACAAACATATTGTTTATAGAGTAATTACATTTATTTTTAATTAACAGCTTCACATGCATAATTGTCTGCATGTAGATGTTTTAACTTCTCACTCTTCTCACTTCTCACGCTGGAATGAATATGTCACGGTTGAAGATCCGCAGTCTCTGTCTGTGGTCTGTTTTTTTGTTGTGCTGTCACGTTAATTGTTTCTTGTGGGCGTCGCCGCTGATTGCTGATCAGCGGCAGCTGTGTCCTATCCAGGACTGCCTATTTATTGCCTTGTCTTTCGTCTCGTGTTTGTCAGATCGTTGTTGGAGTTCCCTGTTCTGTTCCCCTGTGTCCTCGTGTGTGCCTCCGTTTGGAGTTGGTTCTTCGTGTCTTCGTTCTGGATTATTGTTTCATCGTTGGATTCTTCACTTCTGCTCTCACTCCCACGGACTTCACCACGATCATCTCACTATGGCCCACCGAAGTCCCTGTGTCGCCGCTCTCCTGCTGTTTGTGTGTTTGTTCCTGACTTTCTGCCGTGAAGCTCAATAAATGAGATATTTTGACTTGCATTTGCATCTATCCTTATTTCCCGTGACAGAACGATCTGACCAACAACATGGATGCAGCAAGTTCAGCAGCATTTACGGAGTTCATCAACCACAGCATTGCACGGATGAATCAACAGCAGGAGAGCTTTTCCTCTACCGGAAGCGCCGTGCAGGCGTTGGTGACACAGGTGTCCGAGCTCTCCCAACAGCTACAACAACTTTGGAATCCCGCTGCGCCGCCCACACCGCCCGTTTCCCCTCCACAACCCACGCAAGGAGATCAACCGGAACCACGCCTACCTACACCTCAGACCTATGCCGGTGAGCCAAGTTTTTGCAGAGCCTTTCTGAACAAGTGTTCACTATATTTTTCTCTCCAGCCACGCACCTTCGAAAGGGAGGAGTCCAAGGTGGCGTTTGTGTTGACCTTGCTCACCGGACAGGCGGCCTTGTGGGGAACGGCGGTGTGGGAGAATCAAGATCCTTGCTGTTCCTCGTTCCAGACACTCGCCGCCGAAATGAGGAGAGTGTTTGACCGTGCAGTCACAGGAAGAGACGCAGCCCAACGACTGGCGGGACTCAAGCAGAGAGATCGCACGGTGGCGGATTATTCCATCGAATTCCGAACACTGGCGGCGGAGTGCAACTGGAACGAGGAGGCGCAGTGGGACGTCTTCCTGCATGGGTTGGCCGACCGTGTACAAAGGGAGATCTACGTGTTGGATTTACCTCAGAGTCTTAATGGACTGGTTGATCTTGCCCTGCGGGTGGATACCCGTATCAACCGTCTGGAGAATCTTCCTCGGTCTGACTTCACATCCCGGGGCGCAGAGGCGCGAGGAGTCAACTCTAGAGACACGGTCGGTCCCTCTTTCGATACTGAACCCATGCAGGTGGGGAGAGCTCGGCTTTCCCGGGAGGAGAGAGAACGGCGGAGGTCCCAAGGACTATGCATCTACTGTGGAGGGGCTGGGCATTTCCTGAATGCATGCCCGGTAAAAGGATCGAGCCCGGTAGTAACGTTGAGGCTACTATCGGGTGGGATCTCCGCTGAGAAGTCCTCACCATCCACTCTCCTCCCGGTTAGACTTAGGTGGGCCACCCACACGCTCACCTGTCACGCTCTACTGGATTCAGGAGCTGAGGGTAATTTCATGGACACACAGTTTGCACAACGGTTTCAATTACCCATCATTCCTCTCACTAAGCAGATCTCTGTCAACGCTCTCAATGGCCAAGACCTACCCAACATAACACTCACCACTACACTCATTACCCTCATCACTTCTGGCAATCACACTGAGTCTATTCAATTCCTCCTCATGGATTCACCTCTGGCCCCCATTGTTCTCGGACACCCCTGGCTTACACAACACAACCCCAAGGTGGACTGGCGGCAGCACGCTGTCTTGGAATGGAGCACTCAGTGTCATAAGTCTTGTCTTGTGTCTGCTTGTTCTTCTGTGTCTGCTTCTGTGTTACAGGAAAAGGCTGCGGATCTGTCAAACGTGCCCGCGGAGTACCTAGACCTGAAGGAAGTGTTCAGTAAGTCCCGGGCGGCTTCTCTTCCTCCGCATCGTCCCTATGACTGTGCTATAGATTTAGTTCCCGGTAAGTCTCCGCCTAAAGGCAAGTTGTACTCTCTATCCGTTCCCGAGAGGGAGGCCATGGAGAAATATATTTCTGATTCTCTAGCAGCTAAGTTCATTCGCCCTTCCTCTTCTCCGGCGGGGGCGGGGTTCTTTTTTGTTGGAAAGAAGGATGGTTCTTTGCGGCCTTGTATTGATTACCGGGGGTTGAATAACATCACGGTAAAGAATACATATCCTTTGCCGTTGATGTCTTCAGCCTTCGAGAGGTTGCAAGGAGCATCCGTTTTCACGAAATTGGATTTAAGGAACGCTTATCATTTGGTCCGCATCAGGGAGGGAGATGAATGGAAGACCGCCTTTAACACCCCCAGGGGGCACTTTGAATACTTGGTCATGCCTTTTGGGCTTTCCAACTCCCCGGCGGTCTTCCAGGCACTCGTCAATGATGTGTTGAGAGACATGGTTGACCAGTTCATATATGTCTACCTGGACGACATATTGATTTTCTCCTCGTCTCTCCAGGAACATGTTCAACACGTCAGACGAGTGCTTCAGCGGCTGCTAGAGAATGGACTTTTTGTCAAGGCGGAGAAATGCGATTTTCATGCACAGTCTGTTTCTTTCCTAGGGTACATTGTCTCGTCTGAGGGAATTCGCATGGATCCTGACAAGGTTAAGGCTGTGGTGGATTGGCCAAACCCAGATTCCCGTAAGGCCCTACAGAGGTTTCTGGGCTTCGCCAATTTTTACCGGCGGTTCATTCGCAACTTCAGCCAACTAGCCGCGCCTCTGACAGCCTTGACCTCCCCCAGAACGGCGTTCAGGTGGTCCGATGCAGCTGAGGTTGCATTCGCTAAACTGAAAGGTCGCTTTGTTTCGGCTCCCATCCTCATAGCCCCTGATCCTTCACGTCAGTTCGTGGTGGAGGTCGATGCATCAGAGGTGGGGGTAGGAGCAGTTCTATCCCAGCGATCTCCCTCAGACGATAAGATCCATCCCTGCGCGTTTTTTTCTCATCGTTTGTCTCCGGCCGAACGCAATTATGACATTGGTAACAGAGAGTTGCTGGCAGTCAAGTTAGCGTTGGAGGAATGGCGTCA
>RJVU01057109.1:212196-260617 GCA_003731715.1 Anabarilius grahami | reverse complement strand
AAAATAAACAACAGAACAAAACGAAAGTAATGCCGGCAGACCCTCGCGGACGTCTGCCGGCCACACAAACATAATAAAACATAACATAAAGTCCAGGCCTGGTCGTCCTTCACTGTCGTCGCTCCTCCTTTTATGCTCCCGGAGCTCCTCCGTGAGGGACTCGAGGCCGGTGCGCCTCACAGGTGACGATCATTAACACTCGCGTCACCGGCCTCGCGCCGTTCCCTCACGGCTCTCGCCCGCCCTGCTCGTCACAGTCACATTTGCATAGCCCATACTATTTGAATTCATGATTGATTGACTGCTAAATTAAAATCTTAAACAGAATGATAAAATAAGGTTATTAACTGGTTAATGGTAATTAAGATATAAAATAAAATAAAACTTTTTTATGTTCAAAATGATTAGCCTTGATTTTGTTTTCGATTTTGTTTATGTTCCTGTTAGTGTTAAAATTTAGTTTGTTTTCGTTTTTTGTTTTCTTTCCTTTAACCGTTTCAGAGCCCTGAATCCAGTATTACAATAATTCAACCTTAGATTGTGCAGAAAGCTGGATTTTCTCCTGCAAATCTCAACTTTACTCTTTTATTCACAGGCAATACAGTTTAGCATGGAGGAACCACGAGACATTGTTGGAGCAGACAGCAGATGCCATGCAGACGGGCCTAATGACAACGTGAGCAAGATGTGAATCTCTGAATTTCCATCCATGATGCAGCATAGATACAAATGAGCCACCCACCCATCCAAGTCTTCGTTGTTTACCATCATTGAGAAGATACAGTATATGAACCAAAGCAGGGGAATAAAGGCTGAGGCTGTGTAATTAAATATGAATTGGGAGCCACACTGGATCTAAATTGATTAAGTGATTTTAGTCAACTGTGAGGGTGAATCAGCGTTGATTGTAGAAGTAATTAAATTAGAATATTAATGGGATTTGCAACAACCCATTTTTAGTTCCAGAGTATTTCAGGCATGATTTCAGACTGTCCTCCAAATATGCCATATTATTTTGTGGTAATCTGCCAAATATCAGGCTAATGTCAACCTTGAAATGATATTGTGCTTTACGGCATTTAACACAAACATGCCTCCGGTGGCATTTTTCATATTTCAAGAGCTGTGAAAGAACCACTATTTCTGTGAACCGTTTAAAAGCGGAACCGAGTTGTCAGACAACAAAATGTCAGAAGCTGTTTTCTTCTCCCTTTTAATCGCTAAACCATTTTCACTACTGTGTTTGTAGCTGGATCAGCAGATCATTTTAAAGAGCAACAAAGAAGCCCTAAGCCATCAACAGAAGAAGAAAGACAGGGTAATATAAACCGATCTGCCTGACGAGCTTTCAGCAGATATGCTTTAAACCACAAACTACATACTCCCAGGTACATTATCTAGCCTGTAGACAAAAGCTATGTCTCAAACTTGATGAGTGCTGCCTACCTAAACATTAAATGCACTTATGATACCCAGGAATATGGGTTCATTTGAGATTGCAAGCACCTTGATAAGAGTGAAGAGAGGAGGAACCTAAAAAAAGCAAAAGGGGTTAGGCTAACTTTGACAGGTAGCCCCTGCTGGTAGATACTGTAATTACACCATTCTGAGGACATTCTGAGGAGCATCTTTCTCCATTGATGGACATTATGTGCTCTGACTAAATAAATGTGTAATCACTCTGGGTGCTTCACAAACGGAAGGCTGCATCCTAGTGAGGCTGTCCTTCCTTGTCCAGTCCCTGGAAGGCTTGTAGGCTAGAGTCCTCCTCAGCATTAAATGCTAGAATGAGACGGTCTAGAAAGTGCGCATGGCTACGTCATAAATGTTTTCTTCCCTGCGGTCACAACGCGAAAATGCTATTGAAATTTTAATTTTAAAAATAGCCAAGGCCTACTTTATATTAAAAACCTTTATTTTTACTGTCTTTCTAATAATGCAGTACAGGTCATGACAACCATCTGTGGTCTCCCATTGGTTTACATTATGCACAGTTTAGCATTATGTCATTAATTTACAACACAACAAAAGAAAACATAATGCCTTTATCTCCAAAATATTTTTGTTGTTGTTTTGTTTTGCATTACGTAGTGAAATTGGACAAGCTCAGTGACGATTCATTTTCTGCTATCCTTTTTGTGAACTGGAATGTGTGCAAAGGATTGTGGGTAATTATAGGACACGAAGGATGCACTTGATGCATTTTTTAAAAGGATCCTTCAAACTGAGATGTCATTTTCATGACGTGGCAGCCGAGATATGGAGCTTTAGGATGCAACCTTCTGATTGAGAAGCACCCATAGCCACTTACTGTGTAGGTAGCTAACTAAGCCCAGGATACACTGCACGATTTTAGCAGTCCTATAAGATCATTATAAATCACATTGTGCGACATGGATCTATTAAACTTGCGCACGACATGCATGTAGATTGTACAATGATGACACCTGTTAACTCGTAGGCTACGATGCAAGTTTCTATGTGTAACCCCTTTACCCAGGTCCTACTCACTCCGCTCTGCGTGGGCCTCAAACCTGGGTCTCCGGCGTGGGAGTCGAATGCTCCAACAAGGAGGCTGAAGGCTGCAACCTCTAGCGTCACTCACTAGAGCATCTCTTGAGATCAGAGGAGTGAGGTTTACTCACACAGCGACTACTAGCCTCCGTTACATATAGAAGAATAAAAAGTCATCAACATGCGCTAGTGGTAAACAAAAAGACCATGTTGAATCACACTTTGGCAGTGTTGTAGTTTGCTGAAAATGAAAAAGGAAGCGGCAAAAGAAGAAGGGAAAAGAGCTTGAGGTAAGCAGTTTTAAGTTTTAGCGCCATGTCGGGTTGATTTTATGTCGCATTTTTATTGGCTAGTCAGTAGACATAGGTCGTAGCAGCACAGAATTTCACAGAAAATCGCCACGATTGTTTCATGATGTTAGTCTTTCGTCTGGGACAGCCAAAAATCGTGGCTCTTAATCGGTGGTCCTTTGTCGTACAGTGAGAGAGGTTCAAAGACGGCTGCTTTCCCGGTCTTGCGACCAAAGATAGCCTACGATCATTTTCTGACAGTGCCAGAAATTCAGCTTGATCAACGCAGTTTGTTTGCTGTTACGACCCACGTCTACTGACCAGCCAATAAAAATGCAACATTGCGCTAAAACTTAAAACTGCTTACCTCTTTTCCCTTCTTCTTTCGCTGCTTCCTTTTTATTTTGAGCACACATAAAAACTACAACTGCCAAAGTGTGATTCTTCTTCTTCCCTTTTTTTGGCAGATCGCACCAATTTCGCGCATTACCGCCACCTACTGTGTACTCGATCCAGAGACTCTAACCGCTACCCCAATTCCCCCAAAACTCTATAGCCAGCACTGCGTGTTCAGCTCCTCTGGCTCAAAGTGTGATTCAACATGGCCTGCGTCTCAATGTGCATACTATCCATCCTAAATAGTATGTGACATTAGTAATATTCAATACTATTTAGGGCGGATAGGGTGGATAGTATGCACATTGGGATGCAGGGAAGGTGTTTTGCTTACCACTAGCGCATGCTGATGACGTTTTATTCTTCTATAGAAACTTACATCGTAGCCTACGAGTCAACAGGTGTCATCATCGTACAGTCTACATGCATGTCGTACCCAAGTTTAATAGACAAAAGAAGACACTGTCAGTCTTTCATTCATCAACGTTAGCTGCTGTGTCATGAATAATACTCTACTGTTCCTCTCAGCAAAGACATGATAAATAAGATAAATGTATGTTCTGAATCAGGAGTGCTCAATCATCCTCCTGGATGTCTCCCACACATCTGCAATGGCTAATTATTGGCTTCTCTTGCTGGCTTAATTTGCAGCAGGTGTATTAGAGTAGGGTTGGATCTAAACCAGGTACATGGATCTCTGTGTAGACTGGTAGATCTCCAGGAGCAGAACTAAGAAAAAAGGTTTTACAGTCTGATAATAAGTTATAAAAAAATAATAGCAGGGGTTCTATCGTAGTCTAGATGCTATGTTTGTTTTTTTTTGCAGACATGTTTATTGAAATATCTAACTTTTTAATGATTCCCAAAGTCTTCATAATCAAGTTAAGATGTGTCTGGATTGGATTTAAACTACATGAGCAACACTGAGCAGCCCTGCTATAATGTAACATCAAAAACTCATCATACTGCAGCCATCTCAAGACCCATGCAGTGAAAATGATTCTAAGAGGACAAGAAGAGGATTATTTACTACAAAGAGCCATTGAGAAAAGGATTGACTTTTTCCATCTCACTCCTGCAGATTTTAACTTTAATGTGTGCAACCGCTCTTCATAATTATTTTCCTTTTGCCTGCTCTTACTCAAATTTAAAATAGCAAGAGATCTCAAATGCCACAACGTTTATGATTTTTCATTTATTGCTTTTTTTATTTTGTATTTTTAATTTCATAATATCTTCCTTTTTATGCTGCATTTTTCTTATATGCTCTCTTTTAGAAAGAGATGACTTGCTGACTTTTGCATGATTATTGAATAAAAAATAGTTTGTTCTCCCAACCGTTTTACGAACTGTCAATAGATATTGAATGCCTCATAAATTTTGTCCCATTTCTTTAACTTTAATTGTTTTCATTTTTATATTTAATTTTGTATTTATTTACTTTTCATTCGATGTTCTGTTTGATACGCTTGTAATTGCAAACTATCATAGGCTACTCATATCGTCAATTAAAAATTAAAATTTTTTACTCGTTGAAACGAACAAACGGGAAGGAAATGAGAACTGTTTTATGTGTTTTCAAAGATTGGACAATCGGTTTGCCTCAACAATCTGTGCAGCCGCTGACTGATGTTTTTTGTTTTTTTGGTGAATAACCACAGAGAGGCGCCATAGCTCTTCCTCTGCACACTGGGTTCATCTCTAGAGTTGTAAGGGGGTTTAATAGTTTGTCGTGACGTCAGCGGGCAGATCTGGGGTCTGTGCTGCGCGTCTCTGGTTGAAACTCAGTGGCGCAGCAGCAGGATATTTACAACACTCTACTACACTCACTGACTGTATTTCACCTGCCTTTACCTGCTGGACTAAACGCTGCCATGAACCTGTCTGCTGTTCTGCTGTTTCTCATCGCTAGGGTCTGTGCGGAAAGTCTGGAGGGGCCAACAGGTAAGACACGAGTGTTTCAGAGACTTTGATTTCATAGAACCATAGAGTTCAAATCAGTATACTCACACACAATCTGTCCTGGGAATTCCAGAACAATCAAATCAGACTTCGGAAGCTCTTTCATCTCTTGTGCATGAGCTGGAAAGTTAGACGTTTAATAGAATATGTTTGTATAAAGAAATGAAATAGATATATCAGAGTTTTGATAAGTGTTGAGTTTTTATATGTCTTGTTTACCATTAATGGTTTGAAATGGGAGTGTATTTATATGGAGCTTATGAACATTAGTTTTTCTGATTTGAGAAATCTTCATGATTCAGTTCTGAGAATCATGTGAAGACTAATATTAAATTATGACAGATGAGTTTAGTTTTCTGAATGTGCATGCGTTTTGGCGTTATAAATTCAAAATAACTTAAATATGAACTTGGCAGTGTGAATATGGAGCTATATTTCATAAATGCTCAATCCATCTGCACGGATTTACTTGCTTTTACTTATTAAAAAAGAAAAGTTCACCTAAATGTAAATTCTGTTATCATTTAAGCTACTCACCCTCATGTTGTTCCAAAGCCATATGACTTTCTTTCTTGTGTGGAACGCTAAAGAAGATGTCGGGTAGATTTGAGAGTCTCAGACACTATTCATTTCCATTGTATAGAAAAAAATGCAATGAAAGTAAATGGCGACTGAGACTGTCAGTGGTCTAACAATTCTTTTTTGTTTTCCACGGAGATGAAAGAAAGAAGGCTTGGAACAACATGAGGATGAGAAAATATTCATTTTTGAGTGAACTATTTGGTAAAGAAATTCCATGTTCACTAATGAACTAACAACAAAACAAAAAACGATGTACACAATAATAAGAAGAAGAATTGAGAAACATATTGTGTATCGTTTAATAAATATAAATCAAAATTTAATTCTTTGGTGGCATTAAGTTGGCTCGGTATTTGATGATCCATCCACTAATTACTATTAGACAAATCTGTTTATTCATTTATGGATTCGTGGCTGTTCTAGATTAAATCTAGTATTTCATTTTGGTTCAGACTCTGTAAGTAACGGAATATGAAGAGGTATGCCCTGAGGATCAGCTTCTGTCAGACTCCTGTATATTGCCTCAGTATTTACATTTTTCTGCTTGTTTAAAGTCTCTTGCTTTCACTTTCTTGACATCAAATATGATCGCTGTAGCTGTTCTTGCTTTGCTTGTCAGGTTGTGTTGTGATTTGTGGAGGTATTTTTGAGCTCCTGGATCAGCAACTCTGAACATATCAAATAAATGTGTGAAGACTGTTAAACTGCAAAAATCCTTCCTTCCTTCCATATCCATCCATCCATCCATCAAACCACTTGTCCTATGTAGGGTCATGAGGATGCTAGGGCCATAGTTAATGAATTTCATTGGACGAATGAAATGAAATCAATGAAATGATCTGAGCCTTACAAATGATTTTCATAGGTATAACCTTATGTACTGATTCAGTCATTATAATAAATGTATTGACTTGGGGAAAAAATGAATTTAAATGTTGGCACATGAAGCACATTTTAGCATGCAAAAATTAGTTTTTTCTTTTTTTGTGCATGCCATGCAGTTTTTGTTGTTTACTATTAAGCAAATTAAACAGCCCAACATTAACATAATTCTGCTCCGTCTATTCGGTGGCATTTATATTTTGTCAGAATACAAGTTGGGCTGTTTACTGATGGATTTTGGGGAGCTTACTGCATGTATTGCGATGTTAAAGTCGATTTTTCTGTGTCTTTGAAGCATCCTTCATACTGTCAGATTACAGCATCACACGGTGGGGTGTGTGGGAGGTAATGAGACCTGAGTGCAAGTTCACTTCACTGACACTCTGACAGCGTGTGTGTATGTGTGTGTGTGTGTGTATGGCTGCGATTGGGGGCGAGAAAGGTTAGAGAGGGTCTCTCACTGCAGTAATCCAAATGAAAGTGAGTGGGCATTTCAGAAAATGTGTTCAAGGACACAGAGGGGTTGCACACTAGGCACTGCCAGGTTTTAAAGGAATAGTTCATGCCAAAATGACAAGTCTGTGTTGTAATTAAACCTGTATGCTGTTATTTTTTCAGCATTTTATTCATACAGTGACAAGTTCATAGTTGCCATGGCTGTCAAAATACAGGAAAAGTAGTAATTATGACTTTTTATTCCAAGTCCTTCGAAGCCATACAGTTTAATTGATTATTCAATGATAATTTTCCACTCTGTTGTAGCTCTGAAATCTCATCCTTCATTCAGCATATTTAAAGACACCTGCATTCTCGCATCAGTTTTCCATGGGGCTTTGGTCATGGTGACATCAAAACTGGCAAGGCCTGTCAGCGTGCACCTTTTAAAATTGTACGTGAATGAGATTTCAGGAAATGGAACAAGTTAATCATGACAGAATTTTCCTTTAAAAGCCGAGCGCACTGTGAGTTCTTCTTCCCTACTAAGCAAATACAGTTTGGAGACAGTTTGCTCACTCGCACATCTGCTTTGAATTACACTCGTGATGTAGTACCACCTATTGCTCTTTTTCACTGTCTTTTGACATTTACAGTGGTAAAAACACCCAGTTTGCCTTTAGCAAACGAGTGAAATAATTCTCTGCCGTATGCTGTTGTGCTTTGGCCGCTTTTAAAGGAAATGTTTCAGCTTTGCTTGTGATAAACACCACTGTGTCATTAAACTGCAATCTAAAGAATAAGGCATAGCAATAAAAGAGAGGCTTTTCCTATGTGTCATAAAAATAATAATAATGTGTCAGATATATGTATTCATTACCGGATTCTGTGGAATACTTGAATGTGATTGGTAGGTGTTGACATTTGCAGTCAATTCACAAGTTTGGCTGCCCATTCAGTCTGAATGGTTAATGGTAAAACAAACTTGGCTTGCTGTCCTCGAGGGAGGCTCGAACCCAAGGCTCGGCTCGAGCTCCGAGTTAAACCCCCCTATAGCAGTACTGCATAGAGGGAGAATAAGAGAAATAGAGGAGGAAATGGGGAGGAGGAGGAAGAATTGTCGCTGGGATGACGCAGTGACTGCTGCTTATATACGCTCGTAATGATGATTGACAGGACTGAATGTTTAGGCTCCTCCCGAACCTACGTTTGGAAGTACATATATTAGCATAATGAACACTAAACTGTATAACTGACTGATGCCCCAGGCATGGCTATGCTAGTTTTATGTTTCTCGTTTTACTGTACTCTATTTTCCTCCCTCATAAAACAATTTACACTCAAATCAATGTTTCACATCATTTATTGTGTACGTAAACATTTCCAAATGCAATTCTAACAATCTTTTTATCCACTTTTCTTCCACTTCCACTGCCATTGGTTGAATAAACAGATACAGATACCAAACTCATGTCATTTGTTGAGACAGTGTCAGGCTAGTTGGGATATCAAAGTGTTTTTACACTTTTTCAGTGAAAACAATATGCAGATATGCCTCTGCACATTTAGCTGGGATAGGAGATTGTATTTTAACATCAAAAAAATAGCACAAGTCAGCTTTAAGTCCAGGGAACCAACAAAATCCGGTTTAGCCATCTGATATACTTTTTGCATGACACTGAGATGCATTCGAAGCACCAAGAGACATTAGATATAAAGGGATAGAGAGATGGGTAGAAAACTACAGAAGAATGAATTGTGCTAGAGCAGTGTCCTGAACCCCCCAGCTACCCACCAGAGTCAGCAGAAAAGAGCAAGAGTAGGTGGTTGATATTATGAAGGAGGGCAGCAGAGGGCAATCGCTGGGCTATTCATTCTCTCAAATGCTTTCACTCAGTACAGCAGCCTTACTGTCTTTGAGGCTTTGAAGGCATCGCACTCATGCTGCACAGAGTTCCACTTTGTTTTTCAAATCCGGTCTTTAGAACTGACCGTGCTGAAATTGAATCTTTGTTCAGAGTATGTTTTTAATATTTTGGAATATCTACATCAGATGGCATAATTATAGCAAGCAAGTAAAACCTATGATGCAACTTGATATAATTAACTTGCAATGAAAGTGCTATACTGTATATGTGACCCTGGACCACAAAACCAGTCATGAGGGTCATTTTATTTTTAATTGAAATTTAAACAACATCTGAAAGCTGAATAAATATTTGGTCGAGATACAACTATTTGAAAATCTGGAATCTGAGGGTTGAAAAAAATCAAAATATTGAAAAAATCTTCTTTAAAGTTGTTCAAATAAAGTCCTTAGCAATGCATATCCACTCACAAAAATAAATTTTTGATATATTTACAGTAGGAAATTTACAAAATATCTTCATGGAACATGATCATTATATCCTAATGATTTTTGGCATAAAAGAAAAATCGATAATTTTGACCCATACAATGTTTTGTTGGCTATTGCTACAAATATACACATGCTACTTATGACTGGTTTTGTGGTCCAGGGTTACATATACTGTAAAAAAAAAAAGAGTTTTCCCAACTTGTTTTTGTAGGAGATTTTTTTAGTTTTTTCAATTTTTTGTTGTATAAACTGAATACAACAAGTTGAGAAAACTCAAAAATCTGCTGAAGTTTGTTGCCTTAAACTTGTAAGTTTTCTCAACTTTTTTTTTGTTTGTTTTTTGTTTTTTTAGAAAAAAGAAAGTAATACTTATATCCAATAAGGAAACATTAGAAAATCCCAGTAAAAACATTTTTAATGCAACAAAAAATTATATTTAAAATAAATGCTGTTTTAACTATTTATCAAAGAATCCTGAGAAAAAAAAAATCACTATTTCCACAAAAATATCAAACAGTTTTCAACATTGATAATAATAAGAAATGTTAATTGAGCACCAATATCAGCATATAAATATAGATAGATAGATAGATAGATAGATAGATAGATAGATAGATAGATAGATAGATAGATAGATACTGTAGGGGCATTTAAGGGAGGCAGTGCCTTCTCAAAAAATTGGATTAGAAAATAATACATATCACAAAAATAAACCAATGCAAATATTACAAAATGTGACATTAAAAAAGTGTATAAATCACTTGTTTTTCTAAAGTAACACTGTCCAACAGCGACACCCACTGGTAAAGTTACAGTGGGAGTCCGTGTCTCTCTTGCCTCCCCTGAGCCCACTGAGTTTATCAGAACCCCTAAAGCATGCTGTGAGTTTGATGGGGTAATTGAGAATGAATGGGGGTAGGTCACATGAGAGGAGGCAATAGATGTGTTCGACTTGAAGCAGCGCTGCACAGACCGATCGGTATGTGACATCAAAGTACCGGGACGGTGATTAGAGAGTAGACGGCTCCGTATGCTTTTTAAAATGCTCTCGTGGTACTTTGATGTCACACCAATCGACCTGCGCAGCACTGCTTCAAGTCAATCACACCTAAAGCCTCCATCGTGCTGTGATTGAATTTGATTGGTTAGAATTGGAAATGAATGGTTCATGAGATAAACCCTGACTCTTGTTTTCATGCGTGTTCCGCGTTCGTGAATGAGCATGCTGTGACAGTGCTGCTGTGTTTGCATGTGGGAGACTTGTCTTGTCATAACGTGTTGCTTCACGCTCATTTTTTTGCTGCTGTGCAGAATGCGCACTGATCATCTTCACTTGTGCAGGCTGTGCGTCACCTTCCTGTCCTGCATCTGAATAGACAGCCCTGAGAGATCTCACACCACTGCATCCCTGTGCTGTGCTCACCTGCAAGGCATCATGGGATAGCACGCAGGGCCTGTCAGCTCTCACATCCAGGTGCTGTCAGTACATTGTTGCTTTTGCTGCTCCCAGAAGCCATTACAGAACAGATGGTGTTTTGCCTGCAGGGGTTGCCCACTCTGTCAGATCCCGTCACCCGGTGTTTAGGTGCCCACCCGCCCCTCAGCCACATACCTTCCTCACAACTCCATCACCAGGGCAACACTTTTTTATGTAAAGGGAGCCTTTAATATCTCAGATTTTATTTGCTCTTAGCATACAGATGTTAGGAATAGAGGCATCAGCAGATGTGGATAAAAGAATAAAAGACTGACTATAGATCTAAAAATGGGATAATTAACACTAATATGTGAAAACAGTGATGCAATATGCATTTCATGAAACTGCAAATCATGCAGATGGTTAAAGAGGTTTTTTTTTTTCATCATACTTATAATTTTTGCTTGGCAATGAAAAGCAGGGCCCTGAAGTAGGGCCACCTATTAACCACTCAGAACACCTTAGCAACCAAACAGCATGCCCTGGAAACTTCCCAGAAAAACCTAGCAACCACATGCTCATAACCACTCAAATTACCATGACAACTACCTGCAACCACCAACGACACCCTAAAACCACATAGTAACATGCTAAAAATAATCAAAACACCTTAGCAACTGCATGGCATGGCCTAGCAAACACCCAGAACACACTAACAACCACATAGCAAAGTGCTTAAACACTCAAAACACCTTAGCAACTACATTGCAGTACGCTAGCAACCACCCACAACATCCTAGCACAAACTGCACCATCGTGTGTAACCACTCAAAACACCCTAGTAACTACATTGCAGTACACTAGCAACCACCCCACATCACCCTAGCACAAACTGCCCCAATGTGTGTAACCACTCAAAACACCTTAGCAAATGCATATATAGCAGTGCCCCAGAAATCACATAAAATACCATGGCAACCACATAGCAATCTACTTATAACCACTCAAAATAATTTAACAACTACTTGTAACCTTGCACCAACGACACCCTAAAAACAGTAGCATGCTAAAAACATTCAGAATACCTTAGCAACTGCATGATATGACCTGGAAACCACCAAGAACACCCTAACATCCAAATAGCAATGTGCTAAAACACATTAGCAACCACATAACAATATAAAAGAATCACTCAAGACACCTTAGCAAACAACTAGAAGTGCTTTGGCTACCAACCAACTAGAACACCCTAGCAACCACATAGCATTGTGTTCATAACAACTCAAAATAGCTTTGCAACTACCTGCAACCACAAACAACATTGTAAAACTCAATAGTTACATTCTAAAAACACTCAAATCATCTTAGCAACCATATAACATTCCCTGGCAACCACCCAGAACACCCTAACGACCATACAGCAACATGCTAAACACTTAAATCTAGCAACCACCCAGAACTTCTTAGAAATGACATACTGCAGCAACATGCTAAAACATAAAAAAACACCTTCACTTCTGCATAACAATGCTCTAGCAACCACCCACAACACCCTAGCAATCACATAGCCCATAAGCACTTAAAATACCTTAGCAGCTATTTACAACCATCAGCAACAACTTAAAAAAACACATACTAACATGTTAAAACACTAAAAAAAAAACCTTAGCAACCACATGGGAATGAGCAAAAAACACCTTAGCAAACACATAGTAACGCCTTGGCAACCATTGAAAATGCAGGGTTTTAGAAAAACCAAGGTACAAAAACTGACAAATGACTGGCCTAACCACAATTTATAAACACACTTGTCAAAGCCACATTTTTTTTTCTCAGTCAATTTAGTCTAACAGTGCTTGTCAATGTCAATCAACTGATCAGCTTGAAAGCACCAATATACAGTTATTATTAGGCAATTATTTGACGACTTTTATTAGGCTATACCTCAGAAAAAAATACAGAGGGCCGATCAGCTTACCAACCACATAGCAACACCATGTTGGGTTTGTTTTATGGGGACTTTTTATAGGCATAATGATTTTTATACTGTACAAACTGAATATTCTATCCCCCAACTCTACTCCTAAACTTATATTTCACCAAAAAAAAAAAAAAAACCTTCTGCATTTTTTTATGTTTTTAAAAAACATTGTTTAGTATGATTTATAAGTTGTTTTCCTATGGGGACCAAAAATGTCCCTTACAGAGACAAAGATTTCTGGTATTGCCATCCTTGTGGGGACATTTTGTTCCCATAACATAGGGCATACCTGAACCACACACACACACACACACACACACACACACACAGGTTTGTTTTGCTATCTTAGTGGGGACTCTCCATAGGCGTAATGGTTTTTATACTGTACAAACTGTATATTCTATCCCCCTACACTACCCCTATCCCTAAACCTAACCATCACAGGAAACATTCTGCATTTTTACATTTTCAAAAAAACATCATTTAGTATGTTTATTAATCCATTTCCCTCGTGGGGACCGCTGGCTGGTCCCCACGATGTAGGTGATCTCAGGTTTTTATTACATCGTGGGGCCATTTGGTCCCCACGATGTAATATAAACAAGAACACACACACACACCCACCCACCCCCTCATCTAGCTGGCAAATTGGCTGAACTCCAGTTGCCACCGTGGCAACATAGAAAGTATGAGAATTAGAGAGTACTAGGACTCCTGAACTGCAGGAGACACTGGTACCCTCAGTGCCCCCTTACACTCATTCCTAAAACACACACACGCACACAGTTTAGCACACACACACGCACACACACGCACACGCACACGCACACAAACACACTTGAAAAAACACAAAACTCACCTTGTCATGTCCTTCAGAGATGCTGATGGTTCTTCCTAGTTTGGCAAGCACTGCTTTACTGCACAGCTGTCCAAACAATTGTCTTACAAATCTAAGGGAGCAGTTTACACAAAAATGTAAATTCTGCCATCATTTACTCTTTGTCATGCCACACATTTATTGACGAGATGTGAGACCAGTGATGTGTGATGTCATTGTCATCAAACCTGGCACAATGCACCTCAACCCAAGATTAAATATGTGTAATCGCAAATGAGATTTGAGATGGGAGATAGGAAGCAGTGAATAATTTTAATTTGGGCTATATTGCAGGGTTATTATACTTAAAGTGCCCCATTATGCTTTTTTACAGTTTTTCTCGATTGCTTAAACACATTTTTTGAAACTATGCCTCATATTCTCAAAACAGTAAACACAAATCCATAACGTCTCACCCAATTCCCCAAACATCCTATTTTCAGGTCAAAATGAAGCTCTACACTCAAAACTATTCACTCTTGCTGAAAAAACAAACTTTGCCCTCAGATATCACACACAAGCCCTCAAAAACACACACCCTACAACATAGTCTAACACACTGGTGAGATAAATTCAAAACAATACTACAAAAAACAAAAACCAGTAATAAGTTGTGTTGCTTGTGCTTCTCCTCCTCACAGAACTTTTCACATGATAAACACATGTATACATTTGCACATTTTTTATTCCTTAATGTTCTGTACAGTACAATACACCAAACAACAACAAAAAATATTCTGCCCCAGCATCACATCAGGCCAGAGAATCTCGTTAACATCACAGGCTGCACTGGCCCTATCCAGGCAGCGGGGGTAAAATCTTCTTTCATGCCTGATCCACCCCTGGCACGCATCAACTGAAATGTCTAGTCAGGCTTCTTCCATTCCATCGTCTCTGTGTCCTACAAAAATACAAGTACTGATTACTGTAACTGTAACATCCTTTTTACAAAATGGAACCAGACAGAAACTCTACCTGTATGTAAGGCAATTTGATGCATGTGTTGTAACAGAGAACAGCACTCAAAAGTTACAGTGGAGTACACTGAGGTACACCAACCTGTTTTCCTCCCTGAAGGTTCTTATGATCGAGGCGATGGTGAAGGAACTCATTGACCAGCCTCCCTCATAGTCATACCATGGACAAGAACATGGTCAACTAGTGGCACGAATTTCATCTGAGACTCCTTGTCTCCTTGCACCTCATCCTCATCCTCCTCCTCTTCCTCCTCCTTCACCTCTTCCTCCACTCCTTACTGCTTTTGCTCATCCTCTTCCTCCTCTCGGGTGTCCTTGACTTTTTCAATCACATCTCTCTGGATCCATTGTTCCAAAACTGAATGAACTGACTCAGGCTCTTTTATCTCTCTATTGAAGGTTCTGATTGGTGTGTGATAAATTTTGACTCTTAGTGTTTCCACGTGGGTAACTGTGTGCTAATTGAGCTCAAGCTATGCTGATTTGAGTGAACAATATTGAATGCTAGTGCTTTCTAAATGACAACATGGTGTATGCAATGAGAAATGAAGGGATTTGTGTCTAGAGTTTTGCAGTGACAGTTCAACAAATCTGATTCATGTGTCAAAACGGGAATAGTGTTTATAGTTTAGGGAAATGGGTATGCTTTTTGATAAATGGCATTATGGTTTTGAAATTTTAGTTTAAAATGCCTGCAAAGTTTCAAAGATCAAAATGCACGACAAATTGAGTTATTGTCTCCCAAAAGAAGGAACCGATTCCAAACGGCCTGAAACGAGTCGTCAGTAATTTTAGTCTTCCTACCGTAGAAGACCTCTAAAACAAAATTAGTCATTGTAACGCAGTTCGTAAATACGGGAAGAAGGAGGCGGGAACCGGCAAACGTTCAAACAATAAACTTTAATATATAAATAAACCAACAAAACGAAAGTAATGCCGGCAGACCCTCGCGGACGTCTGCCGGCCACACAAACATAATAAAACATAACGTAAAGTCCAGGCCTGGTCCTCTCTCGTCCTTCACTGTCGTCGCTCCTCCTTTTATGCTCCCGGAGCTCCTCCGTGAGAGACTCGAGGCCGGCGTGCCTCCCAGGTGGAGCTCATTATCTCTCGCGCCACCGGCCTCGCGCCGTTCTCTCACGGCTCTCGCCCGCCCTGGTTGCCACAGTCATCTTTAAAATTGCATAATAGGAGCACTTTAACTAAAGCTAAAACCATAAAAACATGTTTGTTTGAAGCTCATAAATCATGTACAGCAAGGTCTGAAGAGACTAAAATCATACAGAAGAGAAGTCAGTCAGTTAAGTTAGTGGCAAAACCTTTTACAGCACTTGAGTATTGTTGTCTTTTACTGAATATGATAATTCATACTCAGAAAGTAGAACTGAAATGACACTCATTGCAAGATGATTAGTTAAAACATTTCAAATACACCTGCAGAATATTTTTCTAGTCATGTATTTCGCCATTGAGGATTTCTTAAAAATAGTGTGTAAAAATCTTGACTCGTCTCGTTCTCGTGAACTCAATGTCTCGTCTCGTGAGCTACATGTCTCGTCACACCCCTAGAACATAGATAACATAACTAATGTTTAAACTGAGAAATTTTAAAATTTAATACACAAAATGAGCTCATTTCAAATTTGATGCCTGCTACAGGTCTCAAAATATTTGGTATGTAGCATACCCTCTTCTTTTCAAAACGGTGTGAAAACGTCTGGGCATCGAGGTTATGAGTTTCTAGAGTTTTGGTGTTAAAATTTGGTCCCATTTTTGCCTGATATAGGTTTCCAGCTGCTGAAGAGTTCGTGGTCGTCTTTGATGTATTTTTTCTCTATAGGTGAAAGATCTGGACTGCAGGCAGGCCAATTCAGCACCCGGACTCTTCTACGATGAAGCCATGCTGTTGTAATAGCTGCAGTATGTGGTTTTGCACTGTCCTGCTGAAAAACACAAGGCCTTCCCTGAAATAGACATCATCTGGAAGGAAGCATATGTTGCTCTAAAACCTTTATATACCTTTCAGCATTCATAGTGCCTTCCAAAATATGCAAGCTGCCCATACCGTATGCACTTATGCACCCCCGTACCATCAGAGATGCTGCCTTTTGAACTGAACACTGAAAACACGCTGGAAGGTCTCCCTCCTCTTTAGCCCGGAGGACACGGCGTCCGTGATTTCCAACAAGAATGTCAAATTTGGACTCGTCTGACTATAGAACTCTTTTCCACTTTGAAACAGTCCATTTTAAATGAGCCTTGGCCCACAGGACACAACGGCGCTTCTGGACCATGTTCACATATGGCTTCCTTTTTGCATGATAGAGCTTTAGTTGGCATCTGCAGATGGCACGGTGAATTGTGTTTACCGACAGTGGTTTCTGGAAGTATTCCTGGGCCCATTTGGTAATGTCATTGACACAATCATGTCGATGAGTGATGCAGTGTCGTCTGAGGGCCCGAAGACCACAGGCATCCAATAAAGTTCTTCGGCATTGTCCCTTACGCACAGAGATTTCTCCAGTTTCTCTGAATCTTTTGATGATGTTATGCACTGTAGATGATGAGATTTGCAAAGCCTATGCAATTTGACGTTGAAGAATTTTTTTTTTTAACTTTTGACGCACTCTTTCACAGCCCTGCCTATCTTTACTTCTGAGAGACTCTGCCTTTCTAAGACATCCCTTTTATAGCTAATTATGTTACAGACCTGATATCAATTAACTTAAATTCAAAATTTCTTGCCTTTTCAGCCATTTGTTGCCCCCGTGCCAACTTTTTTGAGACCTGTAGCAGGCATCAAATTTGAAATGAGCTCATTTAGTGGATAAAAGTGAAAAATTTCTCAGTTTAAACATTTGTTATGTTATCTATGTTCTATTGTGAATAAAATATTGGCTCATATGATTTGAAAGTATTTTAGTTTTCATTGTATTCAAATTTTAAAAAATGTCCCAACATTTCCGGAATTCGGGTTGTATTCTAAAATATCTAAAGCTTAAACTGAAACATAAACTTTACAGATATTAAATAAATAAATTAAAAAATAAATTAAATATAAAAAAAAAAATGCAAAAACAACAAACATAACATGAAAACGGAAATTAGAAAAATACAAACAACTATAATAGTATCAATTATCATTATATATTTTTCATTTTTGTAGCTATTGTCATTTGCAATCATTTTATAGAAACAGACATGTCGACATGCAGCAACAAATTGTTTTCTTATTTCATTTGAACATGAAGAAACATTATTTTAAAATATACTATATTAATGCACTTTTTGAACATTATGAGAAAACCAACCACTTTTATCTGTGTATGGACACCACATCATTTGAAGCATTGGTATTATTTACTCACACGCCTGCACCTTGGCATGAAGTCAGACCGGAAGGTGACTTTGTCAAGTGTGTCAGCATACTGTAACACCTGGGATAACAGCTGTTTCTTTTTCCCACTGGCGACCCCTCCAGCGGACAGTGAAGTGGGCACCATCACCCACTGAAGAGAGTTCTATTCAAGGGCATGTAGAGATCAGGCCCAGATGGAATCTGCACATTAATTTGAAAGCAAAACCTCATAGATTTCAACATGGTGTTAAATAGAGCTGAGAGTACTACACTCTAACTGGCAGCTGAAATCATCATCAAATTAAATAATTTAATAAACAAACACATAAAAGACTGGGGATATGTGGAATTTTGTGAATGATGGGCTTTCTTTGCAGAAATCTGAAAAGCTTTCTGCAGACATAGATTCTTCCACAAAATCAACCCATCATGTTCGTTGTGTTTTGGCCATGCTATCATTTGAACTGCTAAAAGTCCAGTCCAATGTGTTTACAGCTTCAAAACTAGCATGCCTCTAACACTCTATAAAGGTTTTATGTTATACACAAACTATGGACGTAATGAGAAGATCATAGACTCGTAGACCCCTCCCTCCATGACACTGTGACCTCACACCCCTCCTCTTCATGTCTGGGGCTTTTGTTGAGGATATAGTCAGTGCGTCACAGATGTTGTTATGACTGGAGACACTATGAGTGAAACTAGGACAGTAATGTCAGATATGACCTCATTCAATCAAATCACCACTTAAGCATCAAAGTACAATTATATTATTATTAATAATGTATATATTACATTAAAATACAGTAACTGCAATGATAACTGGAAAGTGTGTCAAAGCAAACTTTGAAGTTGGCTTGACAAAGCTTATATTAAAGGGGTCATATTGTGCCCTTTTACGAAGTCTTGGTTTTGTTTTTGTTATGTACTAAAATAGGTTTTCATGCTTGACTGTTCAAAAATGCATTATTTTTCAAGTTTTACATTATTGCAGCAGCTCTCTTCTCATTCTCTATCAAACACATTGTTTAGTTCCTGTTGTGATGAAGCCCCTCCTTCCAATATACGAAATGTGCTCTGATTGGTTAGCTGGCCCATTGTGTTGTGATTGGCGAACCGCTTAGAGCGTGTTACGGAAATGTCACGCCCTTTACCATAACCGCAAGTTTCATCTGCTCAGGTGTAAATATTAAAGGGGCTCTATGTAAGATTTTTACTTTAATAAAGCATAAAAATACCCCGATATGTTTGCAGATATTTAGGAAACATGCTAAGTTCACCTACTTGTTTCTCAGAAAAACAATGCTACAGCCAGACATTCTACTTTGAAAATGTGCGTTCCGTGTCGGAATGTCTGTCTTTGTTTTGGTCTGTGTGAAACCGTGTGCTGCAAGTTTATCCAATAGTATGTCGACATCACAGGTTTCCAGTTGGCGGAAAACATCGCGTATTGCAACCATGGAAACCAACAAACAAACTGGGTCAGAGAATCACAGATTCTACTTGACCTAAAAAGCCTCTGCATCCATCTAAATATCTCTACAGCATATTAAAACAGATAAATCAACTCACCAGCTTTCAGTGTGTAAGTCTCCTCAGCTTTCATTGTGAATTGTGCTAAACGTTCAGGTTGTAATGTTCACAGTGTTAAAAATAAATTGTAACCACTGTTTTTAAGTTCATCCATCTCAGGAAGGCCAAACAAAGGGGTTTTAGAAACTAAAAACAGCATCTCTTCGACATGGCAAAAACACGCTACTTAAATATTCTGTTTGGCTGCCAGAGTCATCGCATCACTGCCCTCATCGCGTCACTGCCCTTATATTTTCCACTTTGCAAAGATAATAAAATTATATCACACCTCTCCTCAACAAGCCACACAGCTATTCACTTACTGTATTTCTTTGCAGTTTTTTTGCTACTGTAGAAGAATAATTGACCTTTACTGAGATACTTACTCTTGCCAACCTTGCGTAAGTGAAGTTGGCAGCCAAGGTGAATCCAAAGGGATTGTCTTATTCAAAGAGAAGGCTGGATTGATTTCAGATAAGACTGAAGTAGCTTCTTAACTGCTGATGAGGTGCAAATGTTTGAGGGACATTTTTGGAGCGTTTGATGTTCTGACTGGAAGCACTCTGTCAACTTTATGCCATTCATGAACTTGAGCAGTTTGGAAAAGCATGTTGTGATGTTGCAATCCCGGCTTCTGTGTTCAGAAACTATTGGGAAGGTTGCGGCAAAGGAAGGAGAAAGAATACGTAGAACATATGAAGAAATCCTCCCACTTTGGATGCTTTCTGGCACTATTTTTACACCACGGTGGGCGGTAACAAGCGAGAAAACAAAGGTTTTGTTCAGTAATAGCATCTTCCTCGAGGGTCTGTCAGGGCTGGTTGCTGCGGAGAAGATGTGACGGCAGTGGGCCGAACCTAGAATGGACTTCAACGTTCAGCGTTTTTGTTCCGGACAAGTCTTCAGCGTTCCCATCTGAAATAACCCATCTTAGTATACCCTCCCACATCACACACTCTTTTATTGTTTTCATTCCCCAGACAACCCATTATTACATGCTGAGGCGGAAAGTGGGTTATGTTTTGGAACCAAAATCTGCATTCTCTCTCTCCATTGTCCGTTACTTCCTCATTCATGTGTAGCAGGAAAAAAAAGACAAAGCCACTTCTTAATTAAGGCCGCCAATCATTCGGAAGAGAGATTTGGGTGTGGAGACAGATCCACGTGGCGTCCTAATCACACTAGGCAAATCTCTATTGTCAGCGCCGGATCCTGGGACAATGGAAGTCGTGGTATGTCACTAATTAATTGGGTGCACAGATTAGGAGCAATAGATTTTTTTTGCTTTTGTTCACTAGCCATCTCACTCCCATTCAACAGGCAGAGAGAGAGAGAGAGACAGGTGCAAAGAATCAAGCTTCTTACCCCGCCCTGACACCAATCTGCTCGCCTTTTCGTCTGTAAACCAAAGGATGTCAAGTAAAGCTCTAGAGTCCTGCATGTTTAATTAATAATCTGTTGGAGAGGGATTAGAGAGTGACAGCAAGAGAGAGAGACGGGAAGTAAGATGAGATAATATCACAGGCTGCTTTGTGTCTGGGTTCATGCAGTTAAACTCAAGGATTAGTGACAAGTTACAGAGAGGATGGTTGAAAGAAAGTTGGCCTCAGATTGGTGGGCAGCTGTGGGAGCTCTGGAATAATCTGAGGTGAAACTTCACATAAACTTTTCTAGGATAATGTGCACATGGGTTAAATTGGACTGGAATCTTCCAGTACAGTGTTTTTTATAAAAAAAAGAAAAAAAAAAGGAAAATGGTAGGTTGTTTGTGAATTCAATCCATCCATATGTGGCTCAATCCAATTTTTGCATGATCCAGTTCACATAAAGTTCACATTAATTTCCCTCCAGTTAGTTGAGAAAGTAGTAGTTAAAGTAGCAATTGTAATATTGTACATTTATTCATATTATGTGTGTATTTCAGTATCAATCACTATCAGTCATTAGAGTATTAGTAGACTGCTTAAAGGGGTGGTTGATTATGATTTCACTTTTTTCACTTTAGATAGTGTGTAATGTTGATGTTTGAGCATAAACAACATCTGCAAAGTTACTACGCTCAAAGTTCAAAGCAAAGGGAGATATTTTCTTTTGTAGAATTCTCGTTTAATGACTACAACAAACGGCTGGTAGGGACTACAGCAATGATATGAGGCCATGTTATTGCAATGCAGTACGGAACACAAATTCAATAGCATGCCATAAAAGCAAGATGACAGCATAAGTTATAACCATAATTAAACTAAACTATTCCTGTTCTATTTTCGTGCATCATGTATTCTCTAGCTCTGTAGGCATCTTACAACGGTTCCCACACAAGCGATTTATAGATTATCAAGACAGAATATGCTAATCAATGACTTTAAGATAGTTAACTCCACATCAGCTACATAAATTCATCAACTAACCATTCAGAAACGTCCTGTTGCATTCTACATGTTGTCACTTCTTCTTGAGTCTCTCCATCTTTGTCAAACTCTGGTTTGAACATAAAAGGCTGAACAGTTTCTAGCATTTTAAGTGAGTCTGCATGAGGTAATCGGCGCTGCTTACATGAGCTCTTGAAACTTCGCCCTATTCTTGAGAGCAGCAGCTCATTTGCATTTAAAGGGACACACACAAAAACAGAGCGTTTTTGCTCACCTCCAAAAAGTGACAAATTTAACATACAATAAAAAAATTATCTGTGGAGTATTTTGAGCTAAAACTTCACATACACACTCTGGGGACATCAGAGACTTATTTTACATCTTGTAAAAGTTGCATTATATGACCCCTTTAATATCTACTAACACTTTATTTTGATGCTCCCCAACAGACATTCTACTGACTTTTAGTAACTTTGCAACTACAGCTCAATTACAGCTCTTATTCTACTTACCCAAACTCTAACACCTAAACTTAACCTACTGTAACAGTTCACTAACAGTCTACTACATTCTTCTAACACTCTAATGAGAGTTAGTTGACATGTTGCAGAGTTAATTATAGTTAGTATACTGTCTAAAGTGGATCATTTAAAAAAAAGTAACCGATATTTCATAATCCAATTGAAGTATGTCTAACAGACATAAATAGGCACCTGTAATTGCAGTTCTGGGAGAATTTGTTACAGACTTGTTCTAACTTTGTTTCAGCATTCCATTTTGGCAAAAACACACCAGTTTATACCTGCAACATTTGAAACCTCCAATGGTTTAAAATGAGATATGTGAGTCATAGGCATAGCGTTATGTTCAAATGCAACCTACGCCACTGAGTCACCGGATTTGCCAAAGTTTGCCAAGTTAGAGGCATCAAATCTTTGAAAGGTTTTCAAAGTTTTGTTTGAGGAAGTTAGTATTAAGTAAACTTTGAATTCATCTTTGTTTGCTTTGAGAAATGTGTGTGAATTCTGTACTTCTCAATGGAATAAATGGAAGTTTAGACACATTTTAATTTCTGTGGTATAGTCTATACGACAACATATATCAGCTATACAGCTGGAGACTGCTGCACCATTATTTGAATGTCCTACCACTTTTGGACTGTAGTATTATTATATCATCAGTCAGTTTACCCACCTCCAAAAGTTAGATACGTAGCTCTACTGTGGAATGTCGCTTTATATGCCAGTCTGCCTGTCTGTTTGGGTGGTTCTTGGCCTGGATAAGCTGGAAATTCCTGCCACTTTTAAAATCAAGTCAGAGTGATTGTATTTACAAGATGAGCGCACATGAATGGAATCAGTGTCATAATTGCTAGTGGGAAGCTTGGATTTTCTTTGAACTACGCCTTTCCGAGTATCAGTTGAAGAATCCCAGTAGTTGATGATGGACTGGGGAACAATAGTTATGAAACATCTATATCCCAACTCTCAGATCAGAGCAAAAGCCCAACATCTACCAACGCACTAGCAAGAACACAGTGAGATCTTATAATAAACCAACAGCATCAAAGAATACGTTTGAATCCCTGAGGCTGATAAGCCAGTCTCATAGTCTCACATCTGTCAGAACAGATGCCTTCATCTTAACACCCATTTTTTATTTGAAGTTGATATCTTAGATTGTGGCTCTTGGTGTAAAAAGTAGCAGTTGTGTGAGACTTGGTGTGTGGAAGACATGATGAATGTGTATGTGAAAAGAAGTGCGAAGAGCTTTTATATTGTTTGATGACGCCAGTAGAAGAATGTTTGAAATCTTTTCAGACTGCTTTGGAGTGTCATTTTTGTTTGACAGGGGCGTTTGGTGATTCTGTCAGCAGTTTTTTCACTGCATGTGATCTTGAAGGTGGAGCCATTTACCACACAAATACAATGCATGCATGTATGCAACCCAGAAAAGTGGACAAATCATTGCAGGCATGTTATGGAGGTAGGATGGGTAAAGAGACTAGCCAGTGCTACTCTTACTATTTACTGGGGTATTCACTGAGAATTTGTTGACAGTCAGAATATTATGGTATTGCTTGCTTTTTGATGATATAAAGTATATAGCTTTATGTATGAGAGGAAAAAACCTTTGTCTTTTCATTTCAATTCAGATTCACATTTATTTGTATAGCGCTTTTCACAATACATAATACATATTCAGCCATGGTGTTTTCTTGGGAGTGATGTTGGTGGTTGTAGGGTAACAGTCCCATTAAAACATGTTAGTTTACTTGATGGATGCTATATTAAATAGGTATACAAGTATCTCCTTGAAAGCAGGAAATTTCTAAAATAGTTGATCAAGATTATGATTTAATAACAGCAGTATTTAAATCAGCAATAAAATCTATTCCATGGGCTAAATGTCATGTTATTTGTGGTCGCTTCAACCCGCTGACATGAAAAACAACCCGCGGCAACAGTGTTAAAGTAGCCCAATTCCGCGGGAAAACCACGGACTTGGCAACACTGGCCAGTGGGTCAAATTTACCCATATATGCATGCCTCTATTGTTTTGCGGCGCTTATGTTTTAATGTTCTATGTTACTAGGCAACGCCTTTCACCCACTGAGGCCCTATTTACACTAGTGCATTTTCATTTTCATTTTTTTTTTATTCCTTTATTTAACCAGGGGAAGTCATATTGAGACTATAGTCTCTTTTTCAAATGATCCCTGGCCAAGAAAGGCAGCACTTAAAAATGTATCAGCACCCCATAAGCCATACAACAACACCTAACAAGGACAAAAGTTAAATACAACAACAAACTAAATATAACACAATATCATAACCAGGACAGGCAGAAAACAAAACAGAACAGCAGCCTATATACAATCACACTTATAGCTGAAGGTTTCTGTGACATATATAATTTTAAATCATTAAGAGATATAATAGTGCCTAGCTTCAACTGTTTTTGCAAAGCATTCCAGATTAAAGGGGCATTGTAATGGAAGGCAGTTTTACCAAATTCAGATTTTAAAGCAGGTATAGTAAAAAGAATGCTATTACTTGATCTGAGATTTCAAGAGATTTCTGAGATTTCAAGAGATTTCTGAGATTTCAAGAGATTTCAAGATCTTGAGTTTTAAAACGCATAAGTATTGCTATGGTTATGCCTGTCGTTTACGCTCGAAAAAGCGTTTTCAGAGACTTTCGAAAACGCAGCAGACCCTGTTTTAGTTTGAAAATGCCGGGGATAGGGAAAAAAAGACAATCACAATTTCCTTTTCGTGCCAACATTACTGTCTTTAATGCCAAGTTGGAGAAATTAGTTCCTAAATTTCCAACAAATCATTGGGTTCATCTTTCTCTCTTTCTTCTTCACACTCACACACATCGTTTCCGGTTTTGATTTGAGACCAATTTATTCTGGCTCAGTGACATCACAGGCACCAGTGAAGAGTGGCGCTACACGATCTGAATGCAGGAAAGCAAAATGCCACAGAGAGAAAAAAAGACACTCATTATCAGAAACCACAGGAGTGAGAGATGAAAGTGTGTGTAGTGGGAGGTCATTTGAAGGACGCTCTTCATTAGTTACCAGAATGATCACTGATGCTGATATGTGACCTGTGATCGATGGAGTGTGTGTGACAGTAGAGTCCTTGTCTTCAGAGCTCACTGCAGCCCTTGTATTTTCAGCGCTGTTGGACAGCCTCAATGGCAGCTTCATTCCCATGGGAGGCACTGTGTGTGTGTGTGTGTGTGTCTGTGTGTGTGCGTGTTCATGCCAACAGTACTGTCACTATCAAGGCAGAAAGTACCACACTTGCCAGTCAAATTCATAATGGCAGTGCTGTTTTGACTGTTTATTTATGATTTGCCAGAGCAATTACTGCAACACTATAACCAGAAAAGACTTTAAAGGTGCTACAGAGGATGTTTTGTTTTATACATTTTTGCAATATTACTTGAAACTGTCTTTACTAACTGATAAAAGACTATTTATTAGGTGCACTGAAAGGAATATTATTAATATACATCATCTGTGCACGAGGTAGGGCCTTAAAAACATCCGCCAATCGTTTACGCGATCATCGCGTAAACGATTGGCCCTCTGGCTTGTCAATCACTGCTGTGACGTTCCTTGTGAGAGACGTGCGCGGATTGGCCCTCTGGCTTGTCAATCACTGCTATGACGTTCCTTGTGAGAGACGCGCGGCTGCGCGCTCCAGTAACTTTCCACACTCCACAGACGCCGCATGCAATGCTTTTGTCAGGAGACAGGAGTAACAACTGCAGATTATGAGTTACCTGCGGTGAGTCCGACATAATGAATCCACTAAGTGTGTGCGTGGCTTTAAGTCGATTGTAAGGCCGATTATGAATGTAAATTGATACTTATGACTGATCGCGCTCAAACGCGTCCAGTCAGAGCCAGTTGCGTTCAGTCTGCGATTACAGTCGGTGTTCAAATTCCATGTGAAAGTATATAAATCTGCTTCAGGAGCAGGAAACAATCGCTGTATGTTGAGCATAGTCTTAGAATGTTTTAGCTAGTCATTAAATGTGTGCCCGGCTTAATAACACAGCGAGTGCCAGTGGTAAACCTACTCGTGCACGAGTTTTGGGAGGCGTGCCCTCGAAATGGTGGGGGGTTGTTCTTACGCATGCGCTCATTTTAAAAAATCAGTCGACGAAAAGATCCTCTGTACCACCTTTAAGACACTGCAGCTTTAGTTCAGCTATGAATTTATTGTTTAGCGCTGTGCTACTAGAGACATATAACAATTTAAAAACACATTCCACGTTAAATGCCAAAAATGCACATGTAAACTCAGATGAGATAAAGACTTCAGTCATATCAGTAGTTTAAAAGTGTGGTCACAATTTTTTATCTCATTCACAAGTTCGCCTACCCATTCAGTCTGAATGGATAATGGTAAACAAACATGGCTTGCTGTCCTCGAAGGAGGCTCGAACCCAGAGTTAACCCCCCCTATAACAGTACTGTGCTGAGGGAGAATAAGCGAAATAGAGGAGGGAGATGGGGAGGAGGAGGGATGCTGGAAGAATTGTCGCTGGGATGACGCAGTGACTGCTACTTATATACACTCATAATGATGATTGACAGGAATTAATGTTTAGGCACCTCCCGAACCTACATTTGGAACTACATGTAATCCAACTGTTATTGGACATGTTCACTTGTGGGATAAATTAATTATGGTTGACTGTGAAAAGAGCATATATACAATGACATCAGTACCTGAAAACTTTCTCATGTAATACATCCACGCCACTAGGTGTTAGTATAAGTTCAAGGCTAATGTTATATTGGCCAGCACAACATAGGCAAACAAAACAACTACAACAAAATGACAGTTAAAACTGCTGTAAGCATTAAACAAAGTAGCAAAATAGTGATTGTTTGTGAACTGGTTTCCCAAACACTCCTTCCTGTTCAGCCAAACAAGCAGATTCTGTCTATAGAGCTTCTCTTCTATTAATTTTGGGATATTACTTGAAAGTTTCTTAGAAGTTTCAATGGTTAGTGTGAATAAGATCTACCACTTTATTCCAGAACTCACAAAGTCCCCGTGTGTATTCGTGACCTTCAGTGAGACTTAACACACCTATCAGGAGCCCCGCTGGGTTTGTCTCTCCTTATACCAGCTCCAGCAGTTTCTGGGACATCTAACAGTAGAAAGTATGAAAAAAGTAATGAAATGAGGGCCATCTCCTCTAAGCCGACAGAAGACGGGTTTTATGCATTATCCTGACCCTGGTGACCTCTCATGGAACATTCTGGGTCAGTGTCACAGAGATAAATGAGAAGACTGGAAGATTTTTTTTTTTTTTCTGTCAGATTGATCTTTTTTCACTCAGAGGAGGGGAAGGGTAGTGTGAAGATGAGGAAAACGGAGGAAAGAGGATAAGACGGGGAAATGAGAACAGACAGATGCTCTACAGCTCAGCGTCTGTCACATCAGCAGCACAAAAGCTATTAGGAGCTTTTAAAGCAATTGTTCACTCTAAATTGAAATTCTGTTATCATTTACTCACCCTTATGTCGTTCCAAAACGTCTTTTCTCTATGGAACTCAAAAGGAGAAATTTAGCAGAATGTGCATGTTTACTTTTCCATACAGTATGAGTGTCCATACATTAAATGTAGATCCAGTGCTTTTGCAGCAGTCTCTTGCTTCTCAGATTTGAGAATAAGAGCCCAGTAATCTTACATGTGTCTCTTGTAGAGTTGTCAAAAGTATTGACTTCTGTACCAATCGGTACTGAAAATTAAAAAATGTGATGCTTTGAGCGCTGTTGAACTAAACACCATAGTGATTGGCCATAGTGTTCACGGCTCATCGGATATGTCTGTGATTGGCTACAATGATCAACCCATGCAAGCATTTGAAAGTGCACGGAAGTGTTTGAATTTGAACGCGGGAGCGTTTGAAACCAGGCGTCTATCAGTGGACTGGTCCGGGAGAGATGCCTGATTTCAAACCCTCCCGTGTATATCTGTGTAAGCCCTCGGTGAAGAGCGTCATTGATGACTATTTACAAAGTTTTTGAAGTGTTGATCATTGAAGCCAATCACAAACACAATAGCCAATCAGAGGTGTTTACGAATCCGTTTAATAGCGCTCAAAGCATCACATCTTTAAACTTTCAGTACCGACTTGATACCGAAGTTGGTGCTTTTGACAACTCTAGTCTCTTGTAGAGGTTTAGAAGAGATCTCCACAATTCCTAAAGTTGTACTCAGATTTACCAAGATACCAAAGTTTGCATTATAGATCTCAATATGGACCCAAAACTTTCTCGTCAAACTTCCAAAGACCAAATGATCTGAGCTACTGTATGTAATGTACTGTATGAATCATTTCTTCTTAGGAATTTTTGGAGAAACAGTTGAAACAGTATTGGCACATCACATTCATTCATTCATTCATTCATTCATTCATAACTGAAAACTTCATTATGTCTTGATAGATATGAAAGAGCAACTTCTAAAACGTTAAAATTTTATTCTGGCGTTACACAGAAATGACATGTCTGCTTGGTTATAGTATAGCAGTGATGGAGTATGTTTTTCACCTCATGTTGTGTAGGACACCGGCTGGTGATCTTAACTTACTGGAAGGCTGCACCCAATTTTTTCCACAGCCACATGACTACAACTTATTCACATGCTTTAGTAAGTTCTTTTATAGAAGCTCTTTCAGATGACTCATTTTCTCTGTAATTGTGTTGATTTTGTGTATTTTTTTCTGAACTTTTGACTAAAGTAACTCATACAACTAAACTGATTAGCTTTGCAGTGTAAAAACAGATACATTAGATGAGATATAAAAATGAGGGCAACACAATATTGTAGATTGTTGTACTAATACAATGTTTGATTCACACTGCTCTCAAATGGCCTCTACATTAAAAAAAATGCAATTCCGATTTGGTGATATAGGCGTTTAGTTTCCGATGAGCTGTAAGCAGTTGACCAATCACAACTGACTGGGCCATGCATCTTGACCAATCAAAGCAGAGGCTTGCGGAAAGGAGGGGTTCAGAGAGACCGAATCTGTGAACAAATCAGACTCTTTTCAGACTCGTTGAAAAATGAGGTGAAGTCCAATGTATATTATGTGAAGATTAAAGTTTTTTTTTATTTTTTGTTTTTTTTATATACCTTAGATGCATGTAAACTTATTGTAGGAGACCTCAAAAACAAAATTAGGAACCTTTAAAATAGACTAATAGGGGCACTTTAATGAATGGATAATGTGCTGGCTGAACTAGCAGTTGTAAATCAAAGCACATTGCTGCATTGTATCGAATGGAACCTGAAAATGCTTAAAATTAATAGTTAATAAAGATTATGTGTTGGATTTGTTTTACTGTGCATGAAATTAATCTGCAACATTAAACAACATATTTTTTCTCTCTCCATTTAATCACATTGTTTCCTCCAACTTTATTTTTATTTCCTGTGGGAACTAACATGGGGCATTATTGTACCATCATTTAATCATCATTGAAATAGAAATTGGAAAGCCAAATAAAGGACAAAAGAGACAAAAGCAAGGATGGTGGTTTGTGCCCTTCGACGTGGTAGCAGTTACTGTCAGGTTGCTCATTATCTCAATTATCATTTGCATTCCCACCAAAATGGTGACCACGCTTTGCAGCTTTCAGTGACAAAGCATATTTGCATGAAACATCCGGAAAACTAAAAGCCAATTTGGCTTTGGTGCTTTCATTGCACATGGCAGAAAACGGTAAAAAAAACGGTAAAAAAAGTCAAACACAAAGTTCAAAGGTGTAATAAGGAGTCAAAGAGAGATAAGGGAAAAATAAAAACTTGACAAGACTCTGCACAGACAGCCCCAGGGAAATGTAGCAGAACAGACAGAGAATTATAAATTATAAACAATCCTCCAAACCCACAGTCATACTGAACCTCATGATAACAACAGACCTGAGTGAATTCTAAAGAGGGTTCGACAAGATAAAGCACCATATCTGTGTGAGAGATGTGAGGTTTGCTCGAAACTGAGAAGGCAGAACCTTATTAGATCTCTCGACACAGACTAGCACTTTTCTCACACACATCTACTTCTAATGGTCTACAAAGTTTGGTACTTTTTTAAATTTTTGGTTAGGTCTTGGTCAGAAGACAACAGTTCCATGTTAAGGTTCTGAAACATCAAATCTGTGATTATTCCTGACAACATGCCCTGTTGATGGTGTAGGTCTCTGTAATACTGTTTGCTGGCTTCGTACAACACCGCTATAACATCTTTACTCTGGTAGTTTTATTCAAATTCACACCTTCAGGGAGGGGATTCCCACAGTGAAGACGCGTGACATGATTTCATGGTGTTAAAATGATTTCAAAGCTGGAAATTCCACACAGTCGGACACATTTCAAATTCCTATTAGGACAGCTGGCAGAATCTTCTATTTCTGGCATGTTTCACTTTACTACCTTAAAAAAAAAAAAAAAAAAAAAAAAAAAAAAAACAAAAANAAAAAAAAAAAAAAAAGCTCTAATTGTTTATGTGTCAGTTATGAGACCCCTTTATATGCCTCTTCTTAGAGGTCAATATTAACTCTTTCATAGCTCAGGAGACAGTAAAGGAGTTCAATCTGAAGATGAAAAAGTCACACAGGCTTGTAGAGACATGAGGGTAAATAAATGATGACAGAATTTTCATTTTTGGGTGAAATATCCCTTTAAGCATCATCTTTGTCTTACATTTTTGCTAAAATTAGGGGACATTAAACATCATCACGCTGACCTGGAAAACTTTCCTCTCACTTGTCTGCTTTCAAAGCCTCCTTGTGTTTGCAAACTATTCTAACTCAAACTTTCAAGAATTTCTTTTTTTTTTATAGAAAATGGAAGTTGTTGGAAGACATTGAAGTCATCCAGTCCATTTTGTTTATAGCATGTGTTTAGCTTTTAACTTCTTCCGATTGTATGTATGCTTAAAAATTCATAAAAGTTTTGTTCAGTTGTGAAGATTATCATGATGTACAGAATGTGTAAGTATCATTAGCTTTTATTGTATACTGTAGTTTATTTTCTGCAAATCCAAAAGCCAGTGGAAAAATACTATTGACTTTTTGTTGAGGAAACCAGGGTGATGCTAACTTACAGGTCGGGCTACAAAAATATTTACTGCATCACTCGATTGGGTTTCAGAATGCCATGGTTATTTGGGCATTTTTGTTTTGACATTACATACAGTGGGTACGGAAAGTATTCAGACCCCCTTAAATTTTTCACTCTTTGTTATATTGCAGCCATTTGCTTAAATTTTTAATTTTTTCCTCATTAATGTACACACAGCACCCCATATTGACAGAAAAACACAGAATTATTCAGACCCTTTGCTGTGACACTCATATATTTAACTCAGGTGCTGTCCATTTCTTCTGATTATCCTTGAGATGGTTCTACACCTTCATTTGAGTACAGCTGTGTTTGATTATACTGATTGGACTTGATTAGGAAAGCCACACACCTGTCTATATAAGACCTTACAGCTCACAGTGCATGTCAGAGCAAATGAGAATCATGAGGTCAAAGGAACTGCCTGAAGAGCTCAGAGACAGAATTGTGGCAAGGCACAGATCTGGCCAAGGTTACAAAAAAACTTTCTGCTGCACTTAAGGTTCCTAAGAGCACAGTGGTCTCCATAATCCTTAAATGGAAGATGTTTGGGATGACCAGAACCCTTCCTAGAGCTGGCCGTCCGGCCAAACTGAGATATCGGGGGAGAAGAGCCTTGGTGAGAGAGGTAAAGAAGAACCCAAAGATCACTGTGGCTGAGCTCCAGAGATGCAGTCGGGAGATGGGAGAAAGTTGTAGAAAGTCAACCATCACTGCAGCCCTCCACCAGTCGGGGCTTTATGGCAGAGTGGCCCGACGGAAGCCTCTCCTCAGTGCAAGACACATGATAGCCCGCTTGGAGTTTGCCAAGATGGTGAGAAATAAGATTCTCTGGTCTGATGAGACCAAGATAGAACTTTTTGGCCTTAATTCTAATCGGTATGTGTGGAGAAAACCAGGCACTGCTCATCACCTGTCCAATACAGTCCCAACAGTGAAGCATGGTGGTGGCAGCATCATGCTGTGGGGGTGTTTTTCAGCTGCAGGGACAGGACGACTGGTTGCAATCGAGGGAAAGATGAATGCGGCCAAGTACAGGGATATCCTGGACGAAAACCTTCTCCAGAGTGCTCAGGACCTCAGACTGGGCCGAAGGTTTACCTTCCAACAAGACAATGACCCTAAGCACACAGCTAAAATAACGAAGGAGTGGCTTCACAACAACTCCGTGACTGTTCTTGAATGGCCCAGCCAGAGCCCTGACTTAAACCCAATTGAGCATCTCTGGAGAGACCTAAAAATGGCTGTCCACCAACGTTTACCATCCAACCTGACAGAACTGGAGAGGATCTGCAAGGAGGAATGGCAGAGGATCCCCAAATCCAGGTGTGAAAAACTTGTTGCATCTTTCCCAAAAAGACTCATGGCTGTATTAGATCAAAAGGGTGCTTCTACTAAATACTGAGCAAAGGGTCTGAATACTTAGGACCATGTGATATTTCAGTTTTTCTTTTTTAATAAATCTGCAAAAATGTCAACAATTCTGTGTTTTTCTGTCAATATGGAGTGCTGTGTGTACATTAATGAGGAAAAAAAAAATAACTTAAATGATTTTAGCAAATGGCTGCAATATAACAAAGAGTGAAAAATTTAAGGGGTTCTGAATAATTTCCGTACCCACTGTATTTAAAATTTACATGCAGTTTCATGCTATTACCATCTGATATGGTTAGTGTACCATGTTTTTTTTTTTTTTGTGAAGATCGATACACACACTTTCCCTTTTCCTCTGACCACATCCCAGTTCCCCTATGTATGTGTTTTTCTCCTACAGTTCCTTCCCAGATCTGCAAGCCCTATTGAATCAATGTCTCTGAATGAGTAGTGTGTGAAAGTGAGCATGTGTATTCAGACAGAGTCTGTCTGAATATTGATACAGTATATCAGCCCTGTGTGCCTGTGTGCATATGTGAGCACTGTTTTTGTAGCTCAAAATCAGTTTTTCCTCAAACACCAGAGGCCAGACATCTGAATCTCAGTCCAGTCTGGCTTTCTCTTTCTGTTCTGTCAGTCAGGAAAGGCCGTTCTGAAGGGCGCAGCGCCATGCAGCTCTGGAGACATCAGCAGCGTTCTGTCAGGCTTTCTGATCCTGAATCCAGCAGCCCTGACAGCCGCGACACGTTGAACAAATATTCACATCTGAGTCTTTCTCTTATCCACACACGCACTCCTTCTCCTTCAGTTCTGACAGGAGAATGTGCACCGCTGCAGAACATCAGATGCGCTGATGAATAGCACAATGACATCAGGGAGAAACAAAGCTTTGTGCTGAGTCAGAAGCGCATGGCATCTCATGGCTGTCAGCTGGAGACGCTGAATGTTGCAAACTGCAGCGATGAGGCGTGTCTGCGAGACGGGTTAAAATCTGTCGATCTCTCCTCTTTTTGAAATTAACATCAGGATCAAGCAGATGGAGACGCTAAGAAGAACTTAATCGTTTTTTCAAGTCTGTTGCATCTTTAGATGAAACTCCAAAGCACTTGCATATCCACAGACCTTCTAAAAAAATCCCCTTTTCTTTGACCTTTTATTCGTTTTACCCATAATCCCTTTCTAATGAGTTCCTGTTTGCTCATGTTTGAGGCATGTCTTAAGGGATTCAGCAGTGGGCCTGTAGGCATTTTTTGTACCCTATGCTTGGCTGCCACTGCTTTGCCCGGCTAGAGTGATGGATATTTCCTGAATTTATGCTGTAAGGCTGGCCTGAGAGAAGATTGTGTTGCGTCTTTGTGGCAATTGCGTCATATAATTAAGTTTTACCCAAAATTCAGTAAGCAGTTGTGCCACAGTGTTTCAGTGAAAAAAACAACAAAAAAAAACTTATGTCTTATTCGCATACCATCATACTTAACCATGTGCTAATTTAACCATGTGCTAAATATGCTAATTTAAGTTTAATGACACAGTTGTGCAAAATGACTTGAAATCACATCTTCTACGAAATTCTAAATTAAGATAATTTTTTTGGGTGAGATCGCCTGAGCGAGCATTACCTGTGTCTGATATAACATTCATTCTTCAGGTCGATGTCCATAATATTATATCCATTATAAAAATTAGTTTGAATGTCCACTGAGGAAAGCGATCTTTGTATTTGTCCTTTTTACAGTAAAGACAATTTTCCATACCAGCGCTAAAACACCATACTTTGTTTACAAGTCCATTTAAATTTAAAAGTCTGTTGTGACTGACTCATTAACTAAGTATAGGTTTGCATATTAATCTAACTTTCACTCAATCCATATTATGCACTAATGGACCCTTTCACAATACCAAATACAACAAATTATTTATATAAAATAATATTTATTGAACAACAATATTTAAATTAACAACAATAACCATTATAAATGACATCAGGAAATAAACACAATTGTACACTTCAGTCAAACATACAAAAGCAGTGCTCTACAGGAAGTAAGTTAAATATAGCCTTAATATTAAATTATTAAATTTAACATAGCCCAATGCAATTTGCTTAGGAAAAAGTAATAGAATAATAAGACCAAAGATTGCCCATTTTATGTAGCCAAAATGAATTATATTTCATGTTTAATAAGAGCAAGCGGCAAATCCCTGAAGCACCGGTCGAGATGAAGATGTTCTCAGCGGGTACACAAGCACTGAACGGCCGCTGACGGCCTGGAGCTTGCATCTCCGAAAACATCTAAACAAATTGTAAAATAGGTGCTATGATTAAATATGAGTCACTTATTTCAGGTCTAAACAACTACATTCTCACCTAAAAAAAACTCTTAAATCTACAGTTTGTGGTACAACAAGTGTGGTATTTGTATAAAATACGGCGGATTTGCTCAGCCGCCATGACAGACACTTTGAGCAGAGTGATATATATATATACAGTACAGTCCAAAAGTTTGGAACCACTAAGATTTTTAATGTTTTAAAAAAAGTTTCGTCTGCTCACCAAGGCTACATTTATTTAATTAAAAATAAATTAAAAAACAGTAATATTGTGAAATATTATTACAATTTAAAATAACTGTGTACTATTTAAATATATTTGACAAAGTAATTTATTCCTGTGATGCAAAGCTGAATTTTCAGCATCGTTACTCCAGTCTTCAGTGTCACATGATCCTTCAGAAATCATTCTAATATGCTGATTTGCTGCTCAATAAACATTTATGATTATTTTCAATGTTGAAAACAGTTGTGTACTTTTTTTTCAGGATTCCTTGATGAATAGAAAGTTCAAAAGAACAGCATTTATCTGAAATACAAAGCTTCTGTAGCATTATACACTACCGTTCAAAAGTTTGGGGTCAGTAAGAATTTTTTATTTTTTTATTTTTTTGAAAAGAAATTAAAGAAATTAATACTTTTATTCAGCAAGGATGCATTAAATCAATCAAAAGTGGCAGTAAAGACATTTATAATGTTACAAAAGATTAGATTTCAGATAAACACTGTTCTTTTGAACTTTCCATTCATCAAATAATCCTGAAAAAAAATATTGTACACAAATATTTTGGACAATTGTACACATTAAATGTTTCTTGAGCAGCAGATCAGCATATTAGAATGATTTCTGAAGGATCATGTGACACTGAAGACTGGAGTAATGATGCTGAAAATTCAGCTTTGCCATCACAGGAATAAATTACTTTGTGAAATATATTCAAATAGAAAACAGTTATTTTAAATTGTAATAATATTTCACAATATTACTGTTTTTACTGTATTTTTAATTAAATAAATGTAGCCTTGGTGAGCAGACGAAACTTCTTTTAAAAACATTAAAAATCTTAGTGGTTCCAAACTTTTGGACTGTACTGTATATCATATGTATATATATGTGTAAGATATATTTTCTAAGGTGTAAGGAAAATATAATAACTTTTTCTTGATTGTTACACACCATGACATTTTAAGAGTCATTCAATCTAAACCTTCATTGCAAAGATACAATATAACATTTTTCAAAGGTATAACCATTTGAAATGATAATAATTTAATCACATATAATTCTGCTTAAACGCTGCACCAAACACGCCATTGAAGCGTCTTCAGAGAGGTCTGGCTGAGTGAGGGAAAAGATTAGCTCTGAGCTAATAGTCATTAGCAGTCCACTTCAGCCTCTGTAATCAACTCTACCCTGGGACTCATCAATACCGTGTTTACCAGAGTCCTAATACTATTATTGGCTTATTAGAGAAAGAGATTGTCTTGCTTGCTGAAAAAGAGAGTTGAGTGCAGATAATTTAACTAAGGCCTGCAGTCACTCATTTTGTTTCTTAATCAAACTGAATCTGTGACCTGGGAATCAGTTGTTGTCACAGGACGTTAAGGAGAGGCTAGTTAATTTCCTGAACTGTTGAAAATCATTAGGTCTTTAGTAAATCATGTGTGTATGATGATTGTAAGTACGTTGAAACCAATTTTTATTATAGTTTACAAATAACAATATCTATAATTGTTAAAATTATTTTTTATTAAAACCTTGCTTTGTCTCTGAGATATTGAGTTGTTGGTTCCCTAGTGGAGCTTATTGATCAATAATCACTATTAATGAATAAATACATTTCTTTGGTCTTCCAATGGACTTGTCTGAGACAACATATTTGTTAATATGATGTACTGTATTTGATTGGGACATGTTCCTTAATCAATAACCTGGAAGACCATATCAGCAAATAAGATTTGGGGCTTATAGCTAGCACTGTTGGTCGTTCATTGCAGGAAACAACGAAATCACATCAAACTTTTTGGTTGCTTCTAAATGTGAATAATGTTGGGAATATAATTTGTGATCACACTGTGATGTTTATCTGATGTTGACCATAATGCTAATGCTAATGCTAATGATGTTCAAAGTTCTCTGTGAAGGTTAGATTTAGGGATAATAGTTGGTTAGGACATCATAAACGTGTACTCCACACGACTCTAAGGGGTTAATAAAGGCCTTCTGAAGCAAAGTGTGAAGTAAAATATCTAGCTTCCGCCAGACCGCCTTCTGTATTCTAGTTATGAAGAAAGCGTAAACTGGCATCGTGTCAGTTACACTTTTTCCGTAAGTTGAATAGGGAAGGTGTAGGACGTAGCGTAAGCTTTTTGAACTGCAAGAGTTTTACACTTTCTTCGTACGTTGAATACGGAAGGCGGTCTGGCGGACACTAGATATTTTACTTCAAAACTTGTTAAATATGGATATTTTGTTTTTACACAAATGCATCGCTTCGCTTCAGAAGGCCTTTATTAACCGCCCGGAGCCGTGTGGAGTACACGTTTATGATGGATGGATGTGGATGGATGCACTTTCTTCAGCTCATACTCGTGACCCCTGTTAACTGCCATTACAAAGCTCAGATGCTATTTATTAAAATATCTCTGATAGTGTTCATCAGAAAGAAGAAAGTCATATACTCCTAGGATGTCTTGAGGGTGAGTAAAGCTTGGGGTAGTTTTCATTTGAAAGTGAATTAATCATTTAATATAGACCACTGAATGAAACAATAACTTATAGTTCAGTGAGTGAGATGTTAATTCATTAACATCTCTGACTGAGTGAGTTCATTAAGTAAAAGATTCATCAGACTGATTCAAATGAGTCTTTTTGAACAATTCATTAAAATTACCAGCTCATAAGAGTCATTTGCTGGTGAATTAGAGTGTGCTGCTTGGACAATTCAAAACAGAGATGTGGTACACAGTATTTCTCATCACATTCAGTTCAGTTGGTAACATTCATAACTCGACTCAAGATGCAGTAGTGGAAACGTTATTGTACAGAATTTAAATGCTATTATAGTATTTTTTTTATATTTTTAATTAGCTTTTGTTTTTATATTTTCAGTTTTCGTTCTAATTTTTGTTTGTTTTCAGTAAATTTGTAATGTGCTTTTGACATTTTTATTAGTTTTTTTAAGATTCATATTTAGCTTTATTTTAAATATATAGAGTTTTAGTTTAAATAATTTTAGTAATTTTAAGCTTCAGTATATTCATTTTAGTTAGTTGCAACATTTTCTTTTTATTATATTATAGATTAAACTAGATTCAGTGGGTTGATACTGATGGACTTAATGTCTACGGTTAAAATAACGGCTGTGAATTATTATTCATGTCCATTCTGCATGACAATTTGCAGGAGCAGCTCAATGTTTTCAATGTATTCAGTTCGCAGAAGAGCCGTCTGGGGTTATGAGAATGAATTAGGGTTGAGTTATTAGCCATTGGACATAAAGCCAGACAGTTTAACGCCCCTGTCGAGTGTTTGTGACAGCAAATATATAAGTGTAACTATTAATACGAATGTTGTTGTTCTAATTCCACATGCTGACACAAGCACTTACATACACATTTATTACAGAGTCATTGTTTAGACATGTCTCTTTCCATCGCATGGACTGGTGTGTTGGTGACGTTAATGTGCTGTGAAGCTTACGTCTCTCGTCCAGTGTGGCTCATGGGGACATAATTATGCTGGCTGCTGCAGTCCTCGGCCCTGGGACATCATTACCACACCATCCTCACGGCGGTCTCTGGCACATTCTGTATCTTGACCATTAGCAGCAACACCCCTCACTGTCTATATCACAATAAACAAGCCGTTAGTCTGTTTATGCCAGCGTTGGCGAGACGGGCCACTGTGTCTTATTAAGAGGCCCTTCACACACTCAAACCGAGTCAAGTTTGTTTACACGTGTTGTTCTTCCGTGTGTGGGTCAAATAAAAGGGGGAGAACTTGACAACTGGTTGTCATGTTCAGGTGTTGGTAGATGGTTTTATCGTTTACATCTGTCTTTAATTTGGCAGACGTGCTTGCAGACTATCGCAGGTTTAGTATCAGCCTCGTGATGGACCACTCCCGTTCATTGATTCTCTGATGCATATTTCACATAAAAAAAAAAGGCAAACGAGTTTGTCAAAATAGTAAGTTATAACCTGATTGGCTTTATGCAACTTCTTGGCACACTTTTTAGTTTATAAATGTATACTTTTAAGTTTGCTTTAAGTGTAACAGTATTTCTTGCTTAAAATTAACCCAAAGTATTTTGGAAATTAACATTTATTAATAGCCATATAGTAATTTTTAAACAATAGTTGGGTTTAATAAAACTGCCCAGCATGTTGGGCAAACATTTAACCCAACGCTGGGTTAAAACAACCCATTCGCTGGGTTTGTCCATTTTCAAACCAACTTGGTTTGTTTTTTAACCCAGCATTTTTTTGAGTTTTCATTGTGTTGTGTTTCATGTTAATATTCCAGTCTGTTAACTAGTTCAGTTTTCCTCCGATCTCTCCGTTTGTTTCTATGGTTACTAATTGATTTGGTTCCTCAGTTCAGGTGTGTCTAGTTAGTTTTCCCCTTTGTCTGCTGTGTATATAAACCCTCAGTTTGAGCAAAGAATATACACTAACAAGAAGCGACACTCAATAGAACGTTCCATGGCAACACCGGCGCCCAGCAGCGGCCCTGCGTTTCAGCCATTTTGTGGTGAAAGCGAGTCGGCAGTCCACTAGTTTCTATGGCAATATCAGCTGCTTTGTTAAAACAAAATGTACATTAAAGCTGAAATCCAACCTGAATGATGACAACACAGAATAAAATACTATCACTAGTGATCATCAAATCCTTTTAACAGTTTATTTTACAGACTTTGTGTTTAAGTCTTCCACTTTTTTTCGCAAAACCTTTGCTCTCTAGAAACCCAGTCAGTTTTGGTTAAAATTCTTTGAAGTTCAAGTATTGGCATTATAAACACTGAATTAATACCAACATATGAAATTAAATTAAGGACATGCATCAGAAAAATTGGGAATGTTGGACAATAAATATATGAATATAACAGCTTGTTTTTGCAGTGTTGTCTAATGTCCGTTAAAGCAAAAGTGTCCAAAAGTGGGAATTATGTGATAACAGACAAATGCAAATGCATCATGCATTATAAGATCATTATGTTTGTAGCTTGATCCATTAAAACGTACAATATAGCTTATTTCAATTCAGACCTAGTGATACTATTATTACTATTACTCCACTAGGTCTGAAATATATTGTTCGCTGCAAACATGATGATCTTAAATTTATTAATTATTAATTTACTATTAATAAATGTGTAAAGTTGCATAAAATGGAAATACTCAATAAAGTAGGGGAGAGCAGGGACGAAAGTAACATTTTTCACAAAAATGTAATTTTAAAAGGTAATGTTTTAGACAGCGATATATATTTGCTGTGGTCAATAACTCACAAGTGTGGTCTATCAATACAAGGTGGCATTTTGTACAAATGTAGAACGGCTTCAGTATAATTTCACTTTGAACATAAGTTGCACATTGTTACTTTCAGGGGTAACAACAAAAGTAACACAACAATACAAGCTAGATTTTTTTGTGCTAGTCTTGTTTTTATTAAATATACCTGACCATGACCTTGTTCATAAGTAACTGCAAAGATATTTTGTCCTTTACCTTTGCAAAAAAAATATTAAATTACATTTTCATTTCAAATTGAGAATTTCAGTTTCATCGAATGTTTCAAAAGTAACCTGACAGTACAAACTTGAATTGTTTAGAATATTTTTTGGGGGCAATGTCAATTTATTTTATAAAACATTTTTTCAACAGTTTGAACAATATGAAAATTAAATGAAATTAGCATAATATAAATTCTCAACATAATGTAGCAATAGTCATGTTTCAATCCAGCTGTTTTTTTTATGCATACATTCAAAATATGCATATAAACATCTGAATAGAAACACTGCAAATTCATAGGTGAGTGTGGAAAAGCTAAGGTATGGCTAAAAACTAAATGTGACTAAGGTAAATGTAAACAGATTGAGTGAATAAATGGTGACATACAGAAATCAGCAACAGATATGTCCAGAAACGCCCTCTCATAAACATCTGGCTGAATCAGAACTCTGTCTGTCTTTCTGACCCTCACTCTTGGCATATTCTGCTAGTATAATACAACATGAACATGTTTTAATAAATGCTGCAACGCAGAGAAAGCCACCACATTAGGAGTGGGACAAAAGAAACATTGTCACTGGAGCGGGACGAAAGTAACAAGTGTTACTTTCGTCCCGATAGGAACATCTGACATTTAAACCAGAATTACTTTCATATTGAAAAATACTGACAAGTCAAACTTCAGGATGTGTTAAAGCACTAAATAACCTGTAGATTGATCATTATCGTGACGCATGAAACGAGAAACAGAACATGTAATTAGAAAAAAAATACCGCTTCAGTAATTTATTTACCGTACTCGAAAACTATTTTCCGGACCTAACCGTGGGAAACGATGACGAAATTACATGATATTTGGCAGCTCCGTCAAGGGTTGCGTGCTGAACATGCTGTCATAACTTGAAATGCAAATGTAGTCGGGGCTCTGAAAAAATCACTTTGTTACTTTCGTCCCGCGTTACTTTCGCCCCGGTTCTCCCCTAGGCTAACTTTACCTCAGATGGTTGAATGGTTGGATTCCACAAGTGGTAAAATAAAACATATATAAGACAATACAACATTTACTGTAGGAGCCGTACAATTTACTGGTGACTTAATTTAAAAAACTGTTCTATTGCGCTTCTGATTTGGCAGTGAAATTCTCCAATTTTGGGTGCGTATTATTCACCCCATAATGGCGGCCGCGCTACCGAAGCGCCATCTAGTGGCTGTTGCCGAAAAAGTATCAAAGTGTCGCCTCTTGGGTTCTATACTCTTTGGTTTGAGTCAGTTCTTTGTCCTGTATTATTATTATTATTATTTTTTTTTTTTTTAGTGTAGAGTGTGTTCATGCTAGTTTTATTTTCCAGTTGTCGCCTGCATTTTGATTAACGACTTTGTATCTGCACTTCCATGTGTGTGGTGATTAGAACACACCAGAACCTGTGACAGCAAGTGTTGTAAGTCTTCTATAAGGGAATTTAATGTTCTTCTAGTTTACTATATTCTTTTTGCACTTTAGGTATATTACCGGGATCCTACTTGTATTCATTTTATACTTCAGATATATCTTTAATAATAAAAATGTAATCATAATAAAGTCAGGCAAATCTTTGTTTCTGTGTGGGTTAATAGCACTGTGTACAAAAAAGACCAGGCTCAGTTCCAACCATGCACTATTTATTTGAATTGGTAAGTTCTTTATATTACAAAAACATTTGCTACAGTACTTCCTTTAAAGACAATATGCAATATGCTACAAACACAACCACAAGAAAAGGACTTGACTTGAGTGTTTTAAGTATATTTAAGTATACAAGTACATCAAAAGTAGACTAAAAGCATACTCTCTTATTTTTCGTTTGCTAATGGCACACTTGAATAGATATATTTTATTGTGTCTGTGTCTAAGCTTGTGGTTTTTGGTCTAGACTTCATATCAGTAGTACAATATCTGGCTACAAACCTGTCTGCTTTCATCCACCCTGATTCTTGGCAGTACTGCAGTCATCCTGTTGGGGATAGGGTTGGGTATCGTTTGAATTTGAACGATTCCGATTCCGATTCCTTGTTTCGATTCCGGTTCCTAACGATTCTCGATTCCGATTCTTTTAAGAGGCAGGGTCAAAAAAAGTTTAGGNGCTTTATCATGTTCGACGTGCACCCTCCTATGCACGAAACAATCTTGCCGCAAATGTTGCATTTTGGCGAGATTTCGTTCTGTTTAAAAAAAGTGAAGCCACACTTTGGACCGCCGACGCACGCTATCCATGTTCGACTCGCTCGGTTATGCCAACACTTCCGATGGACGCTTCTTCGTTGGTGTTCAGCGGTTTCTTCTTCCAGTCGGCGGACTGTGAATCGAAACTAGGAATCGAAATTTAAACTTTTGAACGATTCCGGGAAAATCGCAAAGCTAGTCCCGGTTCCAATCGATACTCGATACTCGATACCCAAGCCTAGTTGGGGAGCTCTTCAAGTGGGCATCACTTGTGTGATTGATGCTACCTCACAATGCACCTTGCCATAATGTGCCAGTACATTATCTTGGGAAACAAACCCACAACCTAACCACTCATACAATAGTTTACCCAGATTCCATCATCATTTACTCCAAATCTGTATGACTTTTTTTTTTTTGTAGAACACAAGAGATGATGTTTAGAAGAATGTTCATGCTGCCTAATAAAAACATACAGTCAACAAAAAAACACCCTTTTGGTGGTTCATGGCAATATCTTGGAGAGCGGGGTGGCCGATATAAAGCTGACAGACAAATATGAAATTACACTATGGACCCTTTTCACATTTCCTGTGTTCTCAGAAGTAGAAGTCGACAGTTGGGTAAACTTATATAGTGGTGAACAGGAGACAACAGCAAATAGGACTATATTCCCATTTGCTCCAATAACAAAAGGAAAGAAAGAAAGAAACAATATCGAGAGAATGATTACAGCAATCTGAGAAATTAATGATTTGAAATTTGCTGTTACTGTATTAAAAACACCCTTGCAAGAGTATAATATATATATAAACAGTGGGTACGGAAAGTATTCAGACCCCCTTAAATTTTTCACTCTTTGTTATATTGCAGCCATTTGCTAAAATCATTTAAGTTAATTTTTGTCCTCATTAATGTACACACAGCACCCCATATTGACAGAAAAACACAGAATTGTTGACATTTTTGCAGATTTATTAAAAAAAGAAAAACTGAAATATCACATGGTCCTAAGTATTCAGACCCTTTGCTGTGACACTCATATATTTAACTCAGGTGCTGTCCATTTCTTCTGATCATCCTTGAGATGGTTCTACACCTTCATTTGAGTCCAGCTGTGTTTGATTATACTGATTGGACTTGATTAGGAAAGCCACACACCTGTCTATATAAAGACCTTACAGCTCACAGTGCATGTCAGAGCAAATGAGAATCATGAGGTCAAAGGAACTGCCTGAAGAGCTCAGAGACAGAATTGTGGCAAGGCACAGATCTGGCCAAGGTTACAAAAAAATGTAACCATTTGAGCGGTACGGTCCCACATATGGGATTTTTATTTCTGTTCCCCTGGGCTGGGCGTACGGTCCCACATATGGGATTTCGAACGTTCAGCGACATCACATAACTGCCAGATTCAAACTGCTCTTTCGCACTTTGACTGCGAGACGGACGCGCGCTCTCTTGTCATATATCACAGCTATGCAGTGTTTTCAGCCACATAATGTTTCTTTAAGCACCAGTAAAACAATACATTTAGAGTTTATAAAATGTGGAAGCAGCAATAAAAGTGAATTCAAATACAATTTGCCGACATTTATTCATATCAGACAAACATAATGGGCCTAAGTAACTATAAAGTTTACTCTATTATTCTTCCAGTTCACCAGCCACTTACTTGCATATATTTCAGGATAAACTGATGAATTCACCTGCTGTAAATCCGACTGACAGGACTCTGCGAACTGCATCGCAAACAAAAATGGCGGCGCCCATCTCGCATTATAGATCAAGATAAAGATAATTTATAAAGGTTTTACAACGACAAAACACACTCAATTACACATATTTGAGAATCGGAATATCATATAGTTGATGACATGGCAAGCAATTTTGCAAATATTTAAAATAAAAAAGGAAAAACAAAATAAAAGCGATCCATCTGTCATACAGTGTTATTGTGGCTGCGTTCAGCACTCGTGACACGCAAGACGCGTCGCCATGGAAACAATAAGGGCAAACGTTCTAAAATAACGGTCGCCTTAAAAAAAACTCACTCTGGGGGGCCAGTTAGAATATTTTAAACTCACGCTTGAAAGGGTTAAGGTTCCTAAGAGCACAGTGGCCTCCATAATCCTTAAATGGAAGACGTTTGGGACGACCAGAACCCTTCCTAGAGCTGGCCGTCCGGCCAAACTGAGCTATTTTGGGAGAAGAGCCTTGGTGAGAGAGGTAAAGAAGAACCCAAAGATCACTGTGGCTGAGCTCCAGAGATGCAGTCGGGAGATGGGAGAAAGTTGTAGAAAGTCAACCATCACTGCAGCCCTCCACCAGTCGGGGCTTTATGGCAGAGTGGCCCGACAGAAGCCTCTCCTCAGTGCAAGACACATGAAAGCCCGCATGGAGTTTGCTAAAAAAACACCTCAAGGACTCCAAGATGGTGAGAAATAAGATTCTCTGGTCTGATGAGACCAAGATAGAACTTTTTGGCCTTAATTCTAAGCGGTATGTGTGGAGAAAACCAGGCACTGCTCATCACCTGTCCAATACAGTCCCAACAGTGAAGCATGGTGGTGGCAGCATCATGCTGTGGGGGTGTTTTTCAGCTGCAGGGACAGGATGACTGGTTGCAATCGAGGGAAAGATGAATGCGGCCAAGTACAGGGATATCCTGGACGAAAACCTTCTCCAGAGTGCTCAGGACCTCAGACTGGGCCGAAGGTTTACCTTCCAACAAGACAATGACCCTAAGCACACAGCTAAAATAACGAAGGAGTGGCTTCACAACAACTCCGTGACTGTTCTTGAATGGCCCAGCCAGAGTCCTGACTTAAACCCAATTGAGCATCTCTGGAGAGACCTAAAAATGGCTGTCCACCAATGTTTACCATCCAACCTGACAGAACTGGAGAGGATCTGCAAGGAGGAATGGCAGAGGATCCCCAAATCCAGGTGTGAAAAACTTGTTGCATCTTTCCCAAAAAGTATCATGGCTGTATTAGATCAAAAGGTTGCTTCTACTAAATACTGAGCAAAGGGTCTGAATACTTAGGACCATGTGATATTTCAGTTTTTCTTTTTTAATAAATCTGCAAAAATGTCAACAATTCTGTGTTTTTCTGTCAATATGGGGTGCTGTGTGTACATTAATGAGGAAAAAAATGAACTTAAATGATTTTAGCAAATGGCTGCAATATAACAACGAGTGAAAAATTTAAGGGGGTCTGAATACTTTCCGAACCGACTGTATATATAATATAAAATTTACTACCAAGGTAATATAACACAAAGTAAAGCATTATAAATGTATGTTACATTTAAAAAATTTTTTTTAAATATGACATACTAGATTTGTGATGTTGATAACTGTGGAAACGTGTCATAGTCTGTGAAACACATGTAACACATGTAAGCAATTTTTGCAATGGAATTTATATTTATTTTATAATATTTACAAAAATAATTATAAATAAATAATTGAAAAAAGATCAATAAATCTGTAAAATAACCAGATTTATACATAGCTATAACCAGATTTACATAGCAACTTCTCGATTTTGTAATCATATTATAGTATTATTCACAAATCAAGATGTTAAAAGAAAAATTGAAAAGAAACAAATAAATAAAATTTGTATGAAGAACTTTATCCCTCAAAACTCTTTTCACAAGGTTTGACATCAATGACGTCAAATGCCATTTGATTCTTGCCAAATCGTGTCAAATTACTGTTCTAGCTATTACACATGGCTGTGTCCATTAATTTTTCAATTATTTCTAATAAAAGAAATAATTTACAGAAGCCTCCTGGTGGGCTGCGCACCACCCACCCACCAGCTGACACCCACTGTCTCAAAAGACCCTCAGACCTCCATAAACTGGCCATAAAAAGGTGTTAGTGAGAGAGAGAGAAAGTGCACAGCAGGTCTCACATCTTCAATTAATCAATGTCAGCACTCAGGCGAAAATAACCGATGCACGAATGCTTCGGGCTGCTTCTCTTTTTCTTTTTCCGTCGTTCTCCATGTGTCACTTCACTCATGTTTGCTCTTATTCATGTTATTGCTCTTTCTCTCCAATAATCAGTGAATATTTCATAAAGCATGCCGATGGTGGCCCGTGGAGGGCAGAGGAGGGTGGCCCAGTCCTGCTGAGCTCGCAGGTGCTGCCTGACAGATGATTGCCTCTGATCTCCACAATGAAATGTGTTGCTGTTGCATCTCGGTCCCAAAACTTGGTCCGTTCCACGCTGTGTCCTCCTTCAAGCCCCATCAAATCACACAGAAATGTGTTTGTGTGTCTTATGTATTCACTCTGCGTACTGCAGATGGAACTGGCTAATGAAAAATAAAATAAACCCTGGCCTGAGAGGGTGTGTTGGGAGGTCTGGGCTGCAGAACGCAGTGAAGGGTACGGAACGACAATGGAAGACAGGGATGATCTTTGTTTTTGCACTGATGTGAAGTCGCTCACTGATGCAAAGCAATTTCCTCCCTCAGATTGCATTTTCTGCAGTGTAGGGGGGTTTGTGATGTTTGCGTGTATGTATTGCATTATGAATTTTAGCTTCCTGTGTCTGCTGTCTTGCTCTGGAGAAAGACAGACATTTTGTTCGCACTTTTCCAAGCAGGAAGTTATAAATTTTGACTATGCGAGTTGAATTGAATGGAGTATGGTGGTGGGAAAGTATGTACTTTTAATTATGTAGTGAAATACCAGTATAGGGGCATCCTGCCATATTATATTAGTTTACTTTCAAATTAAAATTTCCTGATAATTTACTCACCCACATGTTATCCAAGATGTTTATGTCTTTCTATCTTCAGTCGATAGGAAAAGGTTTCTGAGGAAAACATTCCAGGATTTTTCTCCATATAGTGGAATTCACTGAGGTTCAACGGGCTGAAGGTCCAAATAGAGGGTATGCACGTGTCCAAATTGCAGTTTCAGTGCAGCTTCAAATCCAGACAGCAACATAGTGTGGCCCAGATCCGGCTCACATCTGGTACATGTGGATTACACGTGGACCAGATGTGGGCTGGATCTGGGCTGACACTATGTTGCTGTCAGGGAAGGGCTCTACATGATCCCAGACGAGGAATAAGGGTCTTATCTACATTTTCTAAAAAAAAAAAAAG